>CANTUR010000355.1:0-89416 GCA_947683625.1 Mallotus nudiflorus
ATGGGATTTTATGTACTTTATTTTAAAGAGATGTATTATATTGAACTGGATTTGTATTAAATAGATTTTATGTATGAGATGAGTTTTGAAGTAAATCCAGTTGATATGGATAATATTATGATATTATGATTTTTATTTCCGCTGCATATTATATTTTATTGTTATTATGGCATGCTTTATTTTATTTTTAGGCTTGCTACGGGTTCCGGATTCGAAAGAATTCCCGTTCCCTAGCACCGGTCATGGCCCCTGTTTTGGGTCGTGACACTCTGTCACGACCCAAACTAGGAGTCATGACCGGCGCTAGGGAACGGGAATTCTTTCGAATTCGGAACCCGTAGTAAGCCTTCAAGAAATAAAATCATGAAATAAATAATTAAAAAGTACAACAGAATTAAAAATTTTCAAATCAATATATAAAATAAATACTCCAAATCTTTTCATTAATGAATACATAGTCGTACAGTTTCAAATACCATTTTTCAGAGTATACAATATCAAAACAATATAATACTCTTCCGATACAATAATACTACTATTGTAGTTTCTAGAATACAAATCAGAATTCAAAATATACGTTTGCATAAAATGCCGGGACTGAAGAACACCGGCGAGGAACTCTACAACTAGGGTCTGACGATATAGGATCTCTTGAAAAAAAAATAATTGAGGGGGGTCAGATCTCATTGGGTGAATTATTATACTATATATACATGCAAACTAAACCATAATAATCAGGCATTCTTATATATTTATGTATATACACACATTTCATACGAATGCCAAACTCTGCCTTTATAAATATACTAAATGTAGAAAATGTTTGTTTTAATTCATGAAGGATCCATATAACCCTAATAATAGCAATCCCCAATCAACCTCATCATCACTCTAGCTATACAGGCTCACTTGATTCCAAATAGAACACTTATTCCAAACTGGACAGCAGATTGGCCCCGAGACACTAAGTTGATCGAGCTCCAGCAGTCTGGCTATCAGTGTGATTGGCCCCGAGACACTTGGTCAACCGAGCTCCAGCAATCACACTATCTATCACCTCACATCTCAATCAACCCAATAGATCATTCAATCCACTTATGGATAGTAGATTGACCCCGAGATACTAAGTCAATCGAGCTCCAGCAGTCTGACTGTCAGTGTGCTGTAATCACACTATCTAACTTACCATTAATCTTAGTCAAATCAATTAAATTAATTATAATCACCTAAAAATTAACTCTCACTCAACCCTATTCTTTTGCATCGGTACGTACACGACCCTAGTGTTGCCCACTAGGAAGCACGTTCTATTGATATCCTTCACTTAGAATAAATCATTTATTCTGAAAATAATTAATGTCGAACGATATTCATAATAATAAAATCAACCATATATATATACAAAAAATATACCTAAAATATAGCCAATATATTTCGGGTATATACATGTCAAATAAAATATGAAATAAACTAAAGATAAATCATTAATATGGTTAAAAACAATTTAAATGAGTAACAATAATATAACATGCATTTTCTTAAAAATATACTTAAATATACAAAAGATATGCCCTAAGTACACAAATCATTTAATAAAATATTTATGTATAAATGTTCATTTAAATATGTGTTTAGGTTTAACATATATTCACAAATATGCTAAAAATAAACTTAATTATCTAGCATGCATATATAAAAAATAAACCCTAAATATATCACTAATGTATTAGGTTTAATTTAATAATAAAACATGTATTTATTTGGAAATAAATAAAAAAATATACCAAAAATAAACTTAAATTTAAGTGTAGGTTTATAATATAACATGCATTTATTTAAGAATAAACCTAAATTATACTAATCATTTAATAAAATAATTATGATTCGATGTACATTTAAATCATGTATAGATATTAAATTATAACAAACATAAACCTAAATATCTAACATACATATATAAAAAATAAACTCTAAATATACCAGTGATATATTAAATATATATATAAAATATACAAACATTTATATATCAAGATATACTAAAAATAAACAGAAAATATACCAAATCATATTATAATTAAATTACTGTTTAAACATATAATGAAAATGAAAAATCCTAAGTCATGCATCCTATATGCAATACATATATATACAGTATAATAACTCACATGTTAGCGCTCCATGAGACAAACTCGGTGGGCCTGATTCATTAGACCTCGATTTCGGTGCAACTAAACAAACAAATGACAACATGAATCATAATAAATTTAATGGAAATTCTAAAGACTCGATCTAGAATTTTAGACATAGAATTAGAATAGGGATTTGATCGGACATCACGTTTTACGAGAATTCTATCAAAAATTTGGCAGAACCTCCCCTGTAAAATGGACATCTCTTTACTTAAAGAGTAGAGCTGGTCCTGCAAAGAAAACACACTTCGAAATAACACCAAATTCACAACCACAATCCCTCGGTCGGACTCCAAACTACAATTCACCGACCGAGGTTCACAAATTTACAGAATAATTATAAAATACTTGTAATATCCCGTGTTTTTTTTAATATTTTTACACTGTACCGGGATATACAGTGTCCATAATTTTTATGCATTATACGATATTTTATGAGTTGATATGTATTTTAAACCTATTTTAATTACTGTCTATTATTTTCAGTATTTTACGTAAAATTTTCCCGGGACTTTCATTTTCGGGGAAATTTCCACGTAAACAATTTATTATTAATTATGTTAAATGTATTTACGGGTTTGCATGAACTCATACATATTTTTAAATTAATAAATAAAGCTTGTGTGTGTATATTTATTTAATTAGGGTTTATTATTACCCTAATATTTTATTATTTATTTATTATTATTTGATTATTTTATTTATTATTAAATTATTAAAATTTATTATTTTATTATTAATTATTTATTAATATTTAATTATTTTAATTTATTTTATTTTTTTTCTTTTATTTTTTTTCTTTTCCTTTTTCTTTTCCTTTCTCTTTCCTTTTCTTCTTTTTCTTTTTCTTCTTCTTCTTCTTCTTCTTCTTCTTCCCGTGGGTGCCCGACGCCACCACCAATCTTCTCACCGTCGTTTCTCCCTCCTCCGGCCACCGTTTTCGACACCGCCGGTCTCTATCTTCTCCTTGAGCTCCGGTGAGTGTTATTCTAGCTTTGGTTTGAGCTAAAATGGTCTAGAATTGCTTAGGTTTTGAGTTGAAGTTTTCGGCCACTTTTGGTTTTTGATTTTTTTGAGCTTTGATTTGGATGATTCATGGAAACTTCCTTCACAAATGTTGTTCCTGGTAGTTTAATCTTCATGTATGAATTTTTGTAGAATTTTTGGAGATTGTTTGGATTTTTGGGTATTTTTGAATATTTTAATATTATTTTCGAATTTTCGGAAATTAATTATTTAAATTATGAAATTGGAGTTTATGGTTGAATTAGGTGTTGAAATGAATTATAGGAATTTATTTGGAATTTTTATGAATTTCCAAGTATTTATTTTTAATTATTGAAGTTTATGTGATTTTGTAAAATTAAGTTAATTGTGTTGTTATTTGAATTTAATTGGTTAATTGAGTTTAATTATTGATATTATTGATAAATATGTTGAGAAAATTAATTTTGGATAATTGTATGATTTTTGGTGAATTTTTGAAGTAATTTAGGTATATATATATATATATAGGGGTATTTTGGTAATTTTACCCTAAATTGTCTAAAAATGTAATTTAAGTGGTTTTAATATTTATTTAAGGTATAAAAATGATTTCTACAAAATATTTGGTATTTTTAACTAATTAAAACTATTTTCCGGGAATTATTTTCAATTATATATATAATATACGGTTTTTCTAATAAAATGAGTTTTAATCGGTTTTTATAGTGTTTCAAGATTTATTATGTAATTTCTACGTATGAAATGTATTTTTATGATTTAAGGATATTTTTGGTATATTTGAATATATTTTCTGTGTTTGTGGACCCCGGTCGACAGATTGTAGTCTGGAGTCCGACCGAGGGGTTGTGATTGATTGTGGTGTTTATTTTTGAAGTGTATTTCTTTGCAGGGTCGGCTCTACTCTTTTGAGTAGAGAGATGTCCGTTTTACAGGGGAGGTTCTGCCGGATTTTCGGTAGAATTCTCGTAAAACGTGATATCCAGTCGAACCCTAATTTCCGATTCTGTGTTGAATACTCTAGATTTAATTCTAGGATTTCTGTTAGGGTTATTCTGATGTCGATTAATTATTTCTTGTTTAGTTGCGCCGAGACCGAGGGTTAGTGGACCAGGCCCGTCGGACCCGTCTCGTGGAGCGCATTAGGTGAGTTACTATATTATATATATATGCTTAGGATGCATGATTTAGAAAATGCATGTTTTATTTTGACTAAATATGCATAAATAACATGATTTATATTCAAGTATATTTTTGGTATATAATAAATTATATACATGTTTTATTAATAAAATATATTTAAAATGTTTTTAAATATATTTTTAGTTTAATTCATGATTTGATTGAATTTATTTGACGTATATATACTCAAAATATACCTGGTTTATGTTGGTATATTTTCGGTATATATATGGTTTATATTGTTGATTTATTTAAATTCATGCATCATGTATTTGTGAATGAATGTTTTATTATTTATTACTGAAGGATATCAATAGAACGTGCTACCTAGTGGGCAGCACTAGGACCGAGTACGTACCGGTACGCCTATAGTATTTAGGCTTTATTACTGACTACTTGTGGATATCGATTTGATTATGATTATTGATATATGTGAGATATGGTTTGTGGGTGTGATTGCTGGAGCTCGGTTGACCAAGTGTCTCGGGGCCAATCACACTGGCAGTCAGACTGCTGGAGCTCGGTTGACTTAGTGTCTCGGGGCCAGTCTACTATCCATATGGATTAAGTGGATATATTTGGAATCAGTGAGCCTGTATGGCTAGAGTGTTGTTTAACACTATTTTCTGAGGTTGCGATATTCTAGGGTTCTATGTGATCCTTCATAAAAGTTGATTTTCAGACAAATATATAAAATGATTTTTCTACATCTGTATGAATTTGCCTGTATATATACATATTACTCATATACTGTTGACTGTATGCATTATCACTTAGAGTGTATGTATATATATTATAGTAATTCACTCAGTGAGGTCTGACTCCCCTCCGTTGACTATTTTTCAGGAGAGTCAACTTCCTCAGACCTCAGTAGCAGGTCGATACGCCGGATTTCTTCCGCCCCGGCTTCTTTATGTAAATTGTATACTTGAGTCTTATTTATTTTATCTAGACACTGCAGTAGTTGTGATTTTCAGTAGTTATGATTTTCAGTAGTTGTGAATTAAAGTATTTGTTTTAAAGAGATGTATTATAGTAAAACTGGATTTGTATAAAGATTATACATTTATGAGATTATATATGCGATGTGATGAGTTTTGAATTAAATCCAGTTGATATGGATGATATTGTAATATTTATGATTTTTATTTTCCGCTGCATATTATATTTTTATGGTTATCATTGCATATTTATTTTATTTTTAGGCTTGCTACGGGTTCCGGATTCGAAAGAATTCCCGTTCCCTAGCGCCGATCATGGCCCCTGTTTTGGGTCGTGACAAAGTTGGTATCAGAGCGAAGTTCGTTTCTGAGTGGAGTTTTGTGACAGGGCTTAGTTATGTGAGTTGTGGCCCTAGTTTTTGAGTTGTGTTTTCTGTTGGACTACTGCAGTGTATTAGGGTCGAGTATGTCTTGATGAGTATTCCTTGCTGTAGTTTTCAGCGTTATTCCTCCGTTGTCTGTTTTGTCTGAATCTTTCCGTTTGTCTTTTCAGAATGAGGAGGCGAGCGCGTGTCGCTCCACCGGTCATTGAGGCCGAGGATGATGAGTCTTTTCAGGATGAGGTTTTACCTCCTGAGCCGCCAGTTAGGCGTAGAGGTCGTGGCAGGGGTAGACCTCGAGGAGCGGCAGGTCGCCGTAGGCAGAGAGAGTTACAGGACGAGGAGCCTGTTGAGCCTGAGTTTGATGTTCCTGTTCCTCCTGTTGTTCAGCCTGCCTATCAGCAGGGTATGTCTGACCCTGAGGCAGCTTTGTTCTATGCCAGAGTTGGCAGGATTGCTTTTGATGGTACTTTTGATCCTTTAGATTTTCTGCATGCGATTGAGACTAGGACTCGGACTGCTCATACCGAGTACCAGAGGATCATGATCGTTGAGTTGTCTGTCGAGGGACCAGCTCTAGATTGGTTCATTCAGATGATCCAGCCCTTTATGATGACGATGACATGGGCTCAGTTTCGAGAGCGATTCATGAGGAGATTTTGTCCAGAGCCTCTTCGTTTGAGCTATCATCTCCGTTTGACTAGTATTTCTCGTGGAGATCGATCTGTAGAGGAGTATACCCGAGAGTTCCTTCGTCTGGGTAGATATGCTGAGGATCTGATGCGAGATCAGTATTTCGCGGTTACTACCTATGTTACTGGTTTGGGTTCAGCTTTTGCTGGTATGCCTACAGCAGGTCTTACTTTGGAGTCGGTGATTGAGCTAGCTAAGGAGATTGAGCTGAGGTTAGTTAGGCAGGGAGCGATGCCTGATTATTACCAGTTGGGAGTTCAATCGAGTGGATCGCAGGCTACTCCGTATTCGAGTTTTCATGTTGGTTCGAGTAGTCAGCAGCGAGGTTCGACTCAGCAGAGTCAGAGACAGCAGCAGCGAGTGCATCGGAGCAGTAGACATGGTCGTGGAGGTCAGCGTAGATCGTTCAGATTTGGGTCAGGTGCTTCGAGCAGCAGCAGTGGTCGTAGTTCTGGATCAGCGGCTAGTGTTTGTCAGACTTGTGGTAGAGTCCATCAGGGACCGTGTTATCTGACATCGCTGACATGTTTCAGATGCGGGCAGACAGGACATTTTGCCAGATCGTGTCCTTACCCTGGGTATCAGCAGCAGCAGATTTCGCGATTCCCACAGCAGTCGATTGCTAGTGCAGCACCCGTGCCATTTCAGTTGCCGCCAGCCCAGCATCAGAGTTCTACTCAGTTTGTTCCACAGCAGAGTCGTGGTAGAGGTACGAGAGGAGGTACCCGAGGTGTTGGCCAGGCTTCTACCAGTCAGCAGGGAGGTCGAGGCCAGACCAGAGTTTTTCATCTGACTCAGCAGGATGCTCAGGCATCTAATGCAGTTGTGGCAGGTATTCTTTCTGTTTGTTACCTGGATGCTTTGGTTTTGTTTGATCCGGGTGCCACGCATTCGTTTGTTTCTCCTATTTTTGCTTCTAAATCTTGTTGGCAAGCTTCGAGGATGGCTTTTCCTTTGTCTGTTGCCACTCCTCTGAGTGATTCTTTGGACGCCGATATTGTTCTTTCTGGTTGTCCAATTCTCGTGGGAGATAGAGAATTATCCGCCGATTTGATTTTGTTGGATGTGATGGAGTTTGATGTTATTTTGGGAATGGATTGGTTATCCCAGCATTATGCCGTGGTTGATTGCAGGAATAAGGAGGTGATTTTCAGAATTCCTGGTGAAGTAGAATTTAAGTTTGTTGGTGACAGGAGTTCAGCACCTCAGAATCTTATTTCTGCTATTTCAGCTAGGAAGTTGTTGAGGAAAGGTTGTCAGGGGTTTTTGGCATTGGTTAGGGATACGTCAGTGGAGAAGTTGTCACTCACAGATGTTCCTGTTGCTTGTGAGTTTCCTGATGTTTTTCCCGAGGAGTTACCAGGTTTACCACCTCATAGAGAGATTGAGTTCTGTATTGATGTGGTTCCAGGTATTACTCCTATATCTATGCCACCCTATCGTATGGCTCCTGCAGAGTTGAGAGAGTTAAAGGAGAAGTTGCAAGAGTTGTTGGATAAAGGTTTCATTAGACCTAGTGTTTCCCCTTGGGGTGCACCAGTCTTGTTTGTGAAGAAGAAGGATGGTACCCTGAGACTGTGCATTGACTATAGAGAGCTGAATAAGGTGACAGTGAAGAACAAGTATCCTCTCCCGAGGATTGATGATTTATTTGATCAGCTCCAGGGTGCACAATTCTTTTCTAAGGTCGACTTGAGGTCGGGTTATCATCAGCTGCGGATCAGTGAAGCTGATATTTCTAAGACAGCTTTCCGCACTCGATATGGTCATTATGAGTTTCTGGTGATGTCTTTTGGTTTGACTAATGCACCAGCAGCTTTTATGGACCTGATGAACAGAGTATTCCGACCGTATGTGGATCAGTTTGTGGTAGTCTTCATTGATGATATACTAGTATATTCGAGGAGTATGGAAGAGCATGTATATCATTTGAGGATTGTACTACAGACACTAAGAGATCATCAGCTTTATGCTAAATTCTCAAAGTGTGATTTCTGGATGGAGAGTGTTTCTTTTCTTGGACACGTAGTGTCTAAAGAAGGTATTCAGGTTGATCCACAGAAGGTTGAAGCAGTATCTGAGTGGCCTAGACCTACTTCAGTTACTGAGATTCGGAGTTTTCTGGGTTTAGCCGGGTATTATAGGCGGTTTGTGCAGGATTTTTCCAGGATAGCAGCCCCTATGACTCGCTTGACTCAGAAGAACGTTAGATTCGAGTGGTCAGAAGCTTGTGAGAATAGTTTTCAGTTATTGAAGGAGAAGTTGACCACAGCGCCAGTATTAGCTTTGCCTAATAGTGTGGATAAGTTCACAGTTTACTGTGATGCCTCTAGAATTGGTCTTGGTTGTGTGTTGATGCAGAATGGAAGGGTGATAGCCTATGCTTCGAGGCAGTTGAAGAAGCATGAGCAGAATTATCCTACACATGATCTTGAGATGGCTGCAGTGATCTTTGCTTTGAAGATTTGGAGACATTATTTGTACGGGGTGACTTGTGAGATATTTACTAATCACAAGAGCCTTAAGTACATTTTCCAGCAGTGAGATTTGAATTTGAGGCAGAGAAGATGGTTGGAACTGTTGAAGGATTATGATTGCGAGATTCTTTACCATCCGGGTAAAGCTAATGTGGTAGCAAATGCCTTGAGTAGGAAGTCCTCAGGTAGTCTTGCTCACATCGGTGTGGAGAGGAGACCATTGATCCAGGAATTGCATCTGATGGTGGATCAAGGTCTGATGATGAAGATCAGTAGATCAGGTGGACTGTTAGCTCAGTTTAAAGTACGATCTGTGCTAAGGGATAGGATTAAAGCAGCTCAGAGCCGAGATCCTATTCTGGAAGAGCTTGCAGAGAATGTCAGAGCAGGGAAGTTCACTGATTTCACACTCGATGACGATGGTGTGTTGTGGATCAGTGGTAGATTGTGTGTTCCTGATGTGGATGATTTGAGAGAGGAGATTTTAGAGGAAGCACATTCTATAGCCTACAGCGTTCATCCTGGTGTTACTAAGATGTACCACAGTATCAGAGATCTATACTGGTGGGATGGATTAAAGAAGGATGTTGCCGATTATGTTGCTAAGTGCTTGACGTGTCAGCAAGTGAAAGCCGAACATTAGAAGCCTTCTGGGAAGCTTCAGACTCTTCCTATTCCCGAGTGGAAGTGGGAAAGGATAGCTATGGATTTTGTGGTCAGTTTACCTCGTTCGAAGGATGGATACGATTCCATCTGGGTGATTGTAGACAGATTGACGAAGTCTGCACATTTCTTGCCTGTGAAAGCCACATATTCAGTTGCTAGATTGGCGAAGTTGTACGTGAAGCATATTGTGTGCCTTCATGGAGTACCTGTGTCCATTGTGTCAGATAGAGGTTCGGTGTTTACTTCTCGTTTTTGGCAGAAGTTGCAGGAAGCGATGGGCACTAGGTTGGATTTCAGTACTGCTTTTCATCCTCAGACAGACGGTCAGTCTGAGAGGACGATCCAGACACTAGAAGATATGTTGAGGATGTGTGTCTTGGATTTGGGAGGTAGCTGGGATGATCATTTGTCGCTTGTTGAGTTTGCATATAATAACAGCTACCATAGCAGTATTGGTATGGCACCATATGAGGCGTTGTATGGAAGGAAGTGTAGATCCCCGTTGAGTTGGGATGAGATTGGTGAGAGAGTTTTGACTGGACCAGAGATGGTTCAAGATGCTGCAGAGAAAGTCGCCGTGATCAAGCGCAGATTAGAGACCGCAGTTAGTAGACAGAAGAGTTATGCGGATCCTAGGCGCAGAGATGTGGAGTTTCAGGTTGGAGATTTCGTTTTTCTGAAAGTATCTCCGATGAAGGGTGTGATGAGATTTGGCAGGAAAGGTAAGTTAGCACCGAGATATATTGGACCGTTTGAGATTCTGGAGAGAATTGGCACTGTTGCATATCGGTTGGATTTGCCTCCGAGTATGTCACAGGTGCATCCAGTATTTCATATCTCGATGTTGAGGAAGTATATCTCAGATCCTTCACATGTGTTGCAACCTGACAGTGTGGAAGTGAATGAAGATTTGACGTTTGTGGAAGAACCTGTGGCGATCGTTGATTATCAAGTTCGACAGTTGCGATCGAAGCAGATTCCGATGGTCAAGGTTTTGTGGCGTAGCGACAGAGTTGAAGAGCATACGTGGGAGACTGAAGCTGAGATGCGGGCTTCTTACCCGTATCTCTTTCCTTCCTGATTCTGTAATCTTGTTTTTAGAATTCGGGGACGAATTCCTGTAAGGGGGGAAGACTGTAATATCCCGTGTTTTTTTTTAATATTTTTACACTGTACCGGGATATACAGTGTCCATAATTTTTATGCATTATACGATATTTTATGAGTTGATATGTATTTTAAACCTATTTTAATTACTGTCTATTATTTTCAGTATTTTACGTAAAATTTTCCCGGGACTTTCATTTTCGGGGAAATTTCCACGTAAACAATTTATTATTAATTATGTTAAATGTATTTACGGGTTTGCATGAACTCATACATATTTTTAAATTAATAAATAAAGCTTGTGTGTGTATATTTATTTAATTAGGGTTTATTATTACCCTAATATTTTATTATTTATTTATTATTATTTGATTATTTTATTTATTATTAAATTATTAAAATTTATTATTTTATTATTAATTATTTATTAATATTTAATTATTTTAATTTATTTTATTTTTTTCTTTTATTTTTTTTCTTTTCCTTTTTCTTTCTTTTTCTTTTCCTTTCTCTTTCCTTTTCTTCTTTTTCTTTTTCTTCTTCTTCTTCTTCTTCTTCCCGTGGGTGCCCGACGCCACCACCAATCTTCTCACCGTCGTTTCTCCCTCCTCCGGCCACCGTTTTCGACACCGCCGGTCTCTATCTTCTCCTTGAGCTCCGGTGAGTGTTATTCTAGCTTTGGTTTGAGCTAAAATGGTCTAGAATTGCTTAGGTTTTGAGTTGAAGTTTTCGGCCACTTTTGGTTTTTGATTTTTTTTGAGCTTCGATTTGGATGATTCATGGAAACTTCCTTCACAAATGTTGTTCCTGGTAGTTTAATCTTCATGTATGAATTTTTGTAGAATTTTTGGAGATTGTTTGGATTTTTGGGTATTTTTGAATATTTTAATATTATTTTCTAATTTTCGGAAATTAATTATTTAAATTATGAAATTGGAGTTTATGGTTGAATTAGGTGTTGAAATGAATTATAGGAATTTATTTGGAATTTTTATGAATTTCCAAGTATTTATTTTTAATTATTGAAGTTTATGTGATTTTGTAAAATTAAGTTAATTGTGTTGTTATTTGAATTTAATTGGTTAATTGAGTTTAATTATTGATATTATTGATAAATATGTTGAGAAAATTAATTTTGGATAATTGTATGATTTTTGGTGAATTTTTGAAGTAATTTAGGTATATATATATATATAGGGGTATTTTGGTAATTTTACCCTAAATTGTCTAAAAATGTAATTTAAGTGGTTTTAATATTTATTTAAGGTATAAAAATGATTTCTACAAAATATTTGGTATTTTTAACTAATTAAAACTATTTTCCGGGAATTATTTTCAATTATATATATAATATACGGTTTTTCTAATAAAATGAGTTTTAATCGGTTTTTATAGTGTTTCAAGATTTATTATGTAATTTCTACGTATGAAATGTATTTTTATGATTTAAGGATATTTTTGGTATATTTGAATATATTTTCTGTGTTTGTGGACCCCGGTCGACAGATTGTAGTCTGGAGTCCGACCGAGGGGTTGTGATTGATTGTGGTGTTTATTTTTGAAGTGTATTTCTTTGCAGGGTCGGCTCTACTCTTTTGAGTAGAGAGATGTCCGTTTTACAGGGGAGGTTCTGCCGGATTTTCGGTAGAATTCTCGTAAAACGTGATATCCAGTCGAACCCTAATTTCCGATTCTGTGTTGAATACTCTAGATTTAATTCTAGGATTTCTGTTAGGGTTATTCTGATGTCGATTAATTATTTCTTGTTTAGTTGCGCCGAGACCGAGGGTTAGTGGACCAGGCCCGTCGAACCCGTCTCGTGGAGCGCATTAGGTGAGTTACTATATTATATATATATGCTTAGGATGCATGATTTAGAAAATGCATGTTTTATTTTGACTAAATATGCATAAATAACATGATTTATATTCAAGTATATTTTTGGTATATTTTTGGTATATAATAAATTATATACATGTTTTATTAATAAAATATATTTAAAATGTTTTTAAATATATTTTTAGTTTAATTCATGATTTGATTGAATTTATTTGACGTATATATACTCAAAATATACCTGGTTTATGTTGGTATATTTTCGGTATATATATGGTTTATATTGTTGATTTATTTAAATTCATGCATCATGTATTTGTGAATGAATGTTTTATTATTTATTACTGAAGGATATCAATAGAACGTGCTACCTAGTGGGCAGCACTAGGACCGAGTACGTACCGGTACGCCTATAGTATTTAGGCTTTATTACTGACTACTTGTGGATATCGATTTGATTATGATTATTGATATATGTGAGATGTGGTTTGTGGGTGTGATTGCTGGAGCTCGGTTGACCAAGTGTCTCGGGGCCAATCACACTGGCAGTCAGACTGCTGGAGCTCGGTTGACTTAGTGTCTCGGGGCCAGTCTACTATCCATATGGATTAAGTGGATATATTTGGAATCAGTGAGCCTGTATGGCTAGAGTGTTGTTTAACACTATTTTCTGAGGTTGCGATATTCTAGGGTTCTATGTGATCCTTCATAAAAGTTGATTTTCAGACAAATATATAAAATGATTTTTCTGCATCTGTATGAATTTGCCTGTATATATACATATTACTCATATACTGTTGACTGTATGCATTATCACTTAGAGTGTATGTATATATATTATAGTAATTCACTCAGTGAGGTCTGACTCCCCTCCGTTGACTATTTTTCAGGAGAGTCAACTTCCTCAGACCTCAGTAGCAGGTCGATACGCCGGATTTCTTCCGCCCCGGCTTCTTTATGTAAATTGTATACTTGAGTCTTATTTATTTTATCTAGACACTGCAGTAGTTGTGATTTTCAGTAGTTGTGATTTTCAGTAGTTGTGAATTAAAGTATTTGTTTTAAAGAGATGTATTATAGTAAAACTGGATTTGTATAAAGATTATACATTTATGAGATTATATATGCGATGTGATGAGTTTTGAATTAAATCCAGTTGATATGGATGATATTGTAATATTTATGATTTTTATTTTCCGCTGCATATTATATTTTTATGGTTATCATTGCATATTTATTTTATTTTTAGGCTTGCTACGGGTTCCGGATTCGAAAGAATTCCCGTTCCCTAGCGCCGGTCATGGCTCCTGTTTTGGGTCGTGACAATACTGAAAATGCCCTTATATAATAAAAATACATTTTATAATTCCAAATTACATAATTAACCCTAAAACTTATTAACAACCGATAAAAACTCATTTATTTAGAAAAATTGTATAATATATATAAAATTTGAAAATAATTTACGAAAAATAGTTTAATTAGTTGAAAATACTACATAATTTGTAGAAATCATTTTTATACCCTAAATAACTATTAAAACTAATTTAATTACATTTTTAGCCAATTTAGTGTAAAATTACCAAAATACCCCTATCTATATAAATTTACTAAAATAAATCCAAAAATTCACCAAAAATAATATAATTACTCAAAATTAATTTTTTCAACATTTATTTCAATAATATCAATAAATATACTCAATTAACCAATTTATTTCAATTAAACACATAATTAACCCTATTTTTCAAAATTACATAAACTTAATAAATTCCAAATAAATAGATAAAAATTCACAAAATTTACAAATAAATTTATATAATTCATTTCAACACCTATAATCACCATAAAACACAATTTCATAATTTAATTAATTAATTTTCGAAAATTAGAACATATTAATAAAATAATAAAAAATTCACAAAAATTAAAATAAATTCCAAAAATTCTACAAAAATTACAGCATGTAGATTAATCTTATAGAAACAAATTTTGTGAAGGAATTTTTCATGAGTCAATCAAATTGAAGCTAAAAAAAATTCAAAACCCTAAATGGCTGAAAGGAAGAAATTGAAACCTAAGCAATTCTAGATCAAATCAAGTGAAACAAAAGCTTGGAGTCACACTCACCGGAGCTCAAGGAGAAGATAGAAACTGGTGGAGTTGAATTTGGTGGCCGAAAATGGCTTAATCGGAGTTGACTTCAATTTTCGGCCTCCTTAAATAATTCGGCCAAAACACACCGGAAAAAAGGAGCTTCAGGTGGTGGAAATGGCTAGAGGTGGAGGAGGAAGGATGAGAGGCATAGTGACAACAAAGAAATTAGCTGGAAATGGCTGGAAATGGTGAAAACCGTTTGGGAGGAAAAGATGAAGGAGACAATGGCATTTTGGTAAATAATGCAAACTTTATAATTTTGATAATAAATTATGTATATATGTATATATATATATCCTCACTTATATTATAATATTATATATATTCCCACACACAAATAATTCTCACCACATAATTATTTTATTATATTTAATAATTTATGCACTTAAAATTAATTAATTAATATTAAAACTAAATAATAAAAATTAAGGTAATTAATTAAATCCTAATTAATTTAAATAAATACACATATATACATTTTATTTTAGCACTTAAAAATTATGTATGAGTTCATGCAAATTCGTAAAACTAATCAAAATAATTAATATTAAATTATTTACGTGTCAATTTCCCCAAAAATACAATTCCCGGAAAAATTTTATGTAAAGTACTTAAAATAATCTAAAATAATTAAAATTAGCTTTAAACAAATAAAAATCTTATGAAATATCATAAATATATACAAAAATTATTAACATTGCATATCTTGATGCAGTATAAAAATATTTAAAAACTCGAGATATTACAGTCTCTATCCGTGTTGCAATGCTTCTTTTCAGCATGACCTCAACACAGTTGTGCTTCACTTCAAGTCTGTAATATCCCGAATTTTTAAATAATTTTAAATTATATCGGAATATGCAGTTGTAATATCCTGAGTTTTAAATAATTTTAAACTGCATCGGGATATGCAGTGTTAATAATTTTTGTATATATTTATAATTATTTTCATGAGTTTGATAATTATTAAGTTATTTTAATTATTCTTAATTATTTTAAGTTCTTTACGTAAAATTTTCCCGGGAATGTTATTTTCGGGGGAAATTAAGACGTAAATAATTTAATATTAATTATTTTAACTAGTGTTACGAATTTGCATGAATTCATATATAATTTTAAAGTGCTAAATAAAATGTATATATGTACAATTATTTAAAGTAAATTAGGGTTTAATTAATTAAATTAATTTTTATTATTAGTTTTATATTAATTAATTAATTATATAAGTGTAAAAATTATTAAAATATATGTGTGGTGAGTATTATTTGTGTGTGGGATTATATATTATTATAATATATAGTGTGCATATATATATATACATGTATACATAAATTATAATAAAAAATCAAAAGTTAGCATTATTGACCGTTTTGCCATTGTCTCCTTCCTTCCCTCCTGATCGCCCCATCTCCATTTCCGGCCGCTGCAAGCTGATTTTCTTGTCGTTGGTGTGCCTCTTGGCTTGCCACCACCACCTCCAGCCATTCCCGCCATTCCTAGCCACCATTTCCGGCATGTTTTGGCCGAAAAATCTATAAGAGGTTGAAACTTCATCTCATCATCGATCGATGTGATTCCGGCCACCGTTTTCGACACTGCCAGTCTCTATCTTCTCTTTGAGTTTTGGTGAGTATGATTCCAAGCTTTGTTTCACTTAAAATGGTCTAGATTTCCCTAGGTTTTGATTTTCCAATTTCGGCCCATTTAGGGTTCTTGAATTTTTTGAGCTTCAATTTGATTGATTTAAGCAAACTCTCCCTTCACAAAATTTGATCCTTGTAGCTTAATCTAAATGTGGTAATTTTTGTAGAATTTTTGGGAATTATTTTGATTTTTTGTGAATTTTTTATTATTTTATTATTTTTTTCTAATTTTCAAAATTTAATTAATTAAATTATGAAATTGTGTTTTATGGTAATTATAGGTTTTGAAATAAATTTTAGAAATTTATTGGTAATTTTTGTGAATTTTATATATTTATTTGGAATTTATTAAGTTTATGTAATTTTAAAAAATTAGGTTAATTATGTGTTTAATTGAAATTAATTGGTTAATTGAGTATATTTATTGATATTATTGATTTATATGTTGAGAAATTAATTTTTGAATAATTATACTATTTTTGGTGAATTTTTTATTAGTTTTAGTGAATTTATATACATAGGGGTATTTTGATAATTTGACACTAAATTGGTTAAAAATGTTATTAAATTGGTTTTAATAATTATTTAAGGTATAAAAATGATTTCTAAAAATTATTTAGTATTTTTAACTAATTAAAACTATTTTTCGTAAATTATTTTCAAATTATATATATAATATACGATTTTTCTAAATAAATGAGCTTTTATCGGATTTTAACATGTTTTAGCGTTAATTATGTAATTTGGATTGATAAAATGTATTTTTATTATTAAAGGGCATTTTTGGTATTTTTGTGTTATTCTGTGAATTGTGAACCTCGGTCGCTGAATTGTAATTTGGAGTTCGACCGAGGGATTGTGGTTGTGAATACAGTGTTTATTCTTGAAGTGTGTTTCTTTGTAGGACCGGCTCTACTCTTTGAGTAGAGAGATGTCCATTTTACAAGGGAGGTTCTGTCGGTTTTTTCGGTAGAATTCTCGTAAAACGTGATGTCCGGTCGAACTCTGATTTTAATTCCGCGTCTAGTATTCTAGATCGAATTTTTAGGAATTTCCATTAGATTTATTCTTATTTTTGTTGCCATTTGTTTGTTTAGTTGAGCCGAGACTGAGGCCTAGTGGACCAGGCCCATCGGACCCATCTCGTGGAGCGCAATAACAGTGAGTTGTTATTTTATATATATATGTTTAGGGTGCATGTTTTAGAAATGTATAGTTTATTTTGATAAAATATGCATAAATGATTTAATTAGTACTTAGGTTTATTTTTGGTTTATTTTTTTATATTTTGAATTATATGCATGTTTTATTAAACATTTATACTTAAAATGTTTTTAAATATATTTATGGTTTATTTTGCAAATATATTGGATTTATTTGACATATATATACTTGAAATATACCTGGTTTACTTTTGGTATATTTCTAGTATATATATGGTTTATGTTGCTATTTTATTGAAATTCATGCATCATTTATTTATGAATGTATGTTTTATATATTAATGAAGGATATCAATAGAACATGCTACCTAGTGGGCAGCACTAGGACCGAGTACGTACTGGTATGCTGATAGCATTTAGGTTATATTACTAACCTATTTGTGGATATTGATTGGATTGATTTGATTTGATATGAGATGTGATTTGGGAGTGTGATTGCTGGAGCTCGGTTGACCAAGTGTCTCGGGGCCAATCATACTAATAGTCAGACTGCTGGAGCTTGGTTGACTTAGTGTCTCGGGGCCAGTCTACTGTCCAAATGGAACAAGTGAATTTATTTGGAATAAGTGAGCATGTATGGCTAGAGTGTTGTCTAACACTGTTTGAGGTTGCAATTTGCTAGGGTTCTATTTGATCCTTTATAAACGGTGATTTTCAGTAAATATATAGAAATGATTTTGCTGCATCTGTGTGTATTTGCTTGTATATATATTTATTATATATACTATTAACTGTGTGCATTGTCATTTAGTATGCATGTATATATATTATAACAATTCACTCAGTGAGGTCTGACTCCCCTTCGTTGACTATTTTTCAGGAGAGTCATTGTCTTCAGACCTTAGTAGCAGACCCATACGCCGGATTTCTTCCGTCTCGGTTTCACTATGTAAACTGCTTATCTGAGTTTTACTTTATAATCTAGACACTGCAGTAGTTGTATACAGTTATGGAGTTTATGTATTATATTTATGTGAGTTATGTATTTCAAATATTTGAATTGAATTTGTATTAAAGGATTATTTATATATATGAGATGTGGATGTTCGTTTAATTTCATTGGTGGATTATTATTTTAATATTTATGATTTTTATTTCTACTACAAATTATATTATTTATGTTATTATTATTATTATTGCATGTTTTACTTTATTTTCAGGCTTGCTATGAGTTACGGATTCGAAAGAATTCCCGTTCCCTAGCGCCGGTCATGGCCCCTGTTTTGGGTCGTGACAACAGTGTTAATAATTTTTATAATATTTATGATTATTTAATGAGTGTGCTATTTATTAAAGTCATTTTTAATTATTTTAAGTTATTTTAAGGGATTTATGTAAAATTTTCCCGAGATTTACATTTTTAGGAAAATAAAACCTAAATAATTATTTATTTATTTATGCTAGCTTGTTTTATTAAGTCGCATGTTATCATGCATGATTATATTTTGCATTATATATATATATATATATATATATATATATATATATATATATATATATATATATATATATATATATATATAATTAACATTTTAGAGTTTATAATTATTATTATTTAATTATGTATATATTATATAGTTTTTACTATTATTAACATGTGATATATATATATATATATATGTATATGTATATATTTATTAATTTGTGGTGTGTGATTTTTCTAAATATAATATTAGAGTATTTTAATAATTAATTATTAAAGTTTTGTTATATATATATATATATATATATATATATATATATATATATATATATATTATATATATATAAAGTATTACAATCCATGCCATCACCCCCTACCTCTCCTCCCCGACGCCTCACCCCTTCCCCTCACTGCGCGATTTCATTCACTTCTGTTCAGAGTGCTTGCCGGACGTCCACCCTCTTCCTCCAGTAGGTCAGCCACCCCTTCCACCCTCTCCGGTGCCGGTGAACGCTTGCAACAACCTAAGAAGCCGAAAATTGACCCTAGCTCCGATCAATGTGATTCCAGCCACCATTTCGAGCCCCACTAGTCTCTATCTTCTCCTTGAGCTCCGATGAGTCCATTTCCAAGCTTTGTTTCACTTGAAATGGTCTAGATTTCCCTAGGTTTCAATTTTACATTTTCGGCCAATTAGGGTTTTTGATTTTTTTTGAGCTTTGATTTGGTTGATTCATGCAATCTTCCTCCACAAACATTGATCCTTGTAGCTTAATCTAGCTCTATGAATTTTTTTGGAATTTTTGGGAATTATTTTAATTTTTGTGAATTTTTTATTATTTTATTAATATTTTCTAATTTTCAAAAATTAATTAAATAAATTATGAAATTTTGATTTATGGTGTTTATAGGTGTTTAAATGCATTTTAGAAATTTATTTGTAATTTTTTTGAATTTTATATAATTATTTGGAATTTATTTAGTTTATGTAATTTTGGGAAAATTAGGTTAATTATGTGTTTTAGTGAAATTAATTGGTTAATTGAGTATATTTATTGATATTATTGAATTATATGTTGGGAAATTTAATTTTGAGTAATTATACTATTTTTGGTGAATTTTTTATTAATTTTAGGGAATTTACGAAACTAGGGGTGTTTTGGTAATTTGGCACTAAATTGGCTAAAAATGTAATTAAATTGGTTTTAATAGTTTTTTGAGGTATAAAAATGATTTCTATAAATTATTTAGTATTTTTAACTAATTAAAACTATTTTTCGTAAATTATTTTCAAATTATATATAATATACAATTTTTCTAAATAAATAAGTTTTTATTGATTTTTAATATGTTTTAGGGTTAATTACGTAATTTGAATTTATAAAATGTATTTTTAGTATTAAAGGGCATTTTTGGTATTTTTATAATTATTCTGTTGTCACGACCTAAAACAGGGGCCATGACCGGCGCTAGGGAACGAGAATTCTTTCGAATCCGGAACCCGTAGCAAGCTTAAAAATAAAATAAAACATGCAATAGTAATAATAACAATATTAAATGCAGTGGAAATAAAAATCATACATATAATAATAACATTTCCATCAACTGAATTTAAATCAAATCTCATCTCATATATATAAATCTTTTAATACAAATCCAGTTCAAATTCTTAAAATGCATCTCGCATAAATAAAATATATAAAATCCCACAATTTAATTCACAACTACTGCAGTGTCTAGATTATAAAAATAAGACTTAAGTAAGTAATTTACACAAAGAAGCCGAGGCGAAAGAAATCCGACGTACAGGCCTGCTACTGAGGTTTGAAGACGATGACTCTCCTGAAAAATAGTCAACGGAGGGGAGTCAGACCTCACTGAGTGAATTACTATAATATATATACATGCATGCTAAATGACAATGCATACAGTCAACAGTATATATATAATATGTATATATATAGGCAAATTCACACAGATGCAGAAAATCATTTTTTTTATATATTTTATTGAAAATATCTTTTATGAAGGATCACATAGAACCCTAGAATATCGCAATTCCGAAAACAGTTTTAGACAACACTCTAGCCATATAGGCTCACTTATTCCAAAATATATCCACTTAATCCATTTGGACAGTAGACTGGCCTCGAGACACTAAGTCAACCGAGCTCCAGCAGTCTGACTGCCAGTGTGATTGGCCCCGAGACACTTGGCCAACCGAGCTCCAACAATCACACCCAAATCACATCTCACACATCAAATAATCATAGCCAATCAATATCCACAAATAGGTTAGTAATATAGCCTAAATACTATAGGCATACCAGTACGTACTCGGTCCTAGTGCTGCCTACTAGGTAGCACGTTCTATCGATATTCTTCATTAATAAATATAAAACATTCATTCACAAATAAATGATGCATGAATTTGAAATAAATAGTAACATAAACCATATATATACTGTAAATATACCAAAAGTAAGTCAGGTATATTTCGAGTATATATACGTCAAATAAATCCAATCAAATTATAAATTAAGCTAGAAATATATTTAAAAACATTTAAATATAATCTATTAATAAAACATGCATATAATTTAATATATACCAAAAGTAAACCAAAAATAAACTAAGGATATACTAAAATAAAAATCACATTATTTATGCATTTTAATCAAAATAAAACATATATTTCTAAATTATGCATCCTAAGGCATATATATATAGTATAGTAACTCACATTTAGTGCGCTCCACGAGATGGGTCCGACGGGCCTGGTCCATTAGGCCTCGGTCTCGGCGCAACTAGACAAACAATAAATAATAGACATCAGAATAAACCTAACAAAAAATCCTAGAACTCGATCTAGAATATTAATCACAGAAATAGGATTAGGGATTGACCGGACATCACGTTTTACGAGAATTCTATCAAAAATTCGACAGAATCTCCCCTGTAAAATGGACATCTCTCTACTCAAAGAGTAGAGCCGACCCTGCAAAGAAATACACTTCAAAAAACTACACAGAGCACAATCAAAATCC
Organism: Mallotus nudiflorus; assembly: GCA_947683625.1. NCBI lineage: Eukaryota > Viridiplantae > Streptophyta > Magnoliopsida > Malpighiales > Euphorbiaceae > Mallotus > Mallotus nudiflorus. Next base: position 21,970 of record CANTUR010000355.1, read on the forward strand.
CACGGTCGGACTCCAAACTACAGTCCACCGACCGGGGTTCACAAACACAGAACAATTCTGAAAATACCAAAAATACCCTTATAACATAGAAATTCATTTTATACGTAGAAATTACATAATTAACCTTAAAACACTGTAAAAACCGATAAAAACTCATTTTATTAGAAAAACCGTATATTATATATATAATTGAAAATAATTTACGAAAAATAGTTTTAATTAGTTAAAAATATGAAATAATTTGTAGAAATCATTTTTATACCTTAAATAACTATTAAAACCAATTAAATTACATTTTTAGCCAATTTAGGATAAAATTACCAAAATACCCCTATATATATAAATATACCATAATTACTTCAAAAATTCACCAAAAATAGTATAATTATCCAAAATTAATTTTCTCAACATATTTATCAATAATATCAATAATTAAACTCAATTAACCAATTAATTTCAATTTAAAACACAATTAACCCTAATTTCCCAAAATTACATAAACTTCAATAATTCAAAATAATACATAGAAATTCATAGAAATTCCAAATAAATTCCTATAATTCATTTCAACACCTAATTTAACCATAAAATATAATTTCATAATTTAAATAATTAATTTCCAAAAATTAGAAAATAATATTAAAATATTCAAAAATACCCAAAAATCCAAAAAATCTCAAAAAATTCCAAAAAAATTCGTACATGTAGATTAAGCTACTAGGATCAACATTTGTGAAGGGAGTTTTCATGAATCAATCAATTCGAAGCTCAAAAAAATCTAAAACCCTAACATGGCCGAAATTGAAAATTCAAAACCTAAGCAAATCTAGACCGTGTAAGCTCAAACCAAAGCTAGAATTACACTCACCGGAGCTCAAGGAGAAGAAAGAGACCGGCGGGTGTCGAAAATGGTGGCCGGAATCGTCGTCGACGGCTAGAAGCTCAACTTGCTGCCATGGCGGATTCCGGGCGTTCCAACGGGTTTCCGACGGCCTGGTCATGTCGGAGAGGAAGAGGAAGGAAGGGGAAGAAGGTTGGAGGCAGCTGGTGGTGGTGAAGGGCGGTCCGGTGTGCTGGAATGGGAGGCGCAGTGACGGTAGACGATCGGGAGAGAAGAAGGAGAAGGGGGCTAAACGGTAATTTTCCAAATCCTTTTGTTTTTGATGTATTATATGTATATATATATATATACTTTATACTATATATTAAAATAATATTAAATTACACACATTAAATATACACCACACACATATAATTTAATATTTTAATAATTTATACTAAATAAAAATAATTAAATAACAATAAAACTAATAAACAATTAATAAAATATTAGGGTAATATTAATTAAATCCTAATTAAATAAATATTTACACACATAGGCTTTATTTAGTATTTTAAAAATACGTATGAGTTCATGCAAGTCTGAAAATATATTTAAAATAATTAATAATAAATTATTTACGTGAAAATTTCTCCGAAAATGCGAGTCCCGGGAAAATTTTATGTAAAGCACTGTAAATAAGACACAGTAATTAAAATAGGTTTTAAATACATATCAACTCGTGAAAATATCGTAATATATATACAAAAATTATTAACACTGCATATCCCGGTACAGTGTAAAAATATTTAAAAACATGGGATATTACAGTCTTCCCCCCTTACAAGAATTCGTCCCCGAATTCCAGAAAACAGGATCAAGAAGGAAAGAGATACGGGTAAGAAGCTCGCATCTCAGCTTCAGTCTCCCACGTATGCTCCTCAACTCTATTGCTACGCCACAGAACCTTGACCATCGGAATCTGCTTCGAACGCAACTGTCGAACTTGATAATCAACGATCGCCATAGGTTCTTCCACAAACGTCAAATCTTCACTCACTTCTACACTGTCAGGCTGCAACACGTGTGAAGGGTCTGAGATATACTTCCTCAACATCGAGATATGAAATATTGGATGCACTTGTGACATACTCGGAGGCAAATCCAACCGATATGCAACAGTGCCAACTCTCCAGAATCTCAAATGGTCCGATATATCTTGGTGCTAACTTACCCTTCCTACCAAATCTCATCACACCCTTCATCGGAGATACCTTCAGAAAAAAAAAATCTCCAACCTGAAATTCCACATCTCTGCGCCTAGGATCCGTATAACTCTTCTGCCTACTAACTGCGGTCTCTAATCTTTGCTTAATCACGGCGACTTTCTCTGCAGCATCCTGAACCATCTTAGGTCCAGTCAAAGCTCTCTTACCAATCTCATCCCAACTCAACGGGGATCTACATTTCCTTCCATATAACGCCTCGTATGGTGCCATGCCAATACTGCTATGGTAGCTGTTATTATATGCAAACTCAACGAGTGGCAAATGATCATCCCAGCTACCTCCCAAATCCAGGACACACATCCTCAACATATCTTCCAATGTCTGGATTGTCCTCTCAGACTGACCATCTGTCTGAGGATGAAAAGCAGTACTGAAGTCCAACCTAGTGCCCATCGCTTCCTGCAACTTCTGCCAAAAATGAGAAGTAAACACCGAACCTCTATCTGACACAATGGACACAGGTACTCCATGAAGGCATACGATATGCTTCACATACAACTTCGCTAATCTAGCTACAGAATAAGTGGCTTTCATAGGTAGGAAATGTGCAGACTTCGTCAACCTGTCTACAATCACCCAGATGGAATCGTATCCATCCTTCGAACGAGGTAAACCAACCATAAAATCCATAGCTATCCTTTCCCACTTCCACTCGGGAATAGGAAGAGGCTGAAGCTTCCCAGAAGGCTTATGATGTTCGGCTTTCACTTGCTGACACATCAGACACTTAGCAACATAATCAGCGACATCTTTCTTCAATCCATCCCACCAGTATAAATCTCTGATACTGTGGTACATCTTAGTGACACCCGGATGAACGCTGTAGGCTGTAGAATGTGCTTCCTCTAGGATCTTTTCTCTCAAATCATCCACATCAGGACACATAATCTACCACTGATCCACAACACACCATCATTATCGAGTGTGAAATCAGTGAACTTCCCTGCTCGAACATTCTCTACAAGCTCTTTCAGAATAGGATCTTGACTCTGAGCTGCTTTAATCCTATCCCTCAGTACAGATCGCACTTTAAACTGAGCTAGCAGTCCACCTGATCTACTGATCTTCATCATCAGACCTTGATCCACCAACAGATGCAATTCCTGGATCAATGGTCTCCTCTCAACACCGATGTGAGCAAGACTGCCTGAGGACTTCCTACTCAAGGCATCTGTTACAACATTAGCCTTGCCCGGATGATATAGAATCTCACAGTCATAATCCTTCAATAATTCCAACCATCTTCTCCGCCTCAAATTCAAATCTCTCTGCTGGAAAATGTACTTAAGGCTCTTGTGATCAGTAAATATCTCATAAGTCACCCCGTACAAATAATGTCTCCAAATCTTCAAAGCAAAGATCACTGTAGCCATCTCAAGGTCATGTGTAGGATAGTTCTGCTCATGCTTCTTCAACTGCCTCGAAGCATAGGCTATCACCCTTCCATTCTGCATCAACACACAACCAAGGCCAATTCTAGAGGCATCACAGTAAACTGTGAACTTATCCACACTATTAGGCAAAGCTAATACTGGCGCTGTGGTCAACTTCTCCTTCAACAACTGAAAACTGTTCTCACAAGCTTCTAACCACTTGAATCTAACATTCTTCTGAGTCAAGCGAGTCATAGGGGCTGCAATCCTGGAAAAATCCTGCACAAACCGCCTATAATACCCGGCTAAACCCAGAAAACTCCGAATCTCTGTAACAGAAGTTGGTCTAGGCCACTCGACACTGCATCAATCTTCTGTGGATCAACTTGAATACCTTCTTTAGACACTACGTGTCCAAGAAAAGAAACACTCTCCATCCAGAAATCACACTTCAAGAATTTAGCATAAATCTGATGATCTCTCAGTGTCTACAGTACAATCCTTAAGTGATATACATGCTCCTCCATACTCCTCGAATATACCAGTATATCATCAATGAAGACTACCACCAACTGATCCATATATGGTCTGAATACCTTGTTCATCAGGTCCATAAAAGCTGCTGGTGCATTAGTCAAACCAAAGACATCACTAGAAACTCATAATGGCCATATCGAGTGCGGAATGCTGTCTTAGGAATATCAGCTTCACTAATCCGCAATTGATGATAACCCGACCTCAAGTCAACCTTAGAAAAGAACGGTGCACCCTGTAGCTGATCAAACAAGTCATCTATCCTCGGGAGAGGATACTTATTCTTCACTGTCACCTTATTCAGCTCTCTGTAGTCAATGCACAGTCTCAGGGTACCATCATTCTTCTTCACAAATAGGACTGGTGCACCCCAAGGAGAAACACTAGGTCTAATGAAACCTTATCCAACAACTCTTGCACTGTTCCTTCACTCTTTCAACTCTGCAGGAGCCATTCTATAGGGTGGCATAGATTATAGGAGTAGTACCTGGTACCACATCTATACAGAACTCAATCTCTCTGTGAGGTGGTAAACCTGGCAACTCCTCGAGAAAAATATCAGGAAACTCACAAGCAACAGGAACATCTGTGAGTGACAACTTCTCCACTGATGTATCCCTGACCAATGCCAAATATCCCTGACAACCTCTCCTTAATAACTTCCTAGCCGTAATAGCAGAAATAAGATTCTGAGGTGCTGAACTCCTATCACCCACAAACTTAAATTCTAGTTTATCAGGAATTCTAAAAGTCACCTCCTTATTCCTGCAATCTACCACGGCGAAGTGCTGAGATAACCAATCCATTCCCAGAATGACATCAAACTCCATCACATCCAATAAAATCAAATCAGCGGGTAATTCTCTATCTCCCATGAGAACTGGACAACCAGAAAGAACAATATCGGTGTCCAAGGAATCACTCAGAGGAGTGGCAACAAACAAAGGAAAGCCATCCTTGAAGCTTGCCAACAAGATTTAGAAGCAAAAATAGGAGAAATGAATGAATGCGTGGCACCCGGATCAAACAAAACCCATGCATCCAGGTAACAAACAGAAACAATACCTGCCACGACTGCATTAGATGCCTGAGCATCCTGTTGAGTAAGATGGAAAACTCTGGCCTGACCTCGACCACCCTGTTGACTGGTAGAAAGCCTGGCTAGCACCTCTGGCACCTCCTTTAGTACCTCTACCACGACTCTGCTGTGGAACAAGCTGAGTGGAACTCTGATGCTGGGCTAGTGGTAACTGAAATAGCACGGGTGCAGCACTAGCAATCGACTGCTGTGGGAATCGCAGAATCTGCTGCTGCTGATACCCGGAATAAGGACACGATCTGGCAAAATATCCTGTCTGCCCGCATCTGAAGCATGTCAATGGTGTCAGATAACACAGTCCTTGATGGACTCTACCACAAGTCTGACATACACTAGCCGCTGATCCAGAACTGCGACAACTGCTGCTGCTCGAAGCACCTGACCTGAATCTGAATGATCTACACCGACCTCTACGGCCATGTATACTGCTCCGATGCACTCGTTGCTGCTGTCTCTGACTCTGCTGAGTCGGACCTCGCTGCTGACTACTCGATCCAATATGAAAACTCGAATATGGAGTAGCCTGCAATCCACTCGACTGAACTCCTAGCTGGTAATAATCAGGCATCGCTCCCTGCCTAACTAGCCTCAGCTCAATCTCCTTGGCTAACTCAATCACAAACTCGAGAGTAAGGCCTGCTGTAGGCATACCAGCAAAAGCAGAACCCAAACCAGTAACGTAGGTAGTGACCGCGAAATACTGATCTCGTATCAGATTCTCTGCATATCTACCCAGACGAAGAAACTCTCAGGTGTACTCATCTACAGATTGATCTCCATGAGAAATACTGGTCAGTCGAAGACGATAACTCAAACGAAGCGGCTCTGGACAGAATCTCCTCATAAATCCCTCTCGAAACTGAGCCCATGTCATCGTCATCATATAAGGCTGGATCACCTGAATAAACCAATCTAAGGCTGGTCCCTCAACAGACAACTTGACGATCATGATCCGCTGGTACTCGGTATGAGCAGTCCGAGTCCGAGTCTCGATCGCATGCAGAAAGTCTAACGGATCGGAAGTCCCATCAAATGCAATCCTGCCAACTTGTGCATAGAACAAAGCTGTCTCAGGGTCAGACATACCCTGCTAATAGGCAGGCTGAACAGGCTGAACAACTGGAGGAACAAGAATATCAAATTCAGTCTCAATAGGCTCCTCGTCCTGTAACTCTCTCTGCCTACGGTGACCTGCCGCTCCTCGAGATCTACCTCTGCCACGACCTCTACGTCTAACTGGCTGCTCAGGAGGTAAAACCTCATCCTGGAAAGACTCATCATCCTCGGCCTCAACGACCAGTGGAGCGACACACGCTCGCCTCCTCATATTGAAAAGACAAACGGAAAGATTCAGACAAAACAGACAACGGAGGAATAACGCAGAAAACTAAGCAAGGAATACTTATCAAGACATACTCGAACCTAATTCACTGCAGTAGTCCAACAGAAAATACAACTCTAAAAACTAGGGCCACTACTCACACAACTAAGCCCTGACACAGAACTCCGCTCTGATACCAACTTTGTCACGACCCAAAACAGGGGCCATGACCGGCGCTAGGGAACGGGAATTCTTTCGAATCTGGAACCCGTAGCAAGCAGCCTAAAAATAAAACATGCAATAGTAATAATAACAATATTAAATGCAGCGGAAATAAAAATCATACATATAATAATAACATTTCCATCAACTGGATTTAAATCAAATCTCATCTCATATATATAAATCTTTTAATACAAATCCAGTTCAAATTCTTAAAATGCATCTCGCATAAATAAAATACATAAAATCCCACAATTTAATTCAACAACTACTGCAGTGTCTAGATTATAAAAATAAGACTCAAGTAAGTAATTTACACAAAGAAGCCGGGGCGGAAGAAATCCGGCGTACAGGCCTACTACTGAGGTCTGAAGATGATGACTCTCCTGAAAATAGTCAACGGAGGGAGTCAGACCTCACTGAGTGAATTACTATAATATATATACATGCATGCTAAATGACAATGCATACAGTCAACAATATATATATAATATGTATATATACAGGCAAATTCACACAGATGTAGAAAATCATTTTTTTTATATATTTTATTGAAAATCATCTTTTATGAAGGATCACATAGAACCCTAGAATATCGTAATTTCGAAAATAGTGTTAGACAACACTCTAGCCATATAGGCTCACTTATTCCAAAATATATCCACTTAATCCATTTGGACAGTAGACTGGCCCCAAGACACTAAGTCAACCGAGCTCCAGCAGTCTGACTGCCAGTGTGATTGGCCCCAAGACACTTGGTCAACCGAGCTCCAGCAATCACACCCAAATCACATCTCACACATCAAATAATCATAGCCAATCAATATCCACAAATAGGTTAGTAATATAGCCTAAATACTATAGGCGTACCGGTACGTACTCGGTCCTAGTGCTGCCCACTAGGTAGCACGTTCTATCGATATCCTTCATTAATAAATATAAAACATTCATTCACAAATAAATGATGCATGAATTTGAAATAAATAGTAACATAAACCATATATATACTGGAAATATACCAAAAGTAAATCAGGTATATTCGAGTATATATACGTCAAATAAATCCAATCAAATTATAAATTAAGCTAGAAATATATTTAAAAACATTTAAATATAATCTATTAATAAAACATGCATATAATTTAATATATACCAAAGTAAACCAAAAATAAACTAAGGATAACTTAAATAAAAATCACATTATTTATGCATTTTAATCAAAATAAAACATATATTTCTAAATTATGCATCATAAAGCATATATATATAGCATAGTAACTCACACTTAGTGCGCTCCACGAGATGGGTTCGACGGGCCTGGTCCATTAGGCCTCGGTCTCGGCGTAACTAGACAAACAATAAATAATAGACATCAGAATAAACCTAACAGAAAATCCTAGAACTCGATCTAGAATATTAATCACAGAAACAGGATTAGGGAATCGACCGGACATCACGTTTTACGAGAATTCTATCAAAAATTCGGCAGAATCTCCCCTGTAAATGAACATCTCTCTACTCAAAGAGTAGAGCCCACCCTGTAAAGAAATACACTTCGAAAAACTACACAGAGCACAATCAAAATCCCACGGTCGGACTCCAAACTACAGTCCACCGACCGGGGTCCACAAACACAAAATAATTCTGAAAATACCAAAAATACCCTTATGACATAGAAATTCATTTTATACGTAGAAATTACATAATTAACCTTAAAACACGGTAAAAACCGATAAAAACTCATTTTATTAGAAAAACCGTAATATTATTATAATTGAAAATAATTTACGAAAAATAGTTTTAATTAGTTAAAAATATGAATAATTTGTAGAAATCATTTTTATACCATAAATAACTATTAAAACCAATTAAATTACATTTTTAGCCAATTTAGGGTAAAATTACCAAAATACCCCTATATATATATATAAATATACCATAATTACTTCAAAAATTCACCAAAAATAGTATAATTATCCAAAATTAATTTTCTCAACATATTTATCAATAATATCAATAATTAAACTCAATTAACCAATTAATTTCAATTTAAAACACAATTAACCCTAATTTCCCAAAATACATAAACTTCAATAATTCAAAATAAATACATAGAAATTCATAGAAATTCCAAATAAATTCCTATAATTCATTTCAACACCTAATTTAACCATAAAACACAATTTCATAATTTAAATAATTAATTTCCATAAATTAGAAAATAATATTAAAATATTCAAAAATACCCAAAAATCAAAAAAATCTCAAAAATTTCCACAAAAATTCACACATGTAGATTAAGCTACTAGGATCAACATTTGTGAAGGGATTTTTCATGAATCATTCAATTCGAAGCTCAAAAAAATCTAAAACCCTAATATGGCCGAAATTGAAAATTCAAAACCTAAGCAAATCTAGACCATTTAAGCTCAAACCAAAGTTAGAATTACAGTCACCGGAGCTCAAGGAGAAGAAAGAGACCAGCGGTGTTGAAAACGGTGGCCGGAATCGTTGTCGACGGTTAGAAGCTCAACTTGCTGCCATGGCGGATTCCGGGCGTTCCAACGGGCTTCCGACGGCCTGGTCACATTGGAGAGGAAGAGGAAGGAAGGGGAAGAAGGTTGGCGGCAGCTGGTGGTGGTGAAGGGCGGTCCGGCATGCTGGAATGGGAGGCGCAGTGACGGTAGACGATCGGGAGAGAAGAAGGAGAAGGGAGGGGCTAAACGATAATTTTCCAAATCCTTTTGTTTTTGATGTATTATATGTATATATATATATATACTTTATACTATATATTAAAATAATATTAAATTACACACATTAAATATACACCACACACATATAATTTAATATTTTAATAATTTATACTAAATAAAAATAATTAAATAACAATAAAACTAATAAACAATTAATAAAATATTAGGGTAATATTAATTAAACCCTAATTAAATAAATATTTACACACATAGGCTTTATTTATTATTTTAAAAATACGTATGAGTTCATGCAAGTCTGAAAATATATTTAAAATAATTAATAATAAATTATTTACGTGAAAATTTCCCTGAAAATGCGAGTCCCAGGAAAATTTTACGTAAAGCACTGTAAATAAGACACAGTAATTAAAATAGGTTTTAAATACATATCAACTCGTGAAAATATCATAATATATATACAAAAATTATTAACACTGCATATCCCGGTACAGTGTAAAAATATTTAAAAACACGGGATATTACATCTGTGAATTGTGAACCTCGATCGGTGTTCGGTCAGTGAATTGTAGTTTGGAGTTCGACCGAGGGATTGTGTTCTACGTATATTCTAAGTGTGTTTCTTTGCAGGGCCGGCTCTACTCTTTGAGTAGAGAGATGTCCGTTTTACAAAGGAGGTTCTGCCGAATTTCCGATAGAATTCTCGTGAAACGTGATGACCGATCGAATTCTTATTCTGATTATGTGTTTAAGATTCTAGATCAAGTCTTTAGAATTTTCGTTAGAATTATTCTAATTTCCTGTTATCATTTGTTTGTTTAGTTGCGCCGAGATCGAGACCTAGTGGACTAGGCCCATCAGACTCGTCTCGTGGAGCGCAATAACAGTGAGTTATTATTTTATATATACGTGTTCTAGAATGCATGTTTTTAGAAATGTATGATTTATTTTATAAAATATGCATAAATGAATTAATTATTGCTTAGGTTTATTTTTGGTATATTATTTGTATATTTTTGGTATATGTAATATCCCGAGTTTTTAAATATTTTTATACTGCATCAGGATATGCAGTGTTAATAATTTTTGTATATATTTATGATATTTTATGAGTTTGTTGTTTGTTTAAAGCTAATTTTAATTATTTTATATTATTTTAAGTACTTTATATAAAATTTTCCAGGAAATTATATTTTCTGGGAAATTGATACGTAAATAATTTAATACTATTTATTTTGACTATTTTTACGAATTTACATGAACTCATATATAATTTTAAAGTGCTAAAATAAATTGTATATATGTGTATTTATTTAAATTAATTAGAGCTTAATTAATTTCCTTAATTTTATTATTTAATTTTTGTATTAATTAATTAATTTTAAGTGTATAAATTATTAAATATAATAACATATTTGTGTGGTGAGTATTATTTGTGTGTGGGAATATATGTATTACTATAATATAAGGTGGACATATATATATATATATACATATATACATTATTTTATAACAAAAATCAAAAGTTTGCTTTATTTACGATTTTGCCCCTCCATTCTTATTCTTCCTCCCAACACATTTTCTTCCATTTCTGGCCATTTCCAGCTGGTTTTCTTTTTGTCACTGTGCCCCTCATCCTTCCTCCTCCACCTCCAGCCATTTCCACCACTTGAAGCTCCCTTTTCCGGTGTGTTTTGGTTGAATTTTTCAAGGAGGCCGAAAATTGAAGTCAACTCCGATCAAGCCATTTCCGGCCAGCAAATTCAACGCCATTGGTCTCTATCTTCTCCTTGAGCTCCGGTGAGTGTGATTTCAAGCTTTGTTTCACTTGATTTGGTCTAGAATTGCTTAGGTTTCAATTTCTTCATTTCAGCCATTTAGGGTTTTGAATTTTTTTAGCTTCAGTTTGATTGATTCATGAAAAATTTCTTCACAAAATTTGTTCCTGGAAGCTTAATATACATTCTGTAATTTTTGTATAATTTTTTGAATTTATTTTAATTTTTGTGAATTTTTGATTATTTTATTAATATTTTCTAATTTTCGAAAATTAATTAATTAAATTATGAAATTGTGTTTTATGGTGATTATAGGTGTTGAAATGAATTATGGAAATTTATTTGTAATTTTTGTGAATTTTATATATTTATTTGGAATTTATTAAGTTTATGTAATTTTGAAAAATAGGGTTAATTATGTGTTTAATTGAAATAAATTGGTTAATTGAGTATATTTATTAATATTATTGAAATATATGTTGAGAAAATTAATTTTGAGTAATTATATTATTTTTGGTGAATTTTTGGATTTATTTTAGTAAATATATATATAGGGGTATTTTGGTCATTTTACACTAAATTGGCTAAAAAGGTAATTAAATCGGTTTTAATTGTTATTTAGGGTATACAAATGATTTCTACAAATTATTTAGTATTTTCAACTAATGAAAACTAGTTTTCGTAAATTATTTTCAAATTATATATATTTTATACAATTTTTCTAAATAAATGAGTTTTTATCAGTTTTTAATAAGTTTTAGGGTTAATTATGTAAGTTGAAATTATTAAATGTATTTTTAATATATAAGGGCATTTTCGGTATTTTGTAATTATTCTGTGAATTGTGAACCTCGGTCGGTGAATTGTAGTTTGGAGTCCGACCGAGGGATTGTAGTTGTGAATTTGGTGTTATTCCGAAATTTGTTTTCTTTGTAGGATTGGCTCTACTCTTTGAGTAGAGAGATGTCCATTTTACAGGGGAGGTTCTATCGGATTTTTGGTAGAATTCTCGTAAAACGTGATGTCCGGTCAAATCCCTATTCTAATTATGTGTCTAAAATTCTAGATTGAGTCTTTAGAATTTCTGTTAAATTTATTCTGATTCATGTTGTCATTTGTTTGTTTAGTTATGCTGAGACCGAGGCCTAACGGATGAGGCCCGCTGAGTTTGTCTCGTGGAGCGCTAACATGTGAGTTATTATACTGTATATATATGCATTGCATATAGGATGCATGACTTAGGATTTTTCATTTTCATTGTATGTTTAAACAGTAATTTAATTATAATATGATTTGGTATATTTTCGGTTTATTTTTAGTATATCTTGATATATAAATGTTTGTATATTTTCTATATATATTTAATATATCATTGGTATATTTAGAGTTTATTTTTGATATATGTATGTTAGATATTTAGGTTTATGTTTGTTATAATTTAATATCTATACATGATTTAAATGTACATCGAACCATAATTATTTTATTAAATGATTAGTATAATTTAGGTTTATTTTTAAATAAATGCATGCTATATTATAAACCTACACTTAAATTTAAGTTTATTTTTGGTATATTTTTTATTTATTTCCAAATAAATACATGTTTTATTATTAAATTAAACCTAATACATTAGTGATATATTTAGGGTTTATTTTTTATATATGCATGCTAGATAATTAAGTTTATTTTTAGCATATTTGTGAATATATGTTAAACCTAAACACATATTTAAATGAACATTTATACATAAATGTTTTATTAAATGATTTGTGTACTTAGGGCATATCTTTTGTATATTTAAGTATATTTTTAATAAAATGCATGTTATATTATTGTTACTCATTTAAATTGTTTTTAACCATATTAATGATTTATCTTTAGTTTATTTCATATTTTATTTGACATATATATACCCGAAATATATTAGCTATATTTTAGGTATATATATATATGGTTGATTTTATTATTATGAATATCGTTCCACATTAATTATTTTCAAAATAAATGATTTATTCTAAGTGAAGGATATCAATAGAACGTGCTTCCTAGTGGGCAACACTAGGGCCGTGTACGTACCGGTGTGAAAGAATAGGGTTGAGTGAGAGTTAATTTTGGGTGATTATAATTGATTTGACTAAGATTAATGATATGTTAGATAGTGTGATTGCGGGGCCAATCACACTGACAGTTAGACTGCTAGAGCTCAGTTGACTTAATGTCTCGGGGCCAGTCTACTGTCTATAAGTGGATTGAATGATCTATTGGGTTGATTGAGATGTGAGGTGATTGTCACGACCCAAAACAGGGGCCATGACCGGCGCTAGAGACGGGAATTCTTTTGAATCCGGAACCCGTAGCAAACCTAAAAATAAAATAAACATGCAATAGTAATATTAATATCACAATTAAATAAAATACTGTGCAGCGAAAATAAAAACCATAAATATTAAAATAACATTTGCACCAACTGGATTTAAATCAAATCCTTATCCCATATATATAAACTCTTTTAATACAAATTCAGTTCAAATATAATACAACATCTCTTTAACAATTTAATGGACTACTGCAGTGTTTAGATAAAATAAAACTCAAGACTCAGATAAGCAGTTTACATAAAGAAGCCGGGGCGGAAGAAATCCGGCGTACATGCCTGCTACTGAGGTCTGAAGACGATGACTCTCCTGAAAAATAGTCAACGGAGGGGAGTCAGACCTCACTGAGTGAATTACTATAATATATATACATGCATACTAAATGACAATGCATACAGTCAATAGTACATATATAAACATATATATACAGGCAAATACACACAGATGCTGTAAAATCATTATATATATATTTTATTGAAAATCATCGTTTATGAAGGATCAAATAGAACGCCTAGAATATCGCGACCTCAAACAGTGTTAGACAACACTCTAGCCACACAGGCTCACTTATTCCAAAATATGTTCACTTGATCCATTTAGACAGTAGACTGGCCCCGAGACACTAAGTCAACCGAGCTCCAGCAGTCTGACTGTCAGTGTGATTGGCCCCGAGACACTAGGTCAACCGAGCTCCAGCAATCACACCTCCAAACCATATCTCACATATTAAATAATCATATCCAAACAATATCCATGAATGGTTAGTAATATAGCCTAAGTGCTATAAGCGTACCGGTACGTACTCGGTCTTAGTGCTGCCCACTAGGTAGCACGTTCTATTGATATCCTTCATTTAAAATATAAAGCATACATTCATAAAAATAAATGATGCATGAATTAATTAAAAATAGCATTATAAACCATATATATACTGGAAATATACCAAAAGTAAACCAAATATATTTTGAGTATATATACATCAAACAAGTCTAATATAATAGCAAAATAAGCTAGAAATATATTCAAAAACATTTTAAACATAAATGGTTAATAAAGCATGCATATAATTTAATATATACCAAAAGTAAACTAAAAATAAACTTAAGTACTAATCAAATTATTTATGCATATTTAATTAAAATAAAACATACATTCTAAATCATGCACCCTAAAGCATATATATATAAAATAGTAACTCACACTTAGTGCGCTCCTCGAGATGGGGTCCGACGGGCCTGGTCCACTAGCCCTTGGTCTCGGCGCAACGTAAACATATAAAAATAACAGACATCAGAATAAACCTAACAGAAAATCTTAGAAACTCGATCTAGAATATTAGACATAGAATCAGAATTAGGGTTCGACCAGACATCACGTTTTACGAGAATTCTACCAAAAATTCGACAGAACCTCCCCTATAAAACGGACATCTCTCTACTCAAAGAGTAGAACCGGCCCTGCAAAGAAACACACTTCGAAAAACAAGCTCAAAACACAACTAAAATCCCTCGATCGGACTCCAAACTACAGTCTACCGACCGGGGTCCACAATTCACAGAACAATTATGAAAATACCAAAAATACCCTAATAACATAAAAATACATTTTATAAGTAGAAAATTACATAATTAACCTTTAAACACAGTAAAAACCGATAAAAACTCATTTTATTAGTAAAATCGTATATTATATATATAATTGAAAATAATTCACGAAAAAATAGTTTTAATTAGTTAAAAATACTAAATAATTTGTAGAAATAATTTTTATACCTTAAATAACTATTAAAACCAATTAAATTACATTTTTAGTCAATTTAGGGTAAAATTACCAAAATACCCCTATATATTATACTAAATTCATTCAAAAATTCACCAAAAATAATATAATTATCCAAAATTAATTTTCTCAACATATTTATCAATAATATCAATAATTAAACACTATTAACCAATTAATTTCAATTAAAACACAATTAACCCTATTTTTCAAAAATTCCATAAACTAATTAAATTCAAAATAAATACATAGAAATTCATAAAAATTCCAAATAAATTTCTATAATTCATTTCAACACCTATAATTATCACAAAACACAATTTCATAATTTAATTAATTAATTTTCGAAAATTAGAAAATAATATTAAAATATTCAAAAATACCCAAAAATCAAAATAATTCCCAAAATTCCAAAAAAATTCACACATGTATATTAGGCTAAGGGGAACAACATTTTTGAAGGAATTTTTCATGAATCAATCAAATTTAAGTTAAAAAAATCAAGAACCCTAAAATGGCCGAATTCGAAAAAATCGAAACCTAAGCAAATCAAGACAATTTAAGTGAAACAAAGCTTGGAATCACACTCACTGGATCTCAAGGAGAAGAAAGAGACCGGTGGGTGTCGAAAATAGTGGTCGGAAATGTCGTGAACGACGTTGCTCCCACTTTCGACTTCTCCGGCCAAAACGACTCCTAGATGCCGGAATCAGTTGCAGCAGGCGGGCGGGAAGGAGGTGGCACGCGGGACGGCACACCAACGCAAGAAATCAGCGGTAGCAGTGGTGGACGGTGATGGGGAACGGTCAGGAGGAAGAAGATGCTTCGGGTGGTAATTTTGTAATTATATCAAACTTTATAATTTTGTTAATATTAAATGTGTATATGTATATATATATATATATATATATATATATATATATATTATATTATATATATATATATATATATATATATATACTTTATACTATATATTAAAAGAATATTAAATTACACATATTAAATATACACCATACACTTATAATTTAATATTTTAAAGTTTAATAATTAATAAAAATAATTAAATAACAATAAAACTAATAAATAAATAATAAAATATTAGGGTAATTAATTAAACCCTAATTAATTAAATAAATACAGATATATATTTTATTTAGTATTTTAAAAATATATATGATTTTAAAAATATATATGAGTTCATGCAAGTCCGTAAATCTATTTAAAATAATTAATAGTAAATTATTTACGTGAAAATTTCCCCGAAAATACAAGTCTCGGGAAAATTTTAATGTAAAGCACTTAAAATAATAATAAACAATTAAAATTAGCTTTAATTAAATAACAACTCATAAAATATCATTAATATACATAAGAATTATTAACACTGCATATCCCGATGCAATATAAAAATGTTTAAAAATACGGGATATTACAGTGATAGATAGTGTGATTGCTGGAGCTTGGTTGACCAAGTGTCTCGGGGCCAATCACATTGACAGCCAGACTGCTGGAGCTCGGTCGACTTAGTGTCTCAGGGCCAGTCTGCTGTCCAGTTTGGAAAAAGTGTTCTATTTGGAATCAAGTGAACCTATATGGCTAGAGTGATGATGGGGTTGATTGGGGATTGCTATTATTAGGGTTCTATGGATCCTTCATGAATTAATACAAACATTTCTACATTTAGTATATTTATAAAGGTAGAGTTTGGCATTCGTGTGAAATGTGTTATATACATATATATATAAGAATGCCTGATTGTTATGGTTTAGTTTGCATGTATATATAGTATAATATTTCACTCAGTGAGGTTTGACCCCCCTCAATTATTTTTTTTCAGGAGATCCCATATCGTCAGACCTTAGTTGTAGAGTTCCTCGCCGGTGTTCTTCAGTCTTGGGTATTTTATGCAAATGTATATTCTGAATTCTGATTTGTATTTTAGAAACTGCAATAGTAGTGTTATTGTATCAGAAGAGTATTATATCATTTTGATATTGTAAATCTGAAAAATTGTATTTGAAACTGTACGAATATGTATTCATTGATGAAAGGATTTGGAGTATTTATTTTATATATTGATTTGAAAATTTTTAATTCTGTCGTACTTTTTATTTATTTATTGCATGATTTTATTTTCTAAGGCTTGCTACGGGTTTCGGATTTGAAAGAATTCTCATTCCCTAGCACCGGTCATGACTCCTAGTTTGGGTCGTGACAGTATATTTTAAACTATATGCAGGTTTTATTAACAAATTATTCTTAAAATGTTTTTAGGTATATTCATGGTTTTATTTCTAGTTTATTTTGTAATTAAATTGAATTTATTTGACGTATATATTCGGAATATACCTGGTTTATTTTTGGTATATTTCTAGTATATATGGTTTATATTGTTATTTATTTAAAGCCATGCATCATTTATTCATGAATGTATGTTTTATATTTAAAATGAAGGATATCAATAGAACGTGCTACCTAATGGGCAACACTAGGACCGAGTATGTACCGGTACACTGATAACATTTAGGCTATATTACTAACATATTTGTGGATTATGATTAGATTGATTTATTTGATGTGTGATGTGATTTGAGAGTGTGATTGCTGGAGCTCGGTTGACCAAGTGTCTCGGGGCCAATCACACTAACAGTCAGATTGCTGGAGCTCGGTTGACTTAGTGTCTCGAGGCCAGTCTACTGTCCAAATGGAAAAAGTGAAATTATTTGGAACAAGTGAGCCTGTATGGCTAGAGTGTTGTCTAACACTGTTTGAGGTTGCAATTTTCTAGGTTCTATTTGATCCTTCATAAATGGATATTATTTTCAGTAAAATATATAAAATAATTTTGCTGCATCTGTGTGTATTTACTTGTAAATATATTTATTATATATACTATTGAATGTGTGCATTGTCATTTAGCTATGCATGTATATATATTATAACAATTCACTTAGTAAGGTCTGACTCCCCTCCGTTGATTTTTTTTTTCAGGAGAGTCATTATCTTCAGACCTCAGTAGCAAACCCATATGCTGGATTTCTTCCGCCCCAGCTTCACTATGTAAACTTCTTACCTGAGTTTTATTTTATAATCTAGACACTGCAATAGTTATAGTCGTTTGTGAAATTTATGTATCATATTTAAATGAGATTGTATTTTAAAGATTTGCACTGGAATTTGTATTAAAAGATTTATTCATGTATAAGGATGAGTTGTTTATTTAAACGAGTTAGCAAATTATTATTTTATTTTATTCATGAGATTTATTCCGTTGCAAAATATTTTTATTTATGTTGTTATTATTATTGCATGTTTTATTTTATTTTAAGGCTTGATACGGGTTTCAGATTTGAAAGAATTCCCATTCCCTAGCGCCGGTCATGGCCCCTATTTTGGGTTATGACAGAGTCACACTTCCAGATCCTTACACAGTTTGGCACATAGTCATGTTGTAGTCATGTTATATATCTTCATAAGTTCTTCCAAGAGGTTAGTAGCACACATGGTCTGGCACATGACCTTGCTATTTCCCATGTCACATGTTTTCTTGGATTCCAGAAGCAGCATGGCCGTGTCTAAAGTCGTGTCCATTAAACCTTCTTTCCAGTGCATGGCATGGGCACAAGCACGCCCATGCCACGTCCATGTTACTTAAATCTTGACTTTTTGAAATTCCTTTATAAGCTTTCCTACAAGGAGAGAAACACTAATTAATACCAAAATAAAAACTCCTATTAGGCTAAAATTAAACCAAAAACAATATAAACTTAACTTAAACTTTAAACTAACAATATTTCCTAATGATACCTAAATTCTACCAATTAAGATTATTTAATTATTCAAAATTCATTAAAATTCAACTCAAATATGTGTAAAAATTACACACATCATCTATACTAAGAGCAAAAATTAGGAGTGTAAATGTAATAACCATGTATTTTAAATAATATTAAATTACTTTGATATATGCAGTGTTAATAATTTTAAATTTTATTTATATATTATTATTGTTATTTGCTAATATTATTTATGTATTTTATTCTAAGAAGTTGTTTACGTAAAATAAATTGTTTTACATGGGAATTCTATTACTTAAATGTATTAAAGTTATTAATAATAATAATAATAATAATAATAATAATAATAATAATAATAATAATAATAATAATAATAATATTAATAATATTATTATTATTATTATTATTATTGTTATTGATATTAATATTATTATTATTATTGTTAACATTATCGTTATTATTATCATTGTTGTTATTATTATTATTATTATTAATTTTGATTGAAGGGTATTTTAGTCATTTCATAATTAAAAAAAAGTCAAAAGCAGAATCGGGTCAAAGTCTTTTCTTCCTCTCTTTCTTCTTTTTCTTTTTTTTCTTCTTCTTCTTCTCGCCCAAAGCCTTCTCCGTGTCATCAAAGCCACCCTAGTTGTCACCATCGACCGCCACCACCTTTAGGCACTTCCAGTCACCGTTCGCCACCATCAGCTTGCTAGGAAGACATTGGAACTGCCGAAAATAAAGGAGGCCTAGAGTGAGCTTTAACAACGTCGGTGAGGATTCCGGCCACCTTAGGACGTCACACCAGTCTTGTTTGAACACTGTTGCTCCGATAAGTTCATTTCCAAGCTCCGTTTGAGCTTAAATCCCTTCGATTTTTAGATATCTTCATTTTTTAATTTATGTGTTTTAGGGTTTTTATTTTTTTTTGAACTTGATTATGTTTGATTCATGAAAACTTGCTTCACAAATGTTGTTTGTGGTAGCTTTAGCTTCTCAAATATATTTTTTCTTTATTTTTTGAATTAATTTGAATTTTGGGTAATTTTTGATTATTTTAATATTAAATATTGAATTTTTTATAATTATGTTAATTAATTAGTTTTAATGAAAATTTAGTTAAATTAGTGTTAGTAATTTGAGTTAATAATTTCGAATTATTAAAATAATTTTTGGTGAATTTATATAATTTTTGAGAATATTATTTATATTATGTGAATTTTGTATTTATGAGTTAATTGTGTAATTTTGTGGAAATTATAGTTAAATAATATGTTTTAGATGATTTTAGAATTATATAGGGTATTAAAATGATTTTATATATTATTTACTATATGTAACAAATTAATACTAATTTTCAAAAGATTTTTTCAAACAATATATTATTTACTATTTTAGTGATGAAATGGATTTTTTAATTACTTTTAATATATATTTAAGCTATTTAGGCATTTGAATATAGAAAAGTCAATTTTTACTATATTATGTTGAATTATTGAAAAATTTGATTTTTATTAATATTATATTATTATTTGAGTTGTTGTTTAATTATTGTGAAAATAATGGGATTTAGTGTTTTTAATGTTTAAATATATTATATATTGAGATTTTATGGACATTTATGGGAATTTAATGATTTTTAATATATTTATTATTTTATTTGTATTTTTGATGAATTTGTAAACCTCGATTGGCGAATTGTGCAATTCGGGTTCCTAACCCGAGGTGTTTGAGTTATGGAATTAGAATTGTATTTTTCTTGCAGGATTGACTCTACTTTTTAGTAGAGAGATGCCCGTTTTACAGAGGAGGTTTTGCCGAATTTTTAGTAGAATTCTCGTAAAACGTGACATTGGGTCGATCCTGAATTTCTATGTTTATCTGAGTTTTGTATTCTTTGATCGAGTCTCTTTAGAAGTATAAGTTTAGGAATTTATTTTGATTGGTTATTATTATTTATTTTCTAGCTGCGCTAAGACGGAGACCTATCGGATCGGGCCCATCTCGAGGAGCACAAACTTGTGAGTTATTATTTTATATATGTATTGCATGTAGATGCATGATTATGAGTTTTCATGTTTTGCATGAATTATTTTATTAAATGAATAAGTATATTTTTGGTATATTTTTAGTATATTTGATATATATGTACATATATGCTTAATTTGTTTTTAGTATATATTGGTATATATGGTGTCATATATTCGATATATTTTTAGTATATTTATGGTTGATTTTGATTATATGTAGCATATATATACTTGAAATTTATTGTAATATCCCGTGTTTTTAAATATTTTTATACTGTACCGGGATATGCAGTGTTAATAAATTTTGAATGTATATATATGATATTTTTACGAGTTGATATGTATTTAAAACCTATTTTAATTACTGTGTATTATTTACAGTGTTTTACGTAAAATTTTTCCGGGGACTTGCATTTTCGGGGAAATTTTCACATAAATATTTAATATTAATTATTTTAAATGTATTTTCGGACTTGCATGAACTCATGCGTATTTTTAAATTACTAAATAAAGACTATGTGTGTGAATATTTATTTAATTAGGGTTTAATTTATTACCCTAATATTTTATTATTTGTTTATTAATTTATTTTTATTTAATTATTTTATTTATTATTAAATTATTAAAATTATTTTATTATTATTTTATTATTATTTTCTTTTTTCTTTTTCTTTTTTTTTTCTTTTTCTTTTCTTTTTCTTTTCTTTCTTTTTATTTTCTTCTTCTTCTTCTTTCTTCCTCCCGTGCTTGACCACCACCCACCCTTCCCCTCACCGCTGCAACTCCGATCACCTACCGTCGGTGTGCCTCCCGGCTTGCCACCGCCGTTCCCAGCCGTCCCCCGCCGCCAGCAGCTCCCTTCCCCAGCGTCGACAACCCCATTTTCCTCTTTTGGCTGAAAAATCATCCCTTTGCCGTTTCTCCCATTTTTGACACTGTTTTTGACACCACCGGTCTCTTTCTTCTCCTTGAGCTCCGGGTGAGTGTGATTCTAGCTTTGGTTTGAGCTAAAATGGTCTAAAATTGCTTAGGTTTCGAATTTTTTAATTTCAGACTATTAGGGTTTTTGATTTTTTTGAGCTTCGAATTGATTGATTCATGAAAACTCCCTTCACAAAGTTGATCCTAGTAGCTCAATATACATGTATGAATTTTTGTGGAATTTTTGGAGATTTTTTGGATTTTTGGGTATTTTTGAATATTTTAATATTATTTCTAAGTTTTTGAAATTAATTATTTAAATTATGAAATTGTGTTTTATGGTTAAATTAGGTGTTTAAATGAATTATAGGAATTTATTTGGAATTTTTATGAATTTCTAAGTATTTATTTTGAATTATTTGAGTTTATGTAATTTTGGGAAAATTAGGTTAAATGTGTTTTTATTTGAAATTAATTGGATAATTGGGTTTAATTATTGATATTATTGATAAATATGTTGAGAAAATTAATTTGGATAATTTTATGATTTTTGGTGAATTTTTGAAGTAATTTAAGTATATTTATATATATAGGGGTATTTTGGTAATTTTACACAAAATTGGCTAAAAATGTAATTTAATTGGTTTTAATAGTTATTTAAGGTATAAAAATGATTTTCTACAAATTATTTAGTATTTTAACTAATTAAAACTATTTTTCGTAAATTATTTTCAATTATATATATAAATACGATTTTTCAAATAAAATGAGTTTTTTATTGTGTTTTAAGGTTAATTATGTAATTTATACTTATAAAATGAATTTCTATGTTGTAAGGATATTTTTGGTATTTTCAAAATTATTCTGTGTTTGTGGACCCCGGTCGGTGGACTGTAGTTTGGAGTCCGACCGTGGGATTTTGATTGTGCCTTGTGTAGTTTTTCGAAGTGTGTTTCTTTACAGGGTCGGATCTACTCTTTTGAGTAGAGAGATGTCCGTTTTACAGGGGAGGTTCTGCCGGATTTTCGGTAGAATTCTCGTAAAACGTGATGTCCAGTCGAACCCTAATTCTGTTTTCGTATTTAAATACTCTAGATCGAATTCTAGGATTTCTGTTAGGGTTATTCTGATGTCGATTATTTATTTTTTATTTAGTTGCGCCGAGACCGAGGGCTAGTGGACCAGGCCCGTCGGACCCGTCTCGTGGAGCGCACTAGGTGAGTTACTATACTATATATATATGCTTAGGATGCATGATTTAGAAATGCATGTTTTATGTTGATTAAATATGCATAAATAATTTGATTATTTCTTAAGTTTATATTAAGTATATTTTTGGTATATATTAAATTATATGCATGTTTTGTAAATAAAATATATTTAAAATGTTTTTAAATATATTTCTAGCTTATTTTATAATTTGATTGAATTCATTTGACATATATATACTCGAAATATACCTAGTTTACTTTTGGTATATTTCCGGTATTGTAATATCCCGAATTCTTAAATAATTTTTTTTTATACTGTATCGGGATATGCAGTGGTTAATAATTTTTGTATATATTTATGATATTTTAAGAGTTGTTATTTGTTTAAAGCTAATTTTAATTATTTTATATTATTTTAAGTACTTTACGTAAAATTTTCCCGGGAATTGTATTTTCGGGGAAATTGACACTTAAATAATTTAATATTTATTTTGAGGACTCAGTATTTTAGAGAATTTATTTACGTTATTCATATTTTTTTTACTTGGAATGATATTATTTTAATAGAATTTAACTTAGTGTATTTTATTTTAATATTGTTCATTTTATTAAACTACATTATCTGCGTGATTAATATATGTGCTACATATATATATACACATATATTAGGGTTGTATTATTTTATTTATGTGTGTGAATATATGTATGTGTGTGTATATATATATTAATATATGTGTGTGTGGAGATTAGTATATATATATATATATATATATATATATATATATATATATATATATATATATATATATATATATTGTATATTATATATAAAGTATTATATGTATATATATGTACATTAAACACAAAACACACACACACAAACTCATCTCCCCCGAAACCCACCCAAACCACCATCCACCACCTCCTGTCACCGTCGATCCTCTACCGTCGGTGTGCCGTCCGACCTTCCAGCAGCTCCAGTCGCCTTCCGCCGTCTTCTACCTTCTTCTCCGGCGTCGGCAAGCGGCTGTGGCAGCTAGGAACCGAAACTCGAGCTCACCGTGGTTCCAAGCGATTTCGGCCACCATTCTTCGCGATTCCGGTGTCCTTGAGCTCCTCAAGCTCCGGTGAACTCAATCCAAGTTTCGGGTTGAGCTCTAAACCCTCCATTTTCGCTGTTTTTCGATTTCTTTATTTCGGCCATTTGTGGATTTTTATTTTTTTTTTCGGGAATTTTTGGTGGATTCATGGAAAATGCCTTAACAAAATTTGATCCCCCAAGCTTAATCTACATCCTATAATTTTTGTGTAATTTTTTGGAATTTATTTTAATTTTTTATGAATTTTTTATTATTTTATTATTATTTTCTAATTTTCGAAAATTAATTAATTAAATTATGAAATGGTGTTTTATAGTGATTGTAGGAGTTGAAATGAATTATAGAAATTTATTTTTAATTTTTGTGAATTTTTATGTATTTATTTGGAATTTATTAAGTTTAGGTAATTTTGAAAAATAGGGTTAATTATGTGTTTAATTGAAATAAATTGGTAAATTGATTATATTTATTGATATTATTGAATTATATGTTGAGAAATTAATTTTTGAGTAATTATATAATTTTTGGTGAATTTTTGAACATTTATAGTGAATATATATATATATAGGGGTATTTTGGTAATTTTACACTAAATTGGTTAAAAATGCAATTAAATTGGTTTTAATAGTTATTTAGGGTTTAAAAATGATTTCTGAAAAGTTTTAGTATTTTTAACTAATTAAAACTATTTTTCGTAAATTATTTTCAAATTATATATAATATACTATTTTTCTAAATAAATGGGTTTTTATTGATTTTTAGTATGTTTTAGGGTTAATGGTGTAATTTGGAGCTTTAAAATGTATTCTGGTCAATATTCATGAATTTGTTGAGAATTGTTAATTTTTAATAATATTTGTTTTATCACAATTAGGGTTTTATTGAAATTATTGGTTAAATAATTATTTTCAGCGTTTTAAATATTCAATTGCTATATTTTGGTTATTCAAAGGTATTTTTGATATTATTGGAATTTCCATGTATTATGTGTTTTATTTCGTGAATTGTGAGCCTCGGTCGAAGAATTGTAGTTTGGGAGTCCGATCGAGGGGTTGTGGTTGTATATTTTCGAAGTGTGTTTTCCGTGCAGGATCGGCCCTACTTTTGTAGGGAGATGTCCGTTTTACAGAGGAGACTCTGTCGAAATTTTGGTAGATTTCTCGTAAAACGTGACAACTGGTCTGAGTCTAATTCTAAATTCTTGATTAAATTTGTCTATAGTAATCCTAGGAGTATAGAGTTAGAAGTTTATTCTGACGATTATTTTTACTTTATATTTCTAGCTGCGCCGGAACCGAGGCCTAACGGACCAGGCCCGTGAATATGTCTCGAGAAGCGCACACCAGTGAGTTACTATACTGTATATATATGCACTGCATATAGGGTGCATTTATTTAGAATTTTTCATTTTCACTGTATGTTTTAAAAGGAATTTAAATTATAATATTTCTGGTATATCTAGGGTTGCATTTTATATATATGCATAATAAATAATTAGGCATGTTAGTTTGATATATGCACATTAAACAATTAGGTTTAGGTTTAATACATTTGAGTAATATACACATGTTTTAAAATGTACACTTAGACATAATTAATTTATTAAATGATTAGTATACTTTAGGTATAGTTTTAGTAGATTTTAGGTTTATTCTTAAATAATTGCATGTTAAATTATAAACCTACACTTAAATTATTTTTAAGTTTATTTTTGGTATATTTTTATTTATTTTCGAATAAATAAATGTTTTATTATTAAATTTAAACCTAACACATTAGTGGTATATTTAGAGTTTATTTTTGATATATGCATGCTAGATAATTAGGTTTATTTTTTTTTTAGTATAATTGTGAATATATGTTAAACACAAACACGTATTTAAAGGAATATTTATGCATAAATGGTTTATTAAATGATTTGAGTACTTAGGGTATATCTTTTGCATATTTAAGTTTATTTTTAAGATAATGCATGTTATATTATTGTTACTCATTTAAATTGTTTTTAACTATATTAATGATTTATCTTTAGTTTATTTCATATTTTATTTGACTGTATATATATATATATACTTGAAATATACTAGGTATATTTTAGGTATATTTTTGGTATATATATATGGTTGGTGTTACTATTATGAATTTTGTTCTACATTAATTACTTTTCGAATGAATGGTTTATTCGAAGTGAAGGATATCAATAGAACGTGCTTCCTAGTGGGCAGCACTAGGACCATGTACGTACCGGTACGATAGATAAGGATTGAGTGAGAGTTAAAATTAGGTGATTATAAGTGATTTAATTGATTTGACTAAGATTAATGGTATGTTAGATAGTGTGATTGCGGGGGGCCAATCACATTGACAGTCAGACTGCTGGAGTTCGGTTGACTTAGTGTCTCGGGGCCAGTCTACTGTCCATAAGTGAATTGAATTATCTATTGGGTTGATTGAGATGTGAGGTCATGGGATAGTGTGATTGCTGGAGCTCGGTGACCAAGTGTCTCGGGGCCAATCACACTGACAGTCAGACTGTTGGAGCTCGGTTGGACTTAGTGTCTCGGGGCCAGTCTGCTGTCCAAATTGGAATAAGTGTTCTATTTGGAATCAAGTGAGCCTGTACGGCTAGAGTGATGATGGAATTATTTGAGGTTATTATTTAGGGTTCTATGGATCCTTCATGAATTAAAACAAACGTTTTCTACATTTAGTATATTTATAAAAGCAAAGTTTGGCATTCGTGTGAAATGTGTGTATATACATATAGATATAAGAATGCCTGATTGTTATGGTTTAGTTTGCATGTATATATAGTATAATAATTCACTCAGTGAGGTCTGACCCTCCTCAATTAATTTTTTTCAGGAGATTCCATATCGTCAGACCTTAGTTGTAGAGTTCCTCGCCGGTGTTCTTCAGTCCCGGCTATTTTATGCAAATGTATATTTTGAACTTTGAATTGTATTCTAGAAACTGCAGTAGTAGTGTTGTTATACTGGAAGTTTATTATTTTGTTTGGTTATTAAATACTCTGAGAATTTGTATTTGAACATTGTATGAATATGTATTCATTTATAAAAGGATTTGGAGTATTTATTTTATATATATAGATCTAGAAAAAATTTTAATTCGATCGTACTTTTACTTATTTATTGTATGATTTTATTTTCTTAGGCTTGCTATGGGTTCCGGATTCGAAAGAATTCCCGTTCCCTAGCGCCGGTCATGACTCCTAGTTTGGGTCGTGACAGGTATATATATGGTTTATATTGTTATTTCATTTAAATTCATGCATCATTTATTTTTGTGAATGAATGATTTATATTATTAATGAAGGATATCGATAGAACGTGCTACCTAGTGGGCAGCATTAGGACCGAGTACGTACCGGTACGCCTATAGTATTTAGGCTATAATACTAACTTATTTGTGGATATTGATTGATTATGATTATTTTATGTGTGAGATGTGGTTTGTGGGTGTGATTGCTGGAGCTCGGTTGACCAAGTGTCTCGGGACCAATCACACTGGCAGTCAGACTGCTGGAGCTCGGTTGACTTAGTGTCTCGGGGCCAGTCTACTGTCTAAATGGATTAAGTGGATATATTTAGATTTAGTGAGCCTGTATGGCTAGAGTGTTGTCTAATACTATTTCCGAGGTTGCGATATTCTAGGGTTCTATGTGATCCTTCATAAAAGATGATTTTCAGATAAAATATATAAAAATGATTTTTATTGCATCTGTGTGTATTTGCCTGTATATATTACATATTAGATATATACCGTTGACTGTATGCATTGTCATTTAGTATGCATGTATATATATTATAGTAATTCACTCAGTGAGGTCTGACTCCCCTCTGTTGACTATTTTTCAGGAGAGTCAACATCCTCAGACCTCAAATAGCAGGTCGATACGCCGGATTTCTTCCGCCCCGGCTTCTTTGTGTAAATTATCTACTTGAGTCTTATTTATTTTATCTAGACACTACAATAGTTGTGAATTAAAGTATTGGATTTCATGTATTTTATTTAAAGAGTTGTATTATATTGAAACTGGATTTGTATTTAAAGATTTATATATCTATGGGATGAGGTTTGATTCAAATCCAGTGATGAAACTGTTATTATTATATTTATGATTTTTATTTCCGCTGCATATTATATGATTATTGTTATTATTGCATGATTTATTTTATATTTAGGCTTGCTATGGGTTCCGGATTCGAAAGAATTCCCGTTCCCTAGCACCGGTCATGGCCCCTGTTTTGGGTCGTGACATATATTTAGTATATTTTCGGTATATTTCTGGTATATATATGGTATATTTCATTATTATGAATGTTATTTATGTTTTATTATGCATTTATTTTATTTCCCATGTATATACAATTTTATTCAAAGGATATCAATAGAACGCGCTACCTAGTGGATTGCAGTATGACTATGTATGTACCGGTTCGTTAGACTTTAAGGTCTGTATTATGAGAATTATTTAAGGAGAATTTGATTGATTGATTATTGAGATTTGATGTGAGTGAATAGTATGGTTGCTGGAGCTCAGTTTGTAATATCCCGAGTTTTTAGATAATTTAAAATTGCATCGGAATATGCAGTATTAATAATTTATATATATATTTATTATTATTTTCATGAGTTTGTTATTTATTAAGTCATTTTAATTATTCTTAATTATTTTAAGATATTTACGTAAAAATTCTCCGAGATATTTATTTTTGGGAAAAATTTAACCTAAATAAAAATTTATTATTTACGTTAGTCCATTTTATATAATTGCATGATTTTATTTATCATATATATATATATAAATATATATATATATATATATATATATATATATATATATATATATATATATATATATATATATATATATATATATATATATATATATATATATATATATATATATATATATTTATATTTATATATATATATATTTATATATACATGCATATATATATTTATATATTTAGCATTAGGGTTTATTAATTATTTTTAATTATGTACATATATTATATAGTTTTCACTTTAATTAACGTGTGTTATGTATGTATATATGTGTATATGTATATATATTATTTATTTTAAAACATGTGGTGTAGAATTTTTGGTGAATATAATATTATTATTATATTATAATATAAATTATTAAAGTTATTATATATATATATATATATATATATATATATATATATATATATATATATATATATATATACAAACTTCTTTAAATTTACAAAAACTACCCTCCCATTTTTCCTCTCACACTCGATCATCCCCATCACCCTCATCGTCCGTCTGCAAGTCCGGCCACCTACCGTCGGTGTGCCACCATTCAAGCAGATTCCGGCCACTTCCATCGACATCGCCGGTCTCATTCTCTTCCTTGAGCTCCGGTGAGTGTGTTTCTAAGCTTGGTTTCACTTGATTTGGTCTAGATTTTAGTGGCGAGCTTGATTTCTAATTCGGCCATTTTTGTTTCTCTAATTTTTTGAACTTCGATCTTTGATATTCAAGCTAAATTCCTTCACAAAATTTTATTCCACTAGCTCAATCTATACTCTGGAATTTTTGTGGAATTTTTAGGAATTATTTTTGATTTTTGTGAATTTTTTATTATTTTATTAATATTTTCTAATTTTTGAAAATTAATTAATTAAATTATGAAATTGTGTTTTATGGTGATTATAGGTGTTGAAATACATTTTAGAATTTTATTTGTAATTTTTGTGAATTTTATAAATTTATTTTGAATTTATTTAGTTTATGTAATTTTTGGAAAATTAGGTTAATTATGTGTTTTATTGAAATTAATTGGTTAATTGGGTATATTTATTGATATTATTGAATTATATGTTGAGAAAATTAATTTTAAGTAATTATACTATTTTCGGTGAATTTTTTATTAATTTTAGGGAAATTTCGAAACTAGGGGTATTTTGGTAAATTGACACTAAATTGGCTAAAAATGTAATTAAGTTGGTTTTAGTGGTTATTTAAGGTATAAAAATGATTTCTAAAAATTATTTTGTATTTTTACTTAATTAAAACTATATTTCGTAAATTATTTTCAAATTATATATAATATATGATTTTTAAATGGGTTTTTATTGATTTTTAGTAAGTTTTAGGGTTAATTATGTAATTTGGATTTATAAAAGGTATTTTGGTCAATATTTATGAATTTATTGAGAATTACCAAATTTTTTAATAATAATTTATTTAAAATTAGGGTTTTTGTGTATTTATCGGTTAAATAAATATTTTTAGCGTTTGAATACCTAATTTGCTACATTTTGAGTATTAAAGGGCATTTTTGATATTTTTGTAATTATTCTGTGAATTGTGAATCTCGGTCAATAAATTGTAGTTTAGAGTCCGATCGAGGGGTTGTGAATTGTGTTATTTCAAAGTGTATTTCTTTACAGGACTGACTCTACTCTTTAAGTAGAGAGATGTTCGTTTTACCGGGAAGGTTCTGCTGGATTTTTGATAGAATTCTCGTAAAATGTGATGTCCGGTCAAATTCTTATTCTGATTCTGTGTCTAGTATTCTAGATCGAGTTTCTAAAAATTTTTGTTATAATTATTCTGATTTCCTATTGTCATTTGTTTGTTTAGTTGCGCCGAGACCGAGGCCTAGTGGACCAAGCCCGTCGGACCAGTCTCGAGGAGCGCAATAACAGTGAGTTGTTGTTTTATATATATATGTTTTAGGGTGCATGTTTTACAAATGTATGTTTTCATTGTATAAAATATGCATATATAGTTTAATCATTACTGAAGTTTATGTCGGTATATTTTCTGTATATTTCCAAATTATATGCATGCTTTATTATGAATTTATACTTAAATTGTTTTAAGTATATTTATAGTTTATTTCCAGTTTATTTTGTAACTATATTAGATTTATTTGGCGTAGATATACTTGAAATATACCTGGTTTACTTTTGGTATATTTTTAGTATATAAAAATTATTTTCTCAACATATATATTACTAATATTAACTAAAACACATTATTAAACAACAATTTCAACAAAAACTCAAATATAACCTAATTTTCTAATATTGACATGATATAAAAATATTTATAAAAATTACATAAAAATCACAAAAATTATAATCTCAACACTAAAATTAATAATAACCCATAAAAACAATAAATCAACAAATTTTATGATTAAAAAAATAAATTTATGAAAATTAATTAAATAATAATAAAATATTAAAAAATTCACAAAAATTAAAATAAATTCAAAAAATTCAAAAAAAATTTAGAGGTAGATTAAGCTTCCAGGAATAACTTTTATGAAGGGAATTGCAAGATTCATCAAGATCAAGCTTAAAAAAATTCAAAAACCCTAAAGCTCCATAAACTAAAAATCATCAAAACTCAAGAAATAGGTGATGAAAGCTTAAACTAAGCTTAGATTCATACTCATCAGAGCTAGGGGAGTTGATAGAGATTGGAAGCTTGAGAAAAGGTGACTGAAAAAGTGAGGTTGGCCGGAAATGGAAGGATTCAGTCACTACGAGTTTTTGGGAGCTACCGACGCTAGAGAAGGAGGTGGAAGGGATGGCGACAGCTGGCTGGAGGCAGTGGTGCAACTGGATGCTGGAGAGGCACAGTGTCGGTGAGGGATAGGGACTTACGAAAGGAAAGAAGATGGTGAATAGTGTGTGCGTTTATGTTTCTACGTTTTTTTTTGTGAATGAATGTTTACTATGCTTGTTTGTTTGTATATGTGAATATATTAAACTATATATTATAATATATATTACTTTATGTTAAAAATATCCACTACAAAAAAAAAAATATATATATATATACTCACACAAATAATCACACACATACTTTATAATATACACACATGCACAAATACACAAACCCCTAATATATATATATATATATATAATAATAATAATAATAATAATAATAATAATAATAATAATAATAATAATAATAATAATAATAATAATAATAATAATAATAATAATAATAATAATAATAATAATAATAATAACAATACAAATAATAATATAATTTAATAACAAAATAAATAATGAAATTTGATAAAACATTAATAGAAATAATCATGCAAATTAAACGACTAAAAATAATATATTTACGTAGGAAAATTTATTTAAACATAAAATAATAATAATTAGTCACTAAAATAGTAAAATAATTAAATTAAACTTTTAAAATTTATTAACACTATATATCTCATTTTAAAATAAAATAATTTAAAATATGGGTCATAACATAAAGACTTGTACTAGTGGGATGGACTGAGGAAGGATGTAACTAATTTTGTTGCTAAGTGTTTAGCATGTCAGAAAGTGAAAGTTGAACATCATAAGCCTTTTAGGGAGCTTTATCCACTTCCTATTCCTGAGTGGAAATAGGAGAGAATTGCTATAGATTTTATAGTTGGGTTACCTCGTTCTAAGGATGGATACGATTCCATCTGGATGATTGTGGACTGGTTGACTAAGTTTGCGCATTTCTTGCATGTGAAAGCCACTTTTTCTATAGCTAAATTGGCGAAGCTGTATGTTAAGCATATAGTGTGCCTTCACGAAGTACCTGTGTCCATTGTATTTGATAGAGGTTCAGTGTTTACCTCTCATTTTTGCAGAAGTTGCAAGAAGTGATGGGCACCAAACTTGATTTTAGTATTGTTTTTCACCCTGAGACAGATGGTCAATCTGATAGGATGATCCAGACACTTGAAGATATGTTGAGGATGTGTGTATTGGATCTGAGAGGTAGCTAGGACGATCATTTGCCACTCATGGAGTTTGCATATAATAATAGCTACCATAGCAGTATTAGAATGGCACCGTATGAGGCTTTATATGGAAGAAAGTGTAGATCCCCTTTGAGTCGAGATGAGATTGGAGAGAGCATTAACTGGACCTAAGATGGTTTAGGATGCCGCTAAGAAGGTTGTTGTGATCAAAGGGAGATTAAAGACCACAGTTAGCAAATAGAAGAACTATGCAGATCCGAGATGTAGAGATGTGGAATTTCAGGTTGGAGACTATGTGTTTTTGAAGGTGTGTCCTATAAGGGTATGATGGGATTTGGCAAGAAGGGGAAGGTAGCACTGAGACATAGTGGAAATTTCGAGATTTTGAAGAGAGTGGGCATAGTTGCATATCGGTTAGCTTTGCCCCTGAGTTTGTCTTAAGTGCATTCAATGTTCCATATCTCGATGCTGAGGAAGTATATTTCAGACCTTTCACACGTGTTGCAGCCTGATAGTATAGAAGTAAATGAAGACCTGATGTTCGAGGAGGAACCTATTATGATTGTAGACTATTAAGTTTGTTAGTTGCGTTCGAAGCAGATTTCGATGATCAAGGTGTTGTGGTGAAGCAACAATGTAGAGGAGTACACTTAGGAGACTGAAGCAAAGATGCGAGCTTCTTATCCTTATCTCTTTCCTCGATGATTCTTGTTTCTGTTCTTTTTTTTTTTGAATTCGAGGACGAATTCTTATAAGGAAGGGAGATTATAATGATCCTGTATTTTAAATAATATTAAATTACTTTGAGATATGCAGTGTTAATAATTTTAAATTTTATTTATATATTATTTTTGTTATTTAATAATATTATTTATGTATTTTATTCTAAGAAATTGTTTACGTAAAATAATTTGTTTTACATGGGAGTTCTATTACTGAAATGTTTTAAAGTTATCAATATTATTATTATTTTTATTATTAATAATATTATTATTATTGTTAACATTATTGTTATTATTATCATTGTTATTATCATTGTTATTATTATTATTATTATTATTATTATTATTATTATTATTATTATTGTTAATTTTGATTGAAGGGTATTTTAGTCATTTTATAATTAAAAAAATAAAAATAGAAAAGTTAAAAGCAGAAATTAGGTTAAAGTCTTTTCTTCCTCTCTT
This sequence comes from Mallotus nudiflorus, assembly GCA_947683625.1. Classification (NCBI taxonomy): domain Eukaryota; kingdom Viridiplantae; phylum Streptophyta; class Magnoliopsida; order Malpighiales; family Euphorbiaceae; genus Mallotus; species Mallotus nudiflorus. Next base: position 56,305 of record CANTUR010000355.1, read on the forward strand.
TCTTTTTTTTCTTTTTTTTCTTCTTCTTCTCCGCCCGAAGCCTTCTCTGTGTCATCGAAGCTGCCCCAGTTGTCACCACTAACCGCCACCACCTTCAGCCACTTCCAATTATTGTCTGCTGCTGTCAGCTTGTCAGGAAGACGCCAGGAATTGCCGGAAATAGAGGAGCCTGAGAGTGAGCTTCAACAACACTAGTGAGGATTTCGGCCACCTTAGGACATCGTATCGGTCTTGTTTGAACGCTCTTGCTCTGGTGAGTTCATTTCCAAGCTCCGTTTGAGCTCAAATCCCTTTGATTTTTAGATATCTTCATTTTTTAATTTATGTGTTTTAGGGTTTTTATTTTTTTTTTAAACTTGATTATGTTTGATTCATGAAAACTTGCTTCACAAATATTGTTTGTGGTAGCTTTAGCTTCTCAAAAAAAAAAAAAAAAAAATATATATATATATACATATATTTTTTTTTGAAGTAATTTGAATTTTGGGTAATTTTTGAGTATTTTAATATTAAATATTGAATTTTTGATAATTATGTTAATTAATTATTTTTAATGAAAATTTAGTTAAATTAGTGTTAGTAAATTGAGTTAATAATTTTAGAATTATTAAAATAATTTTTGGTGAATTTATATAATTTTTGAGAATATTATTTATATTATGTGAATTTTGTATTTATGAGTTAATTGTGTAATTTTATGGAAATTATAGTTAAATAATACGTTTCAGATGATTTTAGAATTTTATATGGTATTAAAATGATTTTTATATATTATTTACTATTTTTAACTAATTAATTCTAATTTTTAAAAATTTTATTCAAATAATATATTATTTACTATTTTGGTGATTAAATGGATTTTTAATTACTTTTAATATATATTTAAGCTATTTAAGCCATTTGAATATATAAAAGTGATTTTTTACTATCTTATGTTGAATTATTGAAAATTTTAATTTTTATTAATATTATATTATTATTTGAGTTTTTATTTAATTATTGTGAAAATAATGGGATTTAGTATTTTAATGTTTAAATATATTATATATTGATATTTTATGGACATTTATGGAATTTAATGATTTTTAATATATTTATTATTTTATTTGTATTTTTAATGAATTTGTGAATCTCAGTTGGAGAATTGTGCAGTTCGGATTTCCAACACGATGTGTTGAGTTGTGGTTAGAAGTGTGTTTTTCTTGCAGGATTGGCTCTAGTTTTTAGTAGAGAGATGTCTATTTTACAGAGAAGGTTCTGCTGAATTTTCTATAGAATTCTCATAAAATGTGACGTTGGGTCGATCCTAAATTTTTGTGTTTATTTGAGTTTTGTATTCCTATATTGAGTCTCTTTAGAAGTATAAGTTAGGAATTTATTCTGATTGGTTATTATTATTTATTTTCTAGTTGTGCCGAGACCGAAGCCTATCGGACTAGGCCTGTCAAGCTAGTCTCGAGTAGCGCAAACTTGTGAGTTATTATTTTATATATACATTGCATGTAGATGCATGATTATGATTTTTCATGTTTAGCATGAATTATTTTATTAAATGAATAAGTACATTTTTGGTATATTTTTAGTATATTTGATATATATGTGACATATATGCTTAATTTGTTTTTAGTATATATTTGGTAAATATATGTCATATATATTCGGTATATTTATGGTTGATTTTGGTTACATGTAGCATATATATACTTGAAATATATTTAGTATATTTTTGGTATATTTTTGGTATATTTCTTTATTATGAATGTTATTTATGTTTAATTATGCTTTTATTTATTTCCTATAAATATACAATTTAATTTAAAGCATATCAATAAAACGTGCTACCTAGTGGGCTGTAATAGGATTGTGTATGTACCGGTTCATTAGACTTTAGGGTCTGTATTGTGGGAATTATTTGAGGAGAATTTGATTGATTGATTATTGAGATTTGATGTGAGTGAATAGTGTGGTTGATGGAGCTCAGTTGACCTAGTGTCTCGGGGCCAATCACATTAACAGTGAGACTGTTGGAGCTCGGTTGATTTACTGTCTCGAGGTCAGTCTATTGTCCGAAATGGAATAAAAGAATTTATTTGGAATTAAGTAAGCCTGCATGGCTAGTGAGTTATTTGTTTGAGGTTATGAATATTTAGGGTTCTATTTAATCCTTCACCTAAATAAGTGTTTTCTACATTTATAAATATTAAAGTGGATTTTAGCATTTGTGTGAAATATGTGTATATATAAGTATGTATATATATATATATATAGTCCAATTGATTTCGTCATCCAGAATTCGCTTCAATCAGTTCACCCACTCTTATGCATCTTTAATACATGAGATTGCAGCTAATAGGGTTAGTAAGAGAAAGGGCCAACAAAAATAAATGACCAAACTGAGTCTCTTGTGCACATGAAGAAAGTGATTGCTAAGATGAATTAAAAATGAAGTTGGGGGGAAAATGTAACTCCGGGACAAGTTAAGGGCAAAATGGTAAATACAATAGTAGAACTTCAAAGTTAGTGAAAAAAATCTTAGGGCAGAAAGGAGTATACTACAAGCATACAGATATAACAATTATCATATAGCAGAAGCAGTAGCAAAAAGGAAAGTTCAATGGTGTATCAGTCAATTATGAGCTCTAGTGTAAAGTCATAGACCCCATTCACTAGCTTGGTTACTTGTCTGATAGGCTATATCAAAAGCTCAAACATCAGAAGTACCAATAATGAAGCATCTACAAGCTGTTGATAAGACACCTCGTTCTCACACTCCAAGCTGCAAACATAGCTTCACCCCAAACAGAAGACCTATTAGGATCATGCATAACATGCATACACTTGCACACTTTCTTTGCATAATAAAGTCTTTGAGCCTAGTCAAGATTGTCTAAACACTTTGCCACTAACATTCAAGATTAGTGTTGTAAAAGTGCAGGAAAATAGTTAGAGTATTCATATGTAAAGCATCTGAAAGGTAAAATAGGAGGAGTAACATTACCAAGAAGCATCATCCTGGTGATCTCAAGAGGGTGTGGAATATGGTAATAAGAAAGTCCAACATGTCAGCGATACATATGCTTGGCCTTAAAAAGGGAAGAATGCACTCAAAAACTTGAGATGAATGCATACTGAAAAATTCTTTGATTATGAAATAAAAAACCTCTAACCCCTAAATCTTTTCTTTTGCAGTGAAACATTGGGAAAAGGAATGAGGCCCTCTACTATAGCATCAATAGAATAAAGCCACAACTTCAATGGAAAAATATCATGACCCTGTGATCCGAGACATCAACGCCAATCAAAAAGGGAAGAATGCAAAAGAATAACATTGCATTTTGACAAAATTTCTTCACTTACAAATAAACCATTCTAACTTATGGTATTTTGTGCAGGGAAAATAAAAGAGAACGAAGAAGAGGAAAGGAACCGATATATCAAAAAGAATGACCAGGATAGAAAATGCCAATCACTTATCAAAATCTCACTCTATGTGACAAATACTTTAACAAATACCAAAGGGAAGTAGTATAACTCTATCTCTTTTTTATTCTATAGTAAAGTACAAATTGAAAAGAAAATTTATAAAATTGAGAGTAAATTCATCCACTTCATGATATCATATGTGAAAACTTATCTCATGACCTTTGATTTTAGTGGCTTTCTTTTATTAGCCTCGCAGAATTCAGATGTCTTGTTGACAGTTCTACGCTGAGAGTTTCTAAAACTCTAATCAATCTAATGCTTACTTTACACCCAAACGAGGGGAAGAATGTGCAAAGACAAAATCTATGGACTTGCAATATAAATTGGTTGAATTTCAAAGTATCATTTTAGTCTTTTGAATAATAAATGTGCATATAATCTACTCTAATGCTCAGAAATGAGTACGAGTATAAATCCCTCAATGATATCGACGCTGAGTAATACGAGAAAGGCAAGGGAACACTAAAAGGAGAATCAGAATAAGAGTAAGCATAATGTACTCTAACGCCCAAAAATGAGCAAGAGTATCAACGTGAACCTCTAGCGATATCCACGTTGAGTAATATAAGAAAGGAGGGGGAATACTAAAAGAGGACCCACGTAAAAAAATAATAATAATAATAAAAAACTTACTCTATTTACTCCAATGCTTTACAAGAGTATGAGTATCCAAAGGACCTTTCCAACGGTATCCATGCTGAGTAATATGAGAAAGGTGGGGGAATACTTGGATAAAGAAGAAAAGCACAAAAATAATTCAAAGACTATTTTGATACTCTGAATTCAATATTTTTATGCTTAATTTCCACAAGTTTTGTTTAGCAAATTTTCCCTAAAACTAGGTGTGGAAGTAAGCTCTTCACTTGGTAAATGCTATACTCTCAGCATAAGATGGTTAACAATGCCTCTGACATTTGCAAATGGCAAATAAGTGACAGTCATAAAAATAAAAAATAGTGAGATTTGTTAAGTACATGCTAAATTTTCAACATCATAATGTACTTTTATACATTCATCATGGTTGAAACTAACTTCAACAAGTTTGCAGGAATTGTAAATCTAGAAAGAAGTGCATCCAACTTTTAAAGTTGGTTAACACAACAGTACAATAGAGAGCAGTCAGATACAGACACCCATAAAGTTAGGAATACAAAAACTCTAAATCATTCATCTCGTGCTCTGGTATCAGGCCATGGGCTCCATCCTTTAGTAGGGTCATCATGATTATGAATGTCTGGAGATCTAACAGAAGAAGTCCCAGCACTATACGGATCAAAGCCCAAGTTTACAAGTTGCTGATGAAGCATTTCATTCTCCCACTTTAGACCGCTGGAATAGTTCTGTATACACAGAAAACACCATATCATATGCATTACATGTATAACATGCATACATTTGCATTGTCTCAGTAAGGGTGCTTACCTGCTAACTATTTGTGACTTGCATCATAAATAATCTCTGAGACGAGGCAAGTCCATATAAATACTCTGCCTATGTCTGGGGAATATGTTTTGTAAAATTTTATTAATATCAATGTCAAGTGTACAGATCCATACAAGAAATAAAGCAAATAGACTCACATGAGAAGCATCTGGTAGATAAAAGCTAGGAAGTTGAGCATCACCAAACTGCATTTGCTGCTCAACTGGAGCCTGAACAGCAGGAGCCCAGTAGAACATAGACTTGTTTACATCGATAGCCTAGTAGATTGACATCGCCAAGCGTAGCACCGATAAAGGCCCTATCGCAACTAGACCTAACGTGCTGAGTAGGATGACCAGGACTAGGTCTGGGCTTAGGGTTCTCAATATTTGGAGCAATCTCATTCTCTGGAGCAATCTCAGTCTCCTCATTGACATCAATAGGAGAGCGAACCTCCTTAAACTGTAAAGAGAAGGAGTGAGTCATAGGTTATAGAAACAGAAGCTGAAATAATGTGAAATTACCTCATCATCGTCAATAGGAACATGCTCCAGGAGGCTCTCACGGATAAACTGCTGATAATGTCGAGAATGTTCAAGGAAATATGAGGTAGCATATCCCTATAGTGCATCTCTCAGCTCTGAACCTGTAAGATGTGAACTGCAGAGCATAGAGGAGGGGACATCAAATAAAATGCGACATTGAGAAAGGCCAACAGACCAACGATACACTCGCTCCCCTACATACCACATCAGATAGCCATAACTAGAAAGTAGGATCCTCATAGGCTCTAAGCGGGCTGTAGTCGCCACGAAATCATATCGCTAGATGTCTTTAGCACCCTCCAACCAATAAGAATTTATCTATAATTTATGTAAATTAAATCAAATTTCTATTAAACTGTATCATACTAATGATTTTATTTTTCCTTACCAGGTGCCACTCGATAGTGTTCAACTGATCATGGTACGTCTGCAAAGTGTTCCTATTACTAGCAAGGCGAGAAGAGCCCCATTTCATCATCAGAGGAAAGGTCCTATCAAAACTGATAGCGTTAAAGCCTCGAATTAGCCCAATATTTATGCTCCATATCTAAAAAAAGAGAACACATCAGAAAAAGCAAAGAAGAGCAAAACTATAGAGATCAAATGAAGGAGAACATACATGCAAGACATGCCAAAAACCACACATCATGACAACACCTCTACAGACAGTGTCCAGTTTGTAATAAATATAAGTAAGTGCAGCAGATCCCCAATCTAATGTGGTAACTCAATCTAAGTCATGAAGAGGACCCAACAGAGCAATACTGACCTCATGACCAGTCTCGCAAAAGAGGGTTGTGCTTAATAATATCAAGAGGAAACACCTCACCTTTTGAATAATTTGACGAGGAGTCAAAGTAGGAAGGCATTTAAATCCCTCAACTAATGATGAAAAAACAACGTTCTTCTGATTTTTCCATGCTGGGGCGAACCTTATCAAGTCGCGCATGTACTGACTCTATGCGTGCTTTGAAAGACTACAATATATGATGTCAAATGGAACTGGGGATCCCCTAACGGCAATCCCGTTGATAGCAGAGAAGCTCATAGGTGAAATGGTCAGCTCACCCACATAAGTATGAAAAGTGTGGGTAGTATCCATCCATCGATCGATTAAAGCAAATAAAGAATAACGGTGAGACCGGACTCGAACAGTCGAAAGTGCAGCAATGAAATGCCTAAATCTGGAAGCCTAAATCAGACTACACGACCGAGTGTAGTCGGCATTGTACGACCGAGTGCAATGTATCCTCAATCGATTATACGATCGAGTATAATCAACATCATACGACCGAGTATGATGTTCCTTTTTAAAAAAGACTATACGATCGAGTGTAGTCAGCATTGTACGATCGAGTGCAATGTATCCTTAATTGATTATATGACCGAGTATAATCGGCATCATACGACCGAGTATAATGTAATTTTTCAATTCAAGACTATACGACCGAGTGTAGTCGGCATTGTACGATTGAGTGCAATGTATCCTCAATCGATTATATGACCGAGTATAATCGGTATTGTACGACTGAGTATGATGTAATTTTTTCAATTCAATTATACTAGACGTCCCATAAGGAATATAGTGTGCATTGTTAGACGTCCTACAGGGAATATAACGAAATTCAATTCAATTACACTAGATGTCCCATAGGAAATATAGTGTGCATCGTTAAATGTCCCATAGGGAATATAATGAAATTTCAATTCATCTACACTAGACGTCCCACAGGGAATATTGTGTGCATCGTTAGACGTCCCACAGGGAATATAACAAAATTCATCATTGCTAGACGTTCCATAGGAACTATAGTAAGTTGTTAACTTAACATCGCTAAATGTCCCACAAGGAACATAGCGAAACTCATTTGCACAAAGTCCACTAGACATTCTATAGGAAATATAGTGTGACTTATCAAACACTACACATTGCTCAACAATTTGAGCATCAATCTATCACTTAGGATACAATCGAGTGTCCTAATTTCTTTATTTCGAAATCATGTACTTATATTGCTTTATCGCAATTTGTCAAGCAAACAACGACAAAGGGGGGCAACTGTAAGCACCCAATTTCGGGATGCAATTGTCCACAATTGCGACGTAAGCCCCTATGATGAAATTTATTCAAAAATTGAACTTGGTTGTTGATTTTCTAGACTTTAGGGACTAAATTGCAATGTTTTTTAGGATTAGATTGCAAATAAGTTATTTTTTTCAGGGAACTTTTGGTAATTAAAAAAATTTAGGATCGGCATTGGTGTAATGCCGACCGGTATTAGATAATGCTGATTAGCATTATACAATGTCGATCGGCATTGCACAGTGCCGATGCACAATAATTCCATTTTTTTTATTTTTCACGTATTTTTCCTTATTTTTTATCGATTTTTTAAGGTTTTAATTGGTTAAAAATTCAAATTTTATCTTTATGATTATTTGATAAAGTTTTTTTTTAAACACAGAAGGTTTGTTTTGAAATAAAAAAAAATGCTATCTGATCATCAGTCCATTCCTCCTTTGGAGGAAGTTGAGTACGCGCAAAGTCTGCATTTAAAAGCAAAGTCTGCATGCGTACATGAAAAAGGAAAAAAGGAAGGAGAGGTGGGGGCTGGAGGATTTTTTTACAGATAAAAAAAAGCTTTGATTTCTTTTGTTCTTTAAAAAAAAAAACCCCCCAATTTTTGCAGTTCCTTTAAAGAAGACGATACATTGATTTTTAGTCTCGGTCCATAATCAAATCAACACTGAGTCGATTTCAACGGTGAAAATCCTAATCGGAGGGGCCAAAAAAGGGCATATGCACAACATTCATTTTTTCTTTCTTCTCTTCTGTGATTTTTATTCATTTCATTAATTATTTTATTATTTAATTTCACTACTAATTTGATTACTTTTTTGTTTTTTTATTTTTGATGTCCATATGTGGATTGAGGAAGAGGAAACTACCTATGTTTAATTGAACAGAAGATCCATGGAATGCCATGGATGAACCTGTACTGTTTTAATAATAGTTCTTAGGATTTTAATTTTTGTTCTACATTTTTGTATCCTATGTAATTTATTTTAATTTCTGGGTGTATAATTATTTAATTTTAATTCTGTACGTAGTTTGTAATAGCCCTAGTTGTGGGAATAGTAAAAGATTTAAATTTCTGCACTTTAAAATTAATTAGTAATTAGTTTCAATTAGGTAAAAATTAATTAAAATTAATGGTGGTTTTAGTTAATTAGGGTTTGCATGTAATTAATTTAGGGTTTTTTAGAAAATCACTGTAATGTTTATTTGATCTATTTTTTGTGTTTTATTTATTTTGGGCTTATTTTTTTTTATGTTTTTTTGTTTTTGGGCCCCAAGCCCATGTTTAGGTCTAACCCACTAAATAAATAGGCTTAAAAATGGTTTAGGACTTTAAATAATTAAAATCAACTTAGGCCCATGAGGTTAATTAGATTTTAGGCCCACTTAGTTAATTAAAACTTGTTTAGACTTAGCTCAGCCCACTTAAATTTATTTCTTTTAAAATAAATAGACCTAGGCCCACATTTCACTCAAAATAAAATCAAGTTAGACTTAGGCCCACTAATTTAATTTTTTCTTTAAAATTGAATAGACTTAAGCCCATATCTTAGAAAAACTAAAAAAAGATTTAGGTTCATTAATTAATAAAATGTAGGCCCACTTTTATTCTATTTCACTTGTAAATAAAATGTAGATTTAGCTAACTTATTTAATAAAATTAACATAGTTTGGATTTAGGGACAACACGATCTTGAGTGCATTTTTTACTTGTAATTTTATTGACTTATTGCCTTTTTGGGTAGATGGATGTTAATTAGGGTTTAATAAAATTGCATGTAATTAGAGGATGAAATAATTATTTATAAAATTATTCTAAATGAACACGAGACTAAGAGAAGTTAGTATTCCGTATTTAGAATCTCCTGGTTGTGGTGATAATTTTCTTTTAGAGAATCGAGTACCACCAATCAAATTGTCCCAATTATTACCCTGGGTGGCAACTCCTCATCTCCACGCCAATCCTTTGTGACTGTGGTTAGTGTGTTCTCTAAGGCCCTGAGCCTAAACAGTGTCACGATTGTAAAAATCTTGGACGCGCGCTAAACCCCGCCGTCTATAATATCTCTGAATGATGTATTCAATATTTTATTTTATGATATGCAGAGATTATTTTATCATAATTATTGAGTTTTAAATTTTGATGTATTTTTTTATTGTGGTATATTTATTTTATTTATTGTATGTTTTTATTATTTTAAGGCTTGCTATGGGTTCCGAATACGAAAGAATTCCCGTTCCTTAGTGCCGGTAATGTAATATCTCGAGTTTTTAAATATTTTTATACTGCATCGGGATATGCAATGTTAATATTTTTTGTATATATTTATGATATTTTATGAGTTTTTTGTTTGTTTAAAGTTAATTTTAATTGTTTTACATTATTTTAAGTACTTTACGTAAAATTTTTCCGGGAATTGTATTTTCGGGGAAATTGATGCGTAAATAATTTAATATTAATTATTTTGACTAGTTTTACGAATTTGCATGAACTCATATATAATTTTTAAAGTGCTAAATAATAAATAAAATGTATATATGTGTATTTGTTTAAAATTAATTAGGGTTTAATTAATTTCCTTAATTTTATTATTTAGTTTTAATATTAATTAATTAATTTTAAGTGTATAAATTATTATATATATTAAATGATTTGTGTGGTGAGTATTATTTGTGTGTGGGAATATATATATAATATTATAATATAAGTGTGGATATATATATATATATACATATATACATTATTATTTATCAAAAATCAGAAGTTTGCTTTATTTACAGTTTTGCCACTATCTTCATCTTCTTCCCTTCCGATCATTTTTCCACCATTTTCGGTCACTGTGACCTCTGTTTCTTGCCTTCACTATGCCCCTCAGCCTTCCTCCTCCCTTGCCAGCCATTCCCGACGCCTGAATCACCCTTTTCCGATGAGTTTTGACCGGTTTATCTCAAAGAAGCCGAAAATTGATCAAGCTCGGATTGACGTGATTCCGACCACCAAATTCGATGCCACCGGTCTCTATCTTCTCCTTGAGCTCCGATGAGTGTGATTCCAAGCTTTGTTTCACTTAAAATGGTCTAGATTTTCCTAGGTTTCAATTTCTTCATTTCAGCCATTTAGGGTTTCAAATTTTTTTAGCTCCAATTTGATTGATTCATGAAAAATTCCTTCACAAACTTTGATCCTAGAAGCTCAATATATGTGCTGTAATTTTTGTAGAATTTTTGGAATTTATTTTGATTTTTGGGTATTTTTGATTATTTTATTATTATTTTCTAATTTTTTAAATTAATTAATTAAATTATGAAATTGTGTTTTATGGTAATTATAGGTGTTAAAATGAATTATAGAAATTTATTTGTAATTTTTGTGAATTTTTATATATTTATTTGGAATTTATTAAGTTTATGTAATTTTGAAAAATAGGGTTAATTATGTGTTTAATTGAAATAAATTGGTTAATTGAGTATATTTATTGATATTATTGAATTATATGTTGAGAAAATTAATTTTGTGCAATTGTATTATTTTTGGTGAATTTTTGGATTTATTTTAGTAAGTTTATATATATAGGGGTATTTTGGTAATTTTACACTAAATTGGCTAAAAATGTAATTAAATTGGTTTTAATAGTTATTTAGGGTATAAAAATGATTTCTAAAAATTATTTAGTGTTTTTAACTAATTAAAAATATTTTTCGTAAATTATTTTCAGATTATATATATAATATACGATTTTTCTAAATAAATGAGTTTTTATCGGTTTTTAACATGTTTTAAGGTTAATTAAGTAATTTGGATTGATAAAATGTATTTTTATTATATAAGGGCATTTTTGGTATTTTGTGAACATTCTGTGAATTGTGGACCTCGGTCAGTAAATTATAGTTTGGAGTCTGACCAAGGGGTTTTGGTTGTGAATTATGTGTTTATTCTTGAAGTGTATTTCTTTGTAGGACCAGCTCTACTCTTTGAGTAGAGTGATGTCCGTTTTACAGGGGAGGTTCTGTCCGATTTTCGGTAGAATTCTTGTAAAACGTGATATCCGGTCGAATTCCTATTTTAATTATGTGTTTAGTATTCTAGATCGAAATCTTTGGAATTCTGATAGATTTATTCTGATATTTTATGATCGTTTGTTTGTTTAGTTGCACTGAGACCGAGGCCTAGTGGACTAGACCCGTTAGATCCGTCTCAAGGAGCGCAATAAATAGTGAGTTGTTATTTTATATATATATGTATTTTAGGGTGCATGTTTTAAAAATGTATGGTTTATTTTGATAAATATGCAAAAATGATTTAATTAGTATTTAAGTTTATTTTTTTGTTTATTTTCAGTATATTTTAAACTATATGCATGTTTTATTAATGATTTATGCTTAAAATGTTTTTAAATATATTTCTAGTTTATTTTGTAATTTAATTGGATTTATTTAAAGTATATATACTTGAAATATACTTGGTTTACTTTTGGTATATTTCTAGTATATATATGGTTTATGTTGCTGTTTATTTCAAATTCATGCATCATTTATTTTTATAAATGTATGTTTTATATTTAAAATGAAGGATATTAATAGAACGTGCTACCTAGTGGGCAGAACAGGACCGAGTATGTATCGGTATGCTGATAGCATTTAGGCTATATCACTAACCTAATTGTGGATATTGATCGGATGGATTTGATTTGATGTGTGATGTGATTTGAGAGTATGATTGTTGGAGCTTGGTTGACCAACTGTCTCGGGACGAATCACACTGACAGTCAGATTGCTGGAGCTCGGTTGACTTAGTGTCTCGGGGCCAGTCTACTGTCCAAATGGAACAAGTGAATATATTTGGAATAAGTGAGCCTGTATGCTAAAGTGTTGTTTAACACTGTTTGAGGTTGCGATTTTCTAGGGTTCTATTTGATCCTTCATAAATAGTGATTTTTAGTAAAATATATAAAATGATTTTGTTGCATCTGTGTGTATTTTCTTATATATATATTTATTATATATACTATTGACTGTGTGCATTGTCATTTAGTATGCATGTATATATATTATAGCAATTCCCTCTGTTGACTATTTTTCAGGAGAGTCATTGTCTTCAGATCTCAGTAGCAGACCCATACACCAGATTTCTTTCGCCTTGGCTTCATTATGTAAACTGCTTATCTGAGTTTCATTTTATGATCTAGACACTGCAGTAGTTGTAAAAATTGTTAAAGGGTTATGTATTATATTGTGTGAGTTATATATTTTAAGGATTTGAACTGGATTTGTATTAAAAGTTTATTTATATATATGAGTTGAGGTTGTTGATTTAAATTCCGTGGTGGATTATTATTTAATTATTTATGATTTTAATTTCTGCTGCAGAATATTTTAATTATGTTATTATTATTATTGCATGCTTTTTATGTTATTTTAAGGCTTGCTACGGGTTCTGGATTCGAAAGAATTCCCGTTCCCTAGCGCCAGTCATGGCCCCTGTTTTGGGTCGTGATAGGTCATGGCCCCAGTTTGGGTCGTGACAACCCCGACTAGATTATGTAAATTATTTATTTGACTTTGTTGTATTTTAGAAAACTGCAGTAGTAGTGTTTTGTATCTGTAGAATGTTGTTTTTGTAAGAGACCTTTCACTAAATACTGTATGGAAATAATTTTATTTTATGATATGACATTAAGTATTTATTTTTATATTGACTTAAGATTTTAATGGTGGTGTATTTTTATTTATTTATTGCATGTTTTTTTTATTTCTAAGGCTTACTACGGGTTCTGGATTTAAAAGAATTCCCGTTCCTTAGTGCCGGTCATGACTCCTGGTTTGGGTTATGACAAAGTAAATGAATCAAGTCGTTATTAGCTACTCAAACTTGACTCGCTAAAATCTTATTTGAACTCATTTGTTAAGATAAATGAATTGAGTTCAAACTTCATTTTAAAGCTCGTTTCATAAATAAGCTAAGCTTAAATTCTTTAAAGTTCGACTCCTTTAGGTTCACAAATAGGCTCGTAAGTTAGTTTTATGAACAAACCTATAAATAGGCTTATTATGAAGCTTATGAATAAAATTATTTATCATGACTAAAACTCAGGGGGCATGTGACTGTCACTAAGGAATGAGAAAGCTTAAAGCTACCGAAACCTGTAATAAGCCTTAGAAGAAAAACGTGGAACATTTCACTTTTAAAACTTTACAATGCAATAATTAAATCATGATGCACATTATCAAACTGATTTTTCTCAATTTAAATAAACCATATCATCATCATGCATAATATAATAATAATCAGTTATACAAAATAATATCTCAGTGCATAAATCTTAAATACATAATATCCAAATTAAAATATGCAGTTATACAATTTCTCTACTGTGGTACATGGATACTATTACAAACACAAACTATGTAGACCTACATAAAATAGCTGGTAAGGAAGCTACTCAGCGTAGGGAAGTAGGTTTAATAGAAGACTCCCAAACTCCTAAAAAAAATAAGTTAAGGGGAGTCATACCTCATTGAGTAAGCTAATAAAAGAAATGAATGCGATTTGAAAATCTTCTTTAAAATAGGTTCTTACAAAAATATAATATATTTATAATTTTATTCAAATCATTTGATATACATATAAGAAATTCATTTTTCAAAAGGAGGAAATAATTTTTTTTTTTACTTTTAAAACATGAGTATAAAAAACTAAGTAGAACACTAGTCCTCAATTCTAATAGCCATTCGGCTCACTTATCCAAGACTGCCGGATTCCGAGAACAAAGCATCACCAGGATGCACAGCTGTAGTCATGTTACTTAATCCAATATCACTAGCGATGTCTAAGAGTAAAGCATCACCAGACCATCGGCCCCAGTGATTTATTAAATATAATCAAATATTATATTATTGGCGGTGTCCGAGAGCAAAGCAATACTAGACCTTCGGCCCCAGTACTACAATCAATGTAATCTAATATTTTACTAGTGCGCACACGGTCCTGATGAAACCCATTAGGTAGCCCATTCTACCGTAGTTTATTTAAAATAAATGAAGAAAAATAAAATAAGAAAAATTACAATAAATAAAAATAAAAATAACATAAACCAACTATAAATTAAGTCATGCAACATCATTTAAAAAATACCGACTTGAATCTCATGAAATTTAAATTCATTAGAATTTTATGTATATAATTTGAAAACCCAACATGCAAATCGAATATTAACTTACAAGATGGATGCGCTTTTCTACTATGTCGTGTCTGACCTCGACTAGTAGACGCAACCGGAGGGGAGGCTAAAAGACAAAATAAAAATGACTATAAAAAATATAGAAACCCTAACTTCCAAAATTTCTACAGAAGACTTGACTCGAACCTAGAATTCAAAACTTAGGATCGACCCGATGTCATGCTTTATGAGAAATCTACCAAAAATTCGGCAGAATCTCCTCTGTAAAACGAACATCTCTCTACTAATAATAGAGTTGATCTTGCAAGAAAAACACACTTCTAAACTTCACCATAGGTCAATACCTCGGGTTAGGACCCCGAACTACTTACTTCCCAACTGAGGTTCACAATATGTGATAAAAATAAATATTAAGTAAAAATATATTAAAATCCTTAAAAATCCACAAAAATAATTAAAATGGCACAATATAATTTATTTAAACCTCAAAACACTAAATATAAATATTTTCACAATAGTTAATAAAAATCTCAAATAATTTATATAATTTTATAAAATCCAAAATTTCAAATATTCAATATAAATTGTCAAATTCACATTTAAATATTCAATTAGATTAAATATATTATAAAATTAGTTAAAAACCCATTTAATCCCAAAAATAGTAAATAATTTATTATTTGAATATAATTTTCAAAAATTAGTATTAATTAGTTAAAAATAGTACATAATTTATAAAAATTATTTTAATCCTATAAAATTCTAAAATCATTTAAAACATATATTTTAACTATATTTTCAATAATATTACACAATTAACCTATAATTCCAAAAATCACATAATACTAATAATTTCTCAAAAATTATATAAATTCACTAAAAATTATTTTATTAATACTAAAAATTACTAACTTAAATTAATAACACTAACTAACTCAAATTTTCACAAAAAATAATTAATTAACAAAATTAACAAAAATTCAATTTATATTATTAAAATATTCAAAAATACCCATTATTCAAATTAAATAAAAAAATATACAAAAATTATTTTTGAGAAGCTTGAGCTATTTTAAACAACATTACTAAAGAGAAAATCCATGGATCAAAGTTAAAAATTAAATAAAAATATAAAACCCTAAATGGACATAAACAAAAATCTTGCTAGAACTCAAAACTAAAGGAGATTGAGCTTCAATGAAGCTT
This sequence comes from Mallotus nudiflorus, assembly GCA_947683625.1. NCBI lineage: Eukaryota > Viridiplantae > Streptophyta > Magnoliopsida > Malpighiales > Euphorbiaceae > Mallotus > Mallotus nudiflorus. The sequence goes on from CANTUR010000355.1 coordinate 72,219, forward strand.
AGAAATGGACTCACCGTAGCTCAAGGAGTTCGGCAAGCCCAAGAGCACAAGCTAGGTCCATCGGAGTTAACGCCGACGACGTGAGCTTCCTCTTAGCTGCTGCTACTTCACGCAAGTTCTAGCGGCTTCAGGCGAGGTCAGAAGGAGCGATCGACGTCTAGAGGAAGGAGTAAGATGATGGTGGTGAGTGGTGGCAGTCCAGCGAGGTGTGGGTGGCTCCTGGTTCAGGTTCACACAGTGACAGGAAGAAAATGGGAAGGAGAGGAGAAAAGGAAAGAAGAAAAAAGGAGGGGTTAGTAGGGGTTGACGGGGTTTATATATATATATATAGACTCAACATTCACTTAAACTAACATATCTATATATATATATATGTAATATCCCGAGTTTTTAAATAATTTTAAACTACATTGGGATATGTAGTGTTAATAATTTTTATATATATTCATGATTATTTAATGATTTTGTTATTTATTAAAGACAATTTTAATTATTTTAAGTTCTTTACATAAAATTTTCCCGGGAATTTTATTTTCGGGAAAATTAAGATATAAATAATTTAATATTAATTATTTGAAATAGTTTTATGAATTTGCATGAGTTCATGCATAATTTTAAAGTGTTAAATAAATTGCATATACGTACATTTATTTAAATTAAATTAGGGTTTAATTAATTGTAATATCCCGTAGTTTTTAAATATTTTAATACTGCATCAGGATATGCAGTATTAATAATTTTGTATATAATTATGAGTTAATATGTATTTAAAACTTATTTTAATTGTTGTATAATATTTTAAGTGCTTTACGTAAAATTTTCCCGGGACTTGCATTTTCGGGGAAATTTTCACTTAAATAATTTACTATTAATTATTTTAAATAGATTTACGGACTTGCATAAACTCATATATATTTTTAAAGTACTAAATAACGTATATATGTGTATTTATTTATTTAACTAGGGTTTAATTAATTACCCTAATATTTTATTATTTATTATTATTTTTAATATTATTTAATTATTTTTAGTGTATAAATTATTAAAAATATTAAATTATATGTGTGTGGTGTATATTTAATGTGTGTGATTTTATATTATTTTAATATATAGTGTAAAGTATATATATATATATATACATATATACATTTAATATTAAACAAAATTATAAAGTTTGAGTTATTTACGGAATTGCCACCCGAAGCTCCTTCTTCCCCGATCACCTTCCCCACGCGAATCCGGCCATTGCCATCCTGTTTTCTTGTCGTCGGTGTGCCTCCTGGCATGCCACCTCCTTCCTCCATCCGTTCCACCGCCTGCAGAGCCCCTTTCCGGCGTCGGGAAGCTCGTTTTGGCCGGAGAAGCCGAATTCTTTCTTACCGTCGTTCACGACGTTTCCCACCACCGTTTTCGACACCGCCGGTCTCTTTCTTCTCCTTGAGCTCCGGTGAGTGTGATTCCAAGCTTTTTTTCACTTAAAATGGTCTTGATTTGCTTAGGTTTCGATTTTGGTAATTCAGCCATTTTAGGGTTCTTGATTTTTTTTTAACTTCAATTCGATTGATTCATGAAAAATTCCTTCATAAATGTTGTTCCCCTTAGCTTAATCTACATGTGTGAATTTTTGTATAATTTTTAGTAATTATTTTGATTTTTGGGTATTTTTAAATATTTTAATATTATTTTCTAATTTTCGAAAATTAATTAATTAAATTGTGAAATTGTATTTTATAATAAATATAGGTATTTAAATGAATTATAGAAATTTATTTGTAATTTTTATGAATTTCTATGTATTTATTTTGAATTTGTTTAGGTTTATGTAATTTTGGAAAATTAGGTTAATTGTATTTTTAATTGAAATTAATTAGTTAATTGATTTTAATTATTGATATTATTGATAAATATGTTGAGAAAATTAATTTTGTGTAATTATACTATTTTTGGTGAATTTTTGAATGAATTTTAGTATATTTATATATATAGGGGTATTTTGGTAATTTTACCCTAAATTGACTAAAAATGTAATTAAATCGGTTTTAATAGTTATTTAAGGTATAAAAATTATTTCTACAAATTTTTTAGTATTTTTAATTGATTAAAACTATTTTTCGTGAATTATTTTCAATTATATATATAATATATGATTTTTCTAAATAAAATGAGTTTTATCGGTTTTTACTGTGTTTTAAGGTTAATTACGTAATTTCTATTTATAAAATGTATTTCTGTGATATAAGGGCATTTTTGGTATTTCCATAATTGTTCTGTGATTGTGGACCCCGGTCGGTAGACTGTAGTTTGGAGTCCGACTGAGGGGTTGTGGATGTGTTTCTATGTCTATTTTTCGAAGTGCATTTCTTTGCAGGACTGGCTCTACTCTTTGAGTAGAGAGATTTCCATTTTACAGGGGAGGTTCTGTCAAATTTTTGGTAGAATTCTCATAAAACGTGATGTCCGGTCGAACCTTAATTTTGATTTTGTGCCTAATATTCTAGATCGAGTTTCTAGGGTTTTCTGTTAGGTTTATTATGATGTCCGTTATTTATTGTTTGTTTAGTTGCGCCGAGATCGAGACTTAGTGGATCGGCCCATCAGACCTATCTCGAGGAGCGCACTAAGTGTGAGTTACTATTCTATATATATATGCTTTAGGGTGCATGATTTAGAAATGTATGTTTTAGTTTGATTAAATATGCATAAATGGTTTAATTATTACTTAAGTTTATCTTTAGTTTATTTTTGGTTTATTTTCTGTATATTTTAAACTATATGCATGTTTTATTAATAAATTATTCTTAAAATGTTTTTATATATATTCTTGGTATATTCTTAGTTTATTTTGTAATTATATTAGATTTATTTGATGTATATATACTCGAAATATACCTGGTTTATTTTTGGTATATTTCTAGTATATATATGATTTGTATTGCTATTTATTTCAAATTCATGCATCATTTATTTGTGAATGTATGTTTTATATTTATTAATGAAGGATATCAATAGAACGTGCTACCTAGTGGGCAGCACTAGGACCGAGTACGTACCGGTACGCTTATAGCATTTAGGCTATATTACTAACCTGTTTGAGGATATTGATTGGATTGATTTATCTGATGTGTGATGTGATTTGGGTGTGATTGCTGGAGCTCAGTTGACCTAGTATCTCGGGGCCAATCACACTGATAGTTAGACTGCGAGAGCTCGGTTGACTTAGTGTCTCGGGGCCAGGCTACTGTCTAAAGGGATCAAGTGATCATATATTGGAATAAGTGAGCCTGTATGGCTAGAGTGTTGTCTAACACTGTTTTGAGGTTGCGATTTTCTAGGGTTCTATTTGATCCTTCATGAACAGTGATTTTTAATAAAAATATATAAAATGAATTTATCGCATCTGTGTGTATTTGCTTGTATATATATAAATGTTATATATACTTTGATTGTGTGCATTGACATTTAGTATGCATGTATATATATTATAGTAATTCACTCAGTGAGTTCTGACTCCCCTCTGTTGACCATTTTTCAGGAGAGTCTTCTTCCTCAGACCTCAGTAGCAGGCCTGTACGTCGGATTTCTTCCGTCCCGACTTTTTTGTGTAAACTGCTTATCTGAGTATTGAGTTTATTTTATAATCTAGACACTGCAGTAGTTGTAAACAAATTATGGGTTTTATGTATTATATTTGTGTGAGTTATGTATTTTGAGAAATTGAACTGGACTTGTATCAAAGGATTTATATATATGAGATGAGGATTTAATTTAACTTCATTTGGTGGAAATGTTATTTTTGATATTTATGATCTTATTTCCGCCGCATTAAATACTGTTATTATTATTATTGTATGTTTTATTTTATTTTAGGCTTGCTACGGGTTCCGGATTCAAAAGAATTCCCATTCCCTAGCGCCGGTCATGACCTCTGTTTTGGGTCGTGACATTAATTAAATTAATTTTTATTATATAGTTTTAATATTAATTAATTAATTATATATGTGTATATATTATTAAAATATGTGTGTGGTGAGTATTTGTTGTGTGTATAATATCATATAATATTATAATATAAAGTATAGTTATATATATACATGTATTTACATATTTATTTATCAAAAACAAAAGTTCAACTTATTTATAATATTGCCCTTGTCTTCACCTTGTTCTTCCCGATCATCCTCCTTCGGTTTCTGGCGTTCACAACTCGATTTTCTTCCCGTCATTGTGCCTTTCAGCCTTCCTCCTTCCTTGCCAACCATTTCCACCACCTGAAGCCTCCATTTCCGGTGTGTTTTGGTCGGAATATTCTTGAGAAGCTGAAATTGATATCATCATCGATCAAGCCGTTTATGGCCACCAAACTCGACTCCACCAGTCTATATCTTCTCCTTGAGCTCTGGTGAGTTCATTTCCAAGCTTTGTTTCACTTAAAATGGTCTAGATTTCCTTAGGTTTTGATTTTCCATTTTCAGGCTATTAGGGTTGTTGAATTTTTTTAGCTTTGATTTGAATGATTCAAGCAAACTCCCTTCACAAATTTTGATCCTAGTAGCTTAATCTACACTCTGGAATTTTTGGGAATTATTTTGATTTTTGATTATTTTATTAATATTTTCTAATTTTCGAAAATTAATTAATTAAATTATGAAATTATGTTTTATGGTGTTTATAGATGATGAAATGAATTTTATAAATTTATTTGGAATATTTGTGAATTTTATAAATTTATTTTGAATTTATTTAGTTTATGTAATTTGGGAAAATTAGGTTAATTATGTGTTTTAGTGAAATTAATTGGTTAATTGAATATATTTATTGATATTATTGAATTATATGTTGAGAAAATTAATTTTGAGTAATTATGCTATTTTTGGTGAATTTTTGAGCATTTATAGTGAATTTACGTAACTAGGGGTATTTTGGTAATTTAATACTAAATTGGCTAAAAATGTAATTAAATTGGTTTTTCTAGTTATTTAAGGTATAAAAATGATTTCTAAAAATTATTTAGTATTTTTAACTAATTAAAAATATTTTTCGTAAATTATTTTCAAATTATATATAATATACGAAATTTTCTAGATAAATGAGTTTTTATCGATTTTTAGTAAGTTTTAGGGTTAATTATGTAATTTGAATTTATAAAATGTATTTTGGTCAATATTTATGAATTTATTGAGAATTATCGATTTTTAATAATATTTTATTAAAATTGGTTTTTTGTGTATTTATCGGTTAAATAAATATTTTTAGCGTTTAAGTATTTAAATTTGCTATATTTTGAGTATTGAAGGGTATTTTGGTATTTTTCAGTATTTCTGTAATTATTCTATGAATTGTGAACCTCGGTCGGTGAATTTTAGTTTGGAGTTCAACCGAGGGATTGTGAATTGTATTCTGCGTATATTCGAAGTGTATTTCTTTGCAGGACCGGCTCTACTCTTTGAGTAGAGAGATGTTCGTTTTACAGGGGAGGTTCTGCCGAATTTTTGGTAGAATTCTCATAAAACGTGATGTCCGGTCGAATTCTGATTCTAATTCTGTGTCTAGTATTCTAGATCGAGTTTCTAGAAATTTTGATAGAATTATTCTGATTGTATGTTGTCATTTGTTTGTTTAGTTGCACCGAGACTGAGGCCTAGTGGACCAGGCCCATCAGACCCATCTCGAGGAGTGCAATAACAGTGAGTTGTTATTTTATATATATATATATGCTTTAGGGTGCATGTTTTAAGAATGTATGAGTTATTTTAGTAAAGTATGTATAAATGATTTAAGTATTACTTAGGTTTATTTTTGGTATATTTTCGGCATATTTTGGTATATTTTAAACTATATGCATGTTTTATTAATGATTTATACTTAAAATGTTTTTAAGTATATTTCTAGTTCATTTTGTAATTAAATTGAATTTGTTTAACGTATATATACTTGAAATATACCCGGTTTACTTTTGGTATATTTCTAGTATATATATGGTTTATGTTGTTATTTTATTCAATTACATGCATCATTTATTTATGAATGAATGTTTTATATTATAAATGAAGGATACCAATAGAACGTGCTACCTAGTGGGCAGCACTAGGACCGAGTACGTACCGGTACGCCGATAGCATTTAGGCTTCATTACTAACCTATTTGTGGATATTGATCGGATTGATTTGATTTGATGTGTGATGTGATTTGGGAGTGTGATTGCTGGAGCTCAGTTGACCAAGTGTCTCGGGGCCAATCACACTGACAGTCAGACTGCTGGAGCTCGGTTGACTTAGTGTCTCGGGGCTGGTCTACTGTCCAAATGGAACAAGTGAATATATTTGGAATAAGTGAGCATGTATGGCTAGAGTGTTGTCTAACGCTGTTTGAGGTTGTGATTTTCTAGGGTTCTATTTGATCCTTCATATACGGATGTATTTCTTAATATTTATATAAAATGATTTTGCTGCATTTGTGTGATTTTGCCTGTATATATATTTATTATATATGCTATTGAATGTGTGCATTTGTCATTTAGTTATGCATGTATATATATTATAACAATTCACTCAATGAGGTCTGACTCCCCTCTGTTGACTATTTTTCAAGAGAGTCATCATCTTCAGACCTCAGTAGCAAACTCATACACCGGATTTCTTCCGCCCCGGCTTCATTATGTAAACTGCTTATCTGAACTTTACTCTATAATCTAGACACTACAGTAGTTGTAGACAGTTGTGAGACTTATGTATTACATTATATTTGTATGAAATTTGTATTATAAATATTTGAATTGGGATTTGTATTTAAAAGATATTATCTATATGAGATGAGTTGTTTATTTAAATTCAGTGGTGGATTATTACTTTATTTTATTTGTAATTTTATTTCCGCTGCAAATATTTTATTTATATCAATATGATTATTGCATGTTTTATTTTATTTTAAGGCTTGCTACGGGTTCCGGATTCGAAAGAATTCCCGTTCCCTAGCGCCGGTCATGGCCCGAGTTTTTTAATTTTTTTATTTTAAAATAGGATATGCAGTGTTAATAATTTTAAAATTTTATTTGATTATTTTACCATTTTGTGAATAATTATTATTGTTTTTACATTTAATTATAATTTTCTACGTAATGTGTATATATTAAAGCTTATTATTTCGAGAAATATTATTTTAATAACACTTAATTTGGTGTATTATTATTTTAATAAACTACATTATTGACTTTTATTTTATGAGTTAATATATATATATATATATATATATATATATATATATATATATATATATATGCACATATATAATTAGGGTTAAGTGTTAATATTATATGTGTATATTATTAATATTAGTGTGTAATATATTAATATATGTGTGTATATATATATATGTGTGTGTGTGTATATTTAAGTGTGTGGTGTGTGAATTTAGTATAATATAATAATATTTATTATATTATATAGTTTATTAAAGATATATTATATAGTTTATGAAAAATATATATACAAAAAATAAAAACCCTCCCCCTATCATCTTCTCCCTCCTCGATTATCACCATCTCTGCCCCTAGTGGTCTGCTGTCCATTCACCGACTGTCAGAGTGCCTCTCCCTTCAACTCTCATCGCCACCGTCTTCTTTTCCTTTCTCTGGCACCGGTAGCGATAACAGCTCCCGTTTTGGCCGAAAGTTGACTCCCTTACCGTTCTCCTCCGTCGGGCCACCAAATCGGACGTTTCCAATGGCATTGAACTCATGGAGCTTTGAGGAGAAAGATTCTGAGCTCCTTCCAGCCTGAAAACGCGATTTGGTGAGGGTTTTAGCTCATTTTTTATTTCAGCTACTTTTGGTTTTTCGATTTTTTTTGATAATTTTTGCTTGATTCATGAGAAATCCTTTCACAAAAGTTGTTCCTCTTAGCTCAATCTACATCCCTTATTTTTTTTGTAATTTTTGGGAATTATTTTGATTTTTGTGAATTTTTGATTATTTAATTATTATTTGATTATTTTTGTAAATTAATTATATAAATTGTGAAATTGTGATTTTTGGTGTTATTGATGGTTATTATTAATTTTAGAATTAATTTTAGAATTTTTATGTATTTTGTGTAATTTTTATAATTTTTTATAATTTATGTTAGTTTTGGAAATATAGGTTAAATATATATTTTGTTAGTAATTATTGGTTAATTAAATGTATTTGTTGATTTTAATGAATAATATGTTGAGAAAATAATTTTTGTGTATATATATAATTTTTATTGAATTTTTTGGATATTGTTAGTGTTTTATGTGCATTTTTAAATATTAGGGTAAATTTGGTAATTTGGTGATAATTTTAGTTGAATATTAAGTTTAATTGGCTTTAATAATTATTTAAGGTATAAAAATGATTTTTTACAAATTATTTACTAATTTTAACTAATTAATACTAAATTTTGAAAATTATTTTCAAATAATAAATAATATATTATTTTTGTAAATAAATGGATTTTTAGTAATTTTTAATATGTTTTTGGACTAATTAAGTAATTTAAATTTATAAAATGAATTTTTATTAATATTTGTGGAATTATCGAGAAAAATGGATTTTTTTTATAATATTATATTATTAATTAGGGTTTTTAAGTAATTATTGATAAAATAATTACTTTTGGTGTTTTAATACTTGTATTGCTATATTTTGATATTTGGAGGGCATTTATGGTATTTTCTGAATTTTAATATATTTTATTTTTAGTATTTGAATTTTTGATGAATTGTGGACCTCGGTTGAGGAATTTTAGTAGTTCGGGATTCCAACTGAGGGTTGTGAGGATTTTTGTACTCGAAGTGTATTTTTCCTTACAAAACCAGCTCTACTTTTTAAGTAGAGAGATGTCCGTTTTACAAAGGAGGTTCTGTCGAATTTTCAATAGAATTCTCATAAAATGTGACTATAAGCACCCAATTTTAGGATGCAATTGTGCACAATTGCGACGTAAGCCCTTATGATGAAATTCATTCAAAAATTGAACTTTGTTGTTGATTTTCTGGACTTTAAGAACTAAATTGCAAAATTTTTTAGGGTTTGATTACAAATAAATCAATTTTTCAGAGGTCCTATCAGAACTGATAGTGTTAAAGCCTTAAATCAGCTCGATCTCTATGCTCCATATCTGAAAAAAAGAGAACACATCAGAAAAAGCAAAGAAGAGCAAACTATATAGATCAAATGAAGGAGAATATACATGCAAGATGAGCCAAAAGCCACACATCGTGATAGCACCTCTATAGACAGTGTCCAGTCTATAAAAAATATAAACGAGTGCAGCAGATACCCAATCTAATGTGATAACTTGATCCAAGTCATAAAGAGGACCCAACAGAGCAATACTGACCTCATAACCGGTCTCACAAAAGAGGGTCGTGCCTAATAATATCAAGAGGAAACACCTCGCCTTATGAATAATATGACGAGGAGTCGAAGTAGGAAGGTGTCTAAATCCCTCAACTAATGATGAAAGAAGAATGTTCTTTCGATTCTTCCATGCTGGGGCGAACCCTATCAAGTCGTGCACATACTGACTTCGTGCATGCTCTGGAAGAGTACAATAGTTGATGTTAAATGGAACTGGGGATCCCCCAAAGGCAATCCTAGTGATAGCAGAGAAGCTCATAGGTGAAATGGTCAGCTCACCCACATGAGTATGAAAAGTGTAGGTAGTATCCGTCATCGCTCGATCAAAGCAAATAAAGAATAAAGATCAGATCAGCCTCAAATAATCGGAAGTGCAGTGATGAAATGCCTAAATCTGAAAGCCCAAATCAGATGTGTCACTTGCTCCGGCAGTCCATGAAACAATTCTTGGGCTAGATTGAAACAGCCCGTGAACTTCATCGGACGCTATTTCGATTTCAAAAAGAAAATCATAATTAATTAATTGAAAGATTAATTAATTAATCAAAGAACTTAACTTAAAGGATTTGATTAGTTAATTAATTAATTGCCTTAAAAAAAATTTTGATCGGCAGTGTAGATTGCCGATCAGCAATCTACACTGCCGATCGACATTAACCCAGTTGATAAAAAATCTGGAATTCCAATCGGAATTCCAGACATCTGATCCTCTATTCTGACAACCCAGGAGTCAAATTTCATATTTTTAGAGTTAATTTCAATTTATCATACATTTTCATATTAATTTCTGACTAATATACATGTCAATGTCAATTTCTACTCTGCAACTAACTCTAATTACTGATTATACAAGTAATATTTTTACAGAAATAAACAGAAGCAAGAAAAGTTACCTCATTACCCATATCTCTACACCTGTGGGTATGTAAATGAGTCAAGGGAAAGATAGTTGAGTCTTCTCGAAGTTCCAGATTATTCTGAGGAAAACGAAGAGGTAGAATCCTTTGACATTCTGAAGCCTCAGCTCCCTCATGTTGTCTGCGTGATGAGGAGGCCATAGGATCAAACGGATTGCAAATCGAACAACAGATGGTGAAGAAATCAAGAAAAGAAAAAATCAAGATCAAGTGAAAAAGAAAAGGGAGAAAGAGAAAAGAATAGGAAGAGAAGTGAAATGATCGACAAAAGGGAAAGAATATATAAAATGGAGAATATCCATTTTAATCCTTTCAATTTACTTACTTTCTATCTATTTTTTCTTTTTTGCAATTTGGTCCATAATTGTATTTTGATTAGGAACATGTTCCTAATTAAATCATGACATTCATTAAATTAATAATTCATTGAATTATTAAGAATGCATAATCAATTTGTGATCCTAAATCTTCTATCAAATACAGAATACATAACAAGATTACAGAACTCATTTTTTGCATTTCACATGCATGATTTCAATCAAAGGTTTCATATGTTGCACAGTAGCTATGATATGAATTTTAAATCATTATGTTATGTGCTGCACAGTAGTTATAACCTTCATTATGTTATGTACTGCATAGTAGTTATGACATAAAATTTCAAATTCCTCATTGCTAGATGTTCCACGGGAACTATAGCAAGTTTTTAATTCATTTACACTAGACGTCCCATAGGGAATATAGTGTGCATCGTTAGACGTCCCACATGGAATATAATGAAATTCAATTCATCTACACTAGATGTCCCACAGGGAAAATAGTGTGCATCGTTAGACGTCCCACAGGGAATATAACGAAATTCAATTCATTTACACTAGACGTCCCACAGGGAATATAGTGTGCATCGTTAGACGTCCCATAGGGAATATAACGAAATTCATCATTGCTAGACGTTCCACAGGAACTATACTAAGTTTTCAACTTATCATCGCTAAACGTCCCACAGGGAATATAGCGAAACTCATTTGCACAAAGTCCATTAAATGTTCCACGAGAAATATAGTGTGACTTATCAAACACTACACATTGCTTAACAATTTGAGTATCAATCCATCACTTAGGATACAATCGAGTATCCTAATTTCTTTATTTCGAAATTGTGTGCTTCTATTGCTTTGCCGCAATTTGTCAAGCAAACAACGATAAAGGGGGGCAACTATAAGCACCCAATTTCAGGATGCAATTGTGCACAATTACAACATAAGCCCCTAAATGAAATTCATTCAAAAATTGAACTTGGTTGTTAATTTTATGGACTTTAAGGACTAAATTGCAACATTTTTAGGGTTTGATTGCAAATAAGTCAATTTTTAGGGGTCTTTTGGTAATTAAAAGTTAAAAAAAAAGTTTTAGGATTTTTAGGAAAAATACACAATGCTGATCGACATTGTACAATGCCGGTCGGCATTGCACAGTGCCGATGCGCAATAATTTCATTTTTTTTATTTTTTCCTCGTATTTTTCCTTATTTTTATCGATTTTTCAGTGTTTTGATTGGTTGAAAATTCAAATTTTATCTGATAAGGTTTTTTTAAAAAATGCAGAAGATATATTTTTTTGAAATAAAAACAAACGCTATCTAATATAATCAGATAGGTTTGTTCCTCCTTTGGAGGAAGTTCAGTATGCGTAGACTCTGCATTTAAAAGCAGAGTTTGCATGTGTGCAAAAGGAGGTTTTTTTTATTGGAGGATTTTTTACAGACGGAAAAAAAAGCTTTGATTTCTTCTGTTCTTTAAAAAAAACCCTAATTTTTACAGTTCATTTGAGGAAGATGATACAACGATTTTTAGTCTCAATCCATAATCAAATTAACACTGAGTTGATTTCAACGGTGAAAATCCTAATTTGAGGGGTTGAAAAAGGGCATATGCATAACATTTATTTTTTCTTTCTTCTCTTCTATGATTTTTATTCATTTCGTTAATTATTTTATTATTTAATTTCACTACTAATTTGATTTTTTTTTTGTTTTGATGTCAGTATGTGGATTGAGGAAGAGGAAACCGCCTTTGTTTAATTGAACAGAAGATCCATGGAATGCCATGGATGAACCTGTACTGTTTTAATAATAGTTCTTAGGATTTTAATTTTTGTTCTGCATTTTTGTATCCCGTGTAATTTATTTTAATTTTTGGGTGTATAATTATTTAATTTTAATTCTGTACGTAGTTTGTAATAGCCCCAGTAGTGGGAATAGTGAAAGATTTAAATTTTTGTATTTTAAGATTTAAATTTCTGTATTTTAAAATTGATTAGTAATTAGGTTCAATTGGGTAAAAAAATCAATGGTGGCAGTAGCTTAAATTAGGGTTTGCATGTAATTAATTTAGGGTTTTTTTAAAAAAATCACTGTAATGTTTGTTTGATCTACTTTTTGTGTTTTATTTATTTTGGGTTTGTTTTTTTTATGTTTTTATGTTTTTTTTTTGACCCCAACCCCACGTTTAGGTCTAACCCAATTAATAAATTGGCTTAAAAAATGATTTAGGTTTTTTTAAATAATTAAAATCAACTTAGGCCCATTAGGTTAATTAGATTTTAGACCCGCTTAGTTAATTAAAATTGTTTAGACTTAGCTTAGCCCATTTAATTACATTTCTTTTAAAATAAATAGACCTAGGCCCACATTTCACTTAAAATAAAACCAAATTAGACTTAGGCCCACTAATTTAATTTTTTCTTTAAAATTGAATAGACTTAAGCTCATATCTTAGAAAGACTAAAAAATAGATTTAAGCTCATTAATTAATAAAATGTAGGTCCACTTTTAGTCCATTTCACTTGTAAATAAAATGTAGATTTAGCTAACTTTTTTTAAATAAAATTAACATAGTTTAGACTTAGGGATAATATAATCTTGAGTGCATTTTTACTTGTAATTTTATTGACTTGTTGTCTTTTTAGGTAGATGGATGTTAATTGGGGTTTGATAAAATTGCATGTAATTAGAGGATGAAATAATCATTTATAAAATTATTCTAAATGAACACGAGACTAAGAGAAGTTAGTATTCTGTATCCAGAATCTCCTAGTTGTGGTGTTAAATTTCTTTTAAAGAATCAAGTACCACCAATCAAATTGTCCCAGTTAGTACTCTGGGTGGCAACTCCTCATCTCCACGCCATGTCTTTGTGATAGTGGTTAGTGTGTTCTTTAAGGCCCTGAGCCTAAATGGTGTCACAGTTGCTAAACTCTTGGACGCACACTAAACCTCGCTGTCTATAGTGACATCGGGTCTAATTTTGATTTCTGTGTCTATTTGTATTTAATAATTCTAGATCGAGTCTCTAGAATCCTAAGTTAGATATATATTCTGATTCGTGATCATTTTTATTATTTAGTTGCACCGAGACCGAGGCCTAGCAGACCAGGCTTGTCGGACCAGTCTCGAGGAGCGCATCCCTGTGAATTATTATAATATATATACATTGCTTTAGGTTGTATGTTTTAGAATTATACGTTTTAAATGTAAGATTTTGCATAATTGCTTTATTGAATGTTTAAGTATATTTTAGGTATATTTTTAGTATATTATTGGTATATTTTAAATTAAATGCATGATTTCTTTTTTATTTATATCCAAATTATGTTAAGTATATTATTGGTTGATTTTGAGTATATTTTATAAATTGTTTGAGTTGATTTTACATATATATACTTGAAATATACTTAGTTTATTTTAGGTATATTTCTGGTATATATATGGTTTATTTGATTATTTTAAATGTCATTATGCATTATTTATTTTTCTGTATGTATGTTTATTTTTAATGAAGGACATCGATAGAACGTACTTCCTAGTGGGCAACACTAGGACCGTGTACGTACCGGTACGATAGATTTAGGGTTTAAGTGAGAATCATTTGTGGTATTATGATTTGATTAAGAATGATTTGATTGATTTGATTGAGATGTGATGTAATTGATAGTGTGATTGTGTAATAACCCTAGATTTTTAAATTTATTTTATTTTAAAATAGGATTTGCAGTGTTAATAAATTTTAAAATCCTATTTGATTATTTTACTATTTTGTGAATAATTCTCATTAATTTATGTTTAAATATAATTTTCTACGTAATTGTTTATATTGTAGTTTATTATTTTGGACAATATTGTTTTGATAATTGTAATATCCCGTGTTTTTTTTTTTTTAAATATTTTTACACTGTACCGGGATATACAGTGTCAATAATTTTTATGCATTATATGATATTTTTATGAGTTGATATGTATTTTAAACCTATTTTAATTACTGTCTATTATTTTCAGTATTTTACGTAAAATTTTCCCGGGACTTTCATTTTCGGGAAATTTCCACGTAAACAATATATTTTAAATGTATTTACGGGTTTGCATGAACTCATACATATTTTTAAATTATTAAATAAAGCTTGTGTGTGTATATTTATTTAATTAGGGTTTATTATTACCCTAATATTTTATTATTTATTTATTATTATTTGATTATTTTATTTATTATTAAATTATTAAAATTTATTATTTTATTATTATTTATTTATTAATATTTAATTATTTTAATTTATTTTATTTTTTTTCTTTCTTTCTTTTTCTTTTTTTTTTCTTTTCCTTTTTCTTTCTTTTTCTTTTTCTTTCTCTTTCCTTTTCTTTCTTTTTCTTTTTCTTCTTCTTCTTCTTTCCCTTCTTCCCGCGCGCCGGCCACCACATTCTTCTCACCGCCGTTTCTCCCTCCTCCGGCCACCGTTTTCGACACCGCCGGTCTCTATCTTCTCCTTGAGCTCCGGTGAGTGTTATTCTAGCTTTGGTTTGAGCTAAAATGGTCTAGAATTGCTTAGGTTTTGATTTGAAGTTTTCGGCCTCTTTTGGTTTATGATTTTTTTGAGCTTCGATTTGGATGATTCATGGAAACTTCCTTCACAAATGTTGTTCCTGGTAGTTTAATCTACATGTATGAATTTTTGTGGAATTTTTGGAGATTGTTTGGATTTTTGGGTATTTTTGAATATTTTAATATTATTTTCTAATTTTCGGAAATTAATTATTTAAATTATGAAATTGGAGTTTATGGTTGAATTAGGTGTTGAAATGAATTATAGGAATTTATTTGGAATTTTTAGGAATTTCTAAGTATTTATTTTTAATTATTGAAGTTTAGGTGATTTTGGAAAATTAGGTTAATTGTGTTTTAAATTGAATTTAATTGGTTAATTGAGTTTAATTATTGATATTATTGATAAATATGTTCAGAAAATTAATTTTGGATAATTGTATGATTTTTGGTGAATTTTTGAAGTAATTTAGGTATATATATATATATAGGGGTATTTTGGTAATTTTACCCTAAATTGTCTAAAAATGTAATTTAATTGGTTTTAATATTTATTTAAGGTATAAAAATGATTTCTACAAAATATTTAGTATTTTTAACTAATTAAAACTATTTTTCGGGAATTATTTTCAATTATATATATATAATATACGGTTTTTTCTAATAAAATGAGTTTTAATCGATTTTTATAGTGTTTCAAGATTTATTATGTAATTTCTACGTATGAAATGTATTTTTATGATTTAAGGATATTTTTGGTATATTTGAATATATTTTCTGTGTTTATGGACCCCGGTCGACAGATTGTAGTTTGGAGTCCGACCGAGGGGTTGTGATCGATTGTGGTGTTATTTTTGAAGTGTATTTTCTTTGCAGGGTCGGCTCTACTCTTTTGAGTAGAGAGATGTCCGTTTTACAGGGGAGGTTCTGCCAGATTTTCGGTAGAATTCTCGTAAAACGTGATATCCAGTCGAACCCTAATTTCCGATTCTGTGTTGAATACTCTAGATTGAATTCTAGGATTTCTGTTAGGGTTATTCTGATGTCGATTAATTATTTCTTGTTTAGTTGCGCCGAGACCGAGGGTTAGTGGACCAGGCCCGTCGGACCCGTCTCGTGGAGCGCATTAGGTGAGTTACTATATTATATATATATGCTTAGGATGCATGATTTAGAAAATGCATGTTTTATTTTGACTAAATATGCATAAATAACATGATTTATATTCAAGTATATTTTTGGTATATAATAAATTATATACATGTTTTATTAATAAAATATATTTAAAATGTTTTTAAATATATTTTTAGTTTAATTCATGATTTGATTGAATTTATTTGACGTATATATACTCAAAATATACCTGGTTTATGTTTGGTATATTTTCGGTATATATATGGTTTATATTGTTGATTTATTTAAATTCATGCATCATGTATTTGTGAATGAATGTTTTATTATTTATTACTGAAGGATATCAATAGAACGTGCTACCTAGTGGGCAGCACTAGGACCGAGTACGTACCGGTACGCCTATAGTATTTAGGCTTTATTACTGACTATTTGTGGATATTGATTTGATTATGATTATTGATATGTGAGATGTGGTTTGGGTGTGATTGCTGGAGCTCGGTTGACCAAGTGTCTCGGGGCCAATCACACTGGCAGTCAGACTGCTGGAGCTCGGTTGACTTAGTGTCTCGGGGCCAGTCTACTGTCCAAATGGATTAAGTGGATATATTTGGAATCAGTGAGCCTGTATGGCTAGAGTGTTGTTTAACACTATTTTCTGAGGTTGCGATATTCTAGGGTTCTATGTGATCCTTCATAAAAGTTGATTTTCAGACAAAATATATAAAATGATTTTTCTGCATCTGTATGAACTTGCCTGTATATATACATATTACTCATATACTGTTGACTGTATACATTATCACTTAGAGTGTATGTATATATATTATAGTAATTCACTCAGTGAGGTCTGACTCCCCTCCGTTGACTATTTTTCAGGAGAGTCAACTTCCTCAGACC
>CANTUR010000356.1:680000-682500 GCA_947683625.1 Mallotus nudiflorus
GTTTGCCATGCCATGGACCAATCTCGACGTCCACTCCACGAGCCTTCCCCTCGATTTTGAACATCTTGTCATCCACCCCTTTGGCAAAGCCACTTGACTTTCTATATGGCATGCCTATCTCATCGGCAAGCTCCTTTGCCATATAGATTGCATCGGCACCAGAGTCGATCATGGCTTCTAAGGTTTGTCCCCGCACCTTAGTCTTGATTAACATCTGGCCACGATGTTGCTCTCCACTCTTGGGTTGAATGGAAGGAAGGAGATTGATGCTAGCAAGCTCACCCTCACGTTGCTTCTCCCCCTCCTCCATTCTTACCAAAGCCGCAAGCTTCCCTCGCTTGGGGCACTCATATGCTCGATGTGGCCCATTGCAAATGAAACAAGCAAGTTTAGGCTTAGAAGACTCACCCTTGTCCTCCTTGCACCATGGTTTGGATGACCCCTCTTTGTCATCCCTCCTCCACTTGCTTCGTCCCTTATATCTTGGGCGGGAGCGCTCTTCGTCATTGTCGGAAGACTCCCCATTGTCTCCCCCACCATTGCTATCGTAATCGACCTTTTTGCCTTTGTCTTTCGGGTCCCTTTTCTTGAACTCTATTAAGCTCTCGGCAATGGCCATCGCGGGTAGCAAGGTCTTTGACATCTCGTCGCTCCAACTCTTGCTTGGCCCAATGGGACAATCCATCGAGGAAGTTGAATAATGCCTCCTTCTCTCCCAAATTAGGTATCTCCAACATCAACTCGGAGAACTCCTTGACATACTCTCGTATGTACCCCTCCTTGTGTTGAAGACGACGAAGCTTGGCCCTCGCTTCATTCTCCGCATCCTTGGGGTAGAATTGGGCCTTTAACTCCCTCTTGAAGTCTTCCCATGTGGCAATGGTGCACGTCCCCCTTTTGACATCCTCGCACCTTCTTCTCCACCACACGGTAGCCACATCATTTAAATAGAGAGATACAGACCTCACCTTGGCATTCTCATCCACGATGCCTACGGCCTCAAAGTACCTCTCCAAGCTCCATAGGAAGTTGTCGATCTCCCTCGCATTCCTCACCCCACCATAGGCTTTTGGCTTGGGAGCATCCACTTTATGAGTGGTCATAGCTTGGACTCCCCCACCGCTCGCCAATGCGGCCTTTACCAAGCTAAGCTCCATCTCGAGCTTCTCGACCTTCTCCTTGTAAGCTTGTAACATTGCCTTAAGGGTTTTGTCTTCCCTTGACAACTTGTCCACGACCTCATTCAAGGCACCTTGCATCTCCCCTCGAAGCTCCTCCTCGTCACCACCCTTGGACTCGAGCTCCACGATGCGTTGGTCCATGTCTTCGAGCTTGTCCCTCCACTCGGACATGGTGGTCTCTACCTTGACTAACCTTTCCTCCATGGCCGTTAACATGTCACGAGATTTCTCTCGTCCACCCTTCTTCGCACCACCTTGTGCTTGGCTTGTTGCTTGCTCACCTGAACCCGCCATCCTCTTGTGCTAACACTCCAACACACACTCCAAAGAAGGCAACCCAAATCCTCGAACTCAACCAAGAGCTCAACCCGCTCTGATACCAACTGTCACGTGAGTTTTGTTAACCCCCAACACTCACCCACGTGCGGCCTAGCAATACCTCGTCCAACCCACGCAAGTACGCTAGTAAGCCTCCTTACCCACACTTTTAGGATCGTGCCTTGGCTTTGGAAAGCTAGCACACCCACTAGCAAAATGTATGCTTAAGAAGAGAAAGGGTAGCACAAGTGTTATGTGTAAACAAACCTTGCTTTACACTATATAAATAAACAAGAATGGCTTACAAGAAAGTATGCTTCCTATGGCTTTACAAGGCTTAGCTCTCTCTTGGCTAGATGGCTCCTAACACTCTCTTTTTCTCTCTATTTACAAATGAGGGTGGAGGTATTTATAGGTGAGGATGGGTTACTATTCCCACCTCCTTACTATTCCACCTCCTCATGGGAATATTCTAGAACCTTCCCATGTCACACTTATGGAAGCTTCCCTTCCTCTCCTCCCATGGAGAGTTCTAGACACCCCAAGTCTAGATACTTCCATAACCTTCCCATGCAACCCTCATGGACTCTCTACACTCTTCCATAACATGCTAGAGTACTCCACACAACTCTAGCTTATTCTAGCCTATTCTAGAATATTCTATAGTATACCTATATACTATAGTTAAGCTTGGGAGAATGCATGCCTTCCAAACCACCCACCTCGGTGTCAAAACTCCTTAGGCATATTTCCCGTGACACTCGGCCGAGAGTCCTGGCATGCCTCGGCGCTCATGGCCGAGGCTCGGCAGGCCCTCGGCCGAGATTCCTGGCATGCCTCGGCGCTCATGGCCGAGGCTCGGCAGGCCCTCGGCCGAGAGTCCTGGCATGCCTCGGCGCGCATGGCCGAGCCTCGGCACGCCCTCGGCCGAGAGTCCGGGCATGCCTCGGCGCGCATGGGCGAGGCCTCGGCACCCTCTCGGCCAAGAGTGCTGGCATGCC
>CANTUR010000357.1:600000-967244 GCA_947683625.1 Mallotus nudiflorus
TCTTTTTGAGTTTGTAACTACTCATTTAGTGAGTGTGGTTAAGTGCTCTAGCTTAGGATTTCTCTTCTTCTTATTTCTAAGGATTAAAAAAGGAAGTGGGGATCTAAGTAGAGGAATTGGTTTAAGTGTTTACCATTGAAACACTTGGGTTTCTAGGTTTAAGAGTGAGGAAAAAAACTTTTATTGTAAGGATTTTGAGTGAGCCTTGAAAACTCAAATTGTAAAGGTTTTAAGTTAAGCCTTTGAAAACTCTTATGTAAACTCAATTAATGGAATAGATTGGTATGGGTGTTGAAAATCCTAACTTAAGGATAAGTTAGGTGGAGACTTAGGATTATTGATAATCCAAACTCCTCAAATTCTTGTGTTAATAATTCTTTCTTCTCAACATTCTTTCAATTCTTTTAATTTTCGTTTAGTGATCATTTGCCTTATTCATCCTCCCCCCCAAGGCATTTTCATTTGGTATCAGAAATAGCTGCTAGAATTCAAGATCATAGGGAGTGAATCTTAAAATTTTTGTTCACTTAAACCATTCTTTAATGGGAGAGACTATCCTTTTTAGAAACTCAAAATGGAGCTCTATCTTAATTGTGATTCCATTAAATTGTAGGATGTAATTTTAGATGAATGGAATCCTCCCATGAAGATAGTGGATGACATCTAAGTTTTAAAGGAGGGAAATGAATGGTCTTAAGAAGAAAAGAGAAGAACCATAAGAATAAAAGAGCTATATTAGTTCTTATTACTTTCATGTCAAAAAAAGAAGGAGGCAAACTTCAACATTACATTTCGACTATGGAAATGTAGGAGACCTTGGAGAACTACTATAAAGGCAACATTAAAGTGAGATCAAAGAAGGTTCAACTACATGTCTATGAGAATGAACTCTTTAAAATGAAGCCTCATAAAAACATCACCAAAATGACAAATCAATTGAATGCTCTCTTAACTACCTTGAGAAAGTTAGGCAAACACTGCTTTAAAGAATATGTCAACACCAAAATTCTAAGATTGCTACCTAAGAAGGATTGGGAATTAAGAGTAACCTCCATTGAGGAAGCTCACAATCTTTCCAAACTTTCAACTGACATCCTCATTGGTAAGATTCTCACTTATGAGCTTACCTTAGGGCAAAGGGAAGAGGTGCAATAAAGAAAAAATAGAAATAGCCTAGCACTCAAAACATTATACGAATCAAGTAATGAAAGTGAACTTAAAGACTTAAGTAAAGATGATGAGGAGATTACATCATTCATTAAGTACTTCATGGAGTACTTGAGAAAGAACAACTTAAGCAAACACAAAGAATTAAAGAAAGGTGGATTTAAAAAGGCTAGGGAAATTATATGCTTCAAATGCAAGAGACTCGATCACATTTAAGAGGATTGTTGTAAGCTCAAGCATAAGCACAAGCAAGAAAAGGAGAGGAGGAGAGCTTTCAAAGCCACTTGTGATGACTCATCTGAATCCAAAACGCAAGATGAGCCATAAACCTTTGCTTCATGGCCTTAGAGGATAAATTTGAGGTACCTCTCTTGTCCAATTATTTTTATGATTATTCTTGTGATGATGATCTTGATGATGATAAGGAACTTAATGATAAGAGCTCATTAATAAGGAAATTATTTTTGAAATGTCAAAAATTACTTTTAAAGAAAAAGGTTTATAAACAAAATTTTTCAAAGTTATCTAAAATTTTAAGGATTTGAAATTAGAACTTTCAAATATTAGTTCTTCAAATAAAAAACTAACTCTTGATTTGAAAACATCAATCTCTTTGAAAGATGAGTTTGATAAAGTTAATAAAGAAAATGAAATGTTTTCAAAAGAGATTTTTGAACTTAAAATCTCCATTTCTAAATTTCACAAAAGAAAAGAGTCATTTGATAATCTCTTAGACAATCAAAAGTCTCGTGGTTTGACAAATGAATTTGATTTTTCAAATGAAGCTTTTATATCATCAAGTCCCCCTAATTCTGTTAAGGCTAAGGCTAAGAAACACTAACCCCATCATGCATATATGTATCACAATAAAAGGCATACACATATGTACATTAGGCCTCAAAAATTTATGCATTATTGTGATTGTGAGATGCATACTAATACTATACCATTTATTTTTAGGAAAACCACCAACCATGTTATCCATGATTCTTTTTCAAAGGTTGGTAAGCAAAATAAATTTTCAAAAGCCAAATGTTTTTATTACATGAAATTTAGACACACCAATAATGTGTTTTATTATAGAAAAACTCATCTCAACCTTCTACCTATGAACTACTTTGAGAATCACAAACCTAGACCAAATAAAGTTTAGGTTCAAAAGGTTGATAGATAATTGTTTTGTTATTATGTGCCATTTATTAATAAATTAATAAAATTTATTTATTTAGCTTATCAATAAACTTGCACACATCAAAATGTTCAAAGAGAATTTGACCCTTTGTATGATTGAAATGATTCTCATTGTTATTCAAATTCCATTTTCATTTAAAATCATTTGATTTACTTAGTATTTTATTTTATACACTCTATTTGAACTACATATTGACAATCATAATTGCTATTGTCAATTCATTAATGTAGGATTATCATATACTTTATTTTTTAAACAACAATTGATATTTAAAACTTATTGATAATCCAATTTCCATTGGTTGTTAATGAATATGCAAACTTCAAGTTGTCATAAAAGAATCTAACCTTTCCATGATCAATTTGCTTTTCAAAATCTACATTTTTTATATGTTATTCCCTCATTCCTTTTTAATTAGTATTAAAACTCCCAATATCAATTTTTTATTTCAATTGATATTATCTTTCAAATGGTAAGTCTATCGTCAGTTTTCGTTTGGTTTATTTTTCGTATATTTTCAGTTTTTGAGCTTTGAGTTGTTAATTTATTTTTACGTTTATTTTTGTTAGTTTATTTTTTGTTTATTCTGTATTTCATTTTGGTTTATGAACCATAGGCTAATAGTTTATGTCTTGTTTTAAGTTTATAATTGGTATTTTAATATCATTGTAACTCTATCTTTTTATTAATGCAATTTTATTTTCTTTTAATTATCCTTTTGAATTTTGATAAAAGGGGAGAAATAGTTGAGTTTTTTTTGTTTGTTTGTTTGTTATGGCTTATCATAATTATTTTTTTATAATTATGTTTATGCATGTATAATTTTGTTTATGAATGCATTATATTTTTTTATGCTTAACATTTTTTTTGTTTATGCATGCATTGTAAGTGTGACTAGTTCTGTGATATTTTAATGATCATGCTATCATGTTTTTATATTTGTGATAATAGACCTTGTTTTACTTACTTTATTCATTGTTTAAAATTCTATTATCATGAATTGAATTTTATCAAAGGCAAGAAACTTTTAAAATTTATTCCTTTTTTTTTCATTGTTTTAGTTTTTGATTTTTTATATTGCTATATGTACTATATTTATAATGCATCAAAAGGGAATATTTTTTAAAGAAAAGATTTTAAATTTATTTTTTCACATTTTATTTCCTCCCTTTTTAACTTTGTCAAAAGGGGAGAGAAACATGGTATGGTATTTTGAATGATATATGATTTTTTACTTGTTTATATATATGATTTTTTCACTTATTTTTACTCACCTAAGCATATATTAAAGGGGAGAAATTTTTAAAATCCTTTAATATATGATTAAGTGGTGTATTATTAACAAATGCACACATACACTTAGTGATTTTTATTTATCATTCAAAATTGATTGTCAAAGTCAAAAGGGGAGAGATTGTTGACCCTTTTCATGATTAAGATCATGATCAATCTCAAAATAACATTGGTTTTAACTTTAACAATCAATTATAGTTGCTAATATTTATATTTAAGTGTGTTTATAAGTTAGGAACAAAAGAATGCATTTAGAGGCTCAGAAGTCAAGTTTTCTTAGCCAAAAATGCTCCTCACAAGCTCCCCTCATGACCTAGGGCCATGGTCACGAGTAAAAGGCTGAAATAAGTAAGAATTAAGAAAAAGGATAATGCTACTCATGAGCACTATTCATCTCATAAGCAGCTTGTGAGGAGTAGTCTTGATAGCCCCCAATGGCTATTTGAAGCTCCAATGGTTGTATAATTGACCCTCACTAGCGTGGTGCCTCTCCTCACAATTGTGAGCAGTAAAAACCCTACAAAAAGTGAAAGAAAACATTAGGAACAAAAAATAAAAGTTCCAACAGCCATATTTTGGCTCCTCCACTATAATACAAGCTTAAGACTTCATTTGAAGGATAAGAGAGTTTGTGGAGCAAATTCATTTTAAAAAATCATTAAGCCAAATTTGAATTCTTACATTTTTCTTTTATATTCATTTATTGTAAATAAACTCTTGTTGAGTTTATAACTACTCATCTAGTGAGTGTGGTTGAATGCTCTAGCTTAGGATTTCGCTTCTTCTTGTTTTTTAGGATTAATAAAGGGAAGTAGGGATCTAAGTAGAGGAATTGGTTTAAGTGCTTACCATTGAAACACTTGGGTTTTTAAGTTTAAGAGTGAGAAAAAAAAACTCTTATTATAAGGTTTTTGAGTGAGCCTTAAAAACTCAAGTTGTAAAGGTTTTGAGTTGAGCCTTTAAAAACTCTTATGTAAACTCAATCTAATGGAATTTATTAAAGTGGGTGTTGAAAATCCTAACTTGGGGATAAGTTAGTTGGAGAAGTTGGATTATTGATAATCTAAACTCCTTAAATTCTTGTATTCATCATTCTTCCTTCTCAACATTTTTTTAATTCTTTAATTTTCTATTTAGTGTTCATTTGCCTTATTCACCCCCCCTAAGGCATTTTCAATAAGTTTATAAACTATAGAGATATATGTAAGTTGTCTACAAGCTTAGCATAAATGGACTTGATCTTAGTACTAATGTTTTGGAGATGAAGAAACTTATAGGTGAATTTGCAAAAAAAAAATGTTGATGCTCCCACTTATTTACTTGAAATCTTGAGTAGAAAAATATCAAGAACATCGTTAGCATCATAAGCAAGGTCTCTAATTTTAGCAACCTAGTTATGAACACGCTTATCTTAGTTTTGCTTGTAATTTTTATCTTTTAAGAAACATTACATATATAAATGATGATCCACCTACCACCAAAGCCGAAAACCTAAAACACTATAAATTTAAATATTCTTTCCAAATATAAATAACCTTCCACTAGTAGCCCACTATTATCTCTATAACCTTCCATAAATAGCCCACCATCATCACTATTTCAAAATATCATAGCAACATCCTCTTCCTTTAGTAATTCAATAATGATGCATTACAAATTAATGCATTCCAAAATAGTCTTCTTCCTTAAGGTTGTACAATGTTCCTAAATATTGTTGTATATATATACAGCCCCATTTAAATATAAATATGTGAAAGAGAATTACTTCTTTCTTTGTGGTATCAAAGCTTGAGTCTAACTCTCAAATTCCAATTCTCATGGCTAATACCTATATTAATAATGAACCAAAACTCTCCTTTTAAACTCTCCATCAATGATTAAGTCTAATATCTCTAAAATTAAATAATACAAACTATCTTCTCTAGTGCTCATAAATGAAGCCCCTCATTCAAAGTATTAACATGGCACATCACCTTGTTCAAGGTTATGAACTTTCATAAAAAATCAACAAAAAGGACAAAGCTGAAACAAATCTAAATTATGTTTTATAGAAGAAAAATGATGGACTCCTCACTACCTTCCTATTGAAAATATCAAAACTAAAGAATATTAGTTCAACCCTCAAGGTATAAAGATTAATAGAACAGTAAATTCTACCCATAATAGTAGAAAAAGAGATGACCTTAAATAAAACGCTCATGTCTTTACAAAAAGGTAATCTTTTTATTGATGATTATATGAAGAAATTCAAAGGATTATGTGATAATCTAACTGTAACAAAGAAACCCATCGATGAAACAAAAAAGGTATTTCAACTTGCAAGAGGCCTCAGACCAAAATATCATGATTTCTACATGACTATACTCATAAAGCCACCCTATCCTTCATTTCATCAATTTGTTATGGCTCTTTAAGCACATGCATAACTATACTCCACCGACCAAGAACCTTACCTCTGGTATGACTAAGCATACTTTGCATAAAAAAGAAGAGATCAAGGAAGATATGGGGGCAGGTTTAGCTCTTATGGGTATAGATTCAACAAAATAACATGTCATAACTCTAGAAACAACCATGCCTCACGCAACAATAAAGATAGGTCCATAGAAAATACAACTAAGAACAAACATGGTAAACCTTACAAGGACCCTATTATATGTCAAAACTATGGGAAACACAACCACTCTGCTATTTTGATCACTCTATTCAATCGAAGGACCAACTTCACAAGGCATTAGCAGCCATGAATATAACCCAACGTGACGACTCAAACCTATATCCTGACTTAAGAGCAGCTACACACATCATCAATGATCCAGGTAAACTTGCTAAATATAAAAGAGCTAAATCTATCATTATTGGTAATTGAGACAATTTACAGATAAGTCATATTGGAGAAGGAACAATTAAAATAAATAATGGAGTTATTAAACTTAAAAATGTTATAGTAATACCTAAAATTAAAAAGAATATTATCTCTATAGCCAAATTAACCTTGGATAATGCCTCACTGTTATATTTGATACTAAATATTTTTTTTTTAAGTCTCAGTAGGGAGAAGTGCTTGCTAAAGGATATAAGCACAACGATGTATATACACTAGACAATAATCATAAAGCATTAGCTACTTATAAAGGAGTTTCTTAAACCATTTGGCATCAATGCATGGCACACCCACACTAATTTTGTTTTTAAAATTTTATGTTCTAAAAATTTAATTGATATTTCATCTTGGGAATAACCAAAAACCATTTGTGCTAGTTGTTAATGGAAAAATTTGTAAACTACCCTTTTCTTTATCAAATAAAATTGCAAATTGTCCCTTAGAAAAATTACACTGTGATTTATAGGGCCCTGCCCTAATACTTACATGTCAAGGTTTCAAATATTATGCTATCATTATAGATGAATGCACTCGCTACACATAGATATTTCCTTTAAAATAAAAATGATATTTTTTTTGAAGTATTTATTAAACTCCAAAAACAAATAGAAAAATTATTAGAATAAAAAATTAAAAAATTTTAAAGTAATGGTGGTGGTGAATTTACCTCCAGTGCTTTTGAAACTCACTTGACCAATCATACATCATCAATTTTCTTGCCCTTATACTCCATAAAAAATGGAGTTACTAAAAGAAAGCACCGTCATATTATGGAAACAGGGCTTACACTGCTATTTCAAGCACACATGCTAAAGAAATATTAGGTAGATGTTTTCTTCATTGTCACTTTTTTAATTAATCGCATAACATTATTCACATTTGATATAAAATGTCTATAATTTAAATTATTTAATCATGAACCTGACTATAGCATGTTGAGAATTTTTGGATGTAGATGCTTTCTTTACCTTTGAGATCATGAAAGGAAAAATAAATTCGAAAAGAAATTGTATCCTTGCATATTTATCGATTATAATCCCATTCATAAGGGATATTAATGCTTGCATACATCAACTAATAAAGTATATATTTCTCATCATGAAGCTTTTTATAAACACTATTTTCCTTACTCTCCATTATACACTAATGCTAGTTTGAAAAAACTAGACATTACTTTCTTTCCTAACAACATTGAACAAGTGCAGGTTCATGAAATAGAGAAAAGGCATTCATATGGCACAACTTGCATTGAGAAAGGGACTCTACACTTAGGCCACTCATCTTCACTAGCCTACCCAAATAATTCAATAATTAACTAAGCATCCACATCAACTGACTCACCTAAAGAAATTCAATAAATCCAAAACTCTATAATCCCAAACACTCATCTAGGTCAAGAGCTACCAACCATTACACACACTTGCATTAAACCACCATCTTGTCTAATCACTCCAATAACTAGCAACGTCAACCTCAATAAATTTGTGCAAGAACGTCTGACCACGATAGCTTAATATATCAATTATCATACCAGCATCTGCACTACTCTAAGTATGACTCAAGCAGACCTCTTCAATGAAGGCAATACTATCATCAACATCATATAGCCATACCAGTAATATTTGGCTCTACCCTTACCTTAATAAGCAGCCACATTGACTAACCCAACTCATGCTACTACCTCAAATATCAATGCCACTCGATAAAAATAACAAAATCTGTAAAGTCAGACCTTATCATCACTTGCACAGGCTGTTCCAACAAGCCTAACTTCTAAAGTTATCTTAAATTCAATTGTGAATTAATAAATCCCATAAAACAGTGATCTCATCATAATTGAACAAGCTACCTCTATCTCCCCTCTTTCCATTAATGATTTTCTTAATTTAAGTCATAATTTAATTCTTAATTTATCTCCTAGAGGAGACATTTCAAAATCACAAGAATAACCACCCGACCATCCTATGATCACTTATGGTCAGTTTCGCCAAAACCCAACTCTGGATCCCAATTTTGCCTAAGCCATATGACTCATCTGATCCAAATGCAAAAATGTTACCTTTATTACTTATAGTGATACAAATGTCCTAACCTCATACAAAGTTGCCTTGCAAACACCTCATTGGAAAGAAGCCATGGATCAAGAAATCCAAGCCCTTCATGAAAATAACACTTGACAATTGGTACCTAAACTGCCCAACACAAATATCATATGCTCCAAATGGGTATTCAGAATCAAATTTAAAGAGGATGGGAACACAGAACATTATAAAGTTTGCCATGTTGCTTAGGGATACTCTCAGATAGAAGGACTTGACTATAAAGAAACCTACAGTTCAATAGTCTGAAAAACTACAATCCAAGTAGTCAAAGCCATTACTATAATGTCGAATTGGAAATTAAGATAATTTGACCTTAAAAATGCCTTCCTTCATTTACAATTGAAGGAAACTGTTATTATGGCACAACCTCCTGGATTCAAGGACCCTCAACAACCTTACTTTGTGTGTAAATTAAACAAATCACTATATAGGCTCAAGCAAGCTCTAAGAGCATGGTTTAACAAATTATCTTAGTATCTTCTTTATTTAGGCTTTACTTGCAGTATAGTTAATCCATCTTTATTTATTTTATGCAAAAGCATTTGATCGTATTAATGCTTATTTATGTGGATGACATAGTGCTCATAGAAAATAATGACCCTTTCATCCAAAAGCATCGTTTGAAATTTGCACTCAAGGATCTTGGAGACTTGCATTTTTTTTCTTAGGATTGAAGTTTAATGAAACCACAATGGAATAACCCTCTCTTAAAGTCAATATGCTAAGTAATTACTCCAATGAGCCAAACTACTCAACAACTCTTATTATAAAACTTTAATGGCTCTTAAGTCTTAAGTTGCACTGCATGACACCAATATTATCAATACAACTGAATACCGAAGTCTAGTAGGTGCTCTATAATACTTAACTTATACTAGACTCGACATTGTACAAGTTGTAAACAAAGTGTGTCAAAAACTCCACAATCCCACTCTTGGTTATATGAAAGCAGTTAAACGTATCCTTTGATACATCGAAGGCACATCTGAATTTGACATTTCTTTTTATCATAATAGCACTTTCTCTCTTTATAGGTATTATGATGCAGAGCCCATTAATTTTTTTAATTTAATTTATTAATTCAATATTGTAAGTTTTCTATTTTATTTCAACCAATATATCAAAACAGTAAACTAAGTTAATATATTTTTTAATTTTATTTTTATTTCAATCTCTTTGAATTTTTTGATCTCAAGTTAAATTAAGTGATCTAGTGAAGTATAATTTTTTTATTTTTTATATTTAATTTTTAAGTACAAAAATCAAACATTATTAAAATGTCATTTTTTATTTCAACTTTAATGTAATTTATTTTTCCTAAAAATTAATTTTATTTATTTTTTAATATATTATTAAAAAATGAACTGGATTGAACCAAAACTAGAACCAGTTGGTTCTGAATAGGAACTGAAATCGGAACTAGTTAGTTCAAAATCGTTCTTAAGCCTGGTTTTAGTCCAATTCCACCTAGAGTGGAACCATGAACTAGATTCAGTGGTTCTGAAACCATGACCAAGTCTATTGATTGTTATTATTAACTCTCTCTCTCTCTCTTCTCTAATTTTTCTCTTTTTAGTTCTCTCCCCTCCCTCAATATCTCCACATTCATTTTCCCTTTAGCAACAACTTCTATTATTTTTAGAAATCGTGCTACTGGCTAGAGCATTAAAAAGATTAGTGTTATAACATTTAAGAAAACCATATTATGTTGTTAAGATGCCTCCTCATTAGTGAGGCATGAGGCATTACCTTAGTAAGGTTAGTAGGATTTTTATAAGCCCCTGGTCCATTAGAGAAAGAGAGAAGTTAAGCTTTGCACTATTGGGACTTATTTTTATTGGATTTTTATAATTGGACTTTGGCTTTTGGCCATGGGTTGGGTTAAACCATATGCTAACAAGTAAAGTTATCTTATAATTAATAAGAAATAATTAATTTAATAATTAATACAAATATTTTTATTAGAAAAATATGCAAATGAAAAGTAACATGAGTATAATGAGTTAAATGTATAAATTATATAATATTAGTAAACAGAAATATAAAATTAGATATAAAAGTAAGGATAAAGATTTGTGTCCTGACACGTGACGATATAGTGCATCGTAGGCTGCAACACAATTATTGTTAACTCTGAATTGATATTTTTGCTTGAGAAACCTATATCAACGAGGAGAACGGGTAAAGGGGTGGGCTTAAGTCAATAATGGTATGAGGAAAAATATAATAGAGTGAATAGGCATAATAGAATAGAGAATAAATAATGATTTCTTGGATGATGTGATGATAGAGTGATGGAATGATTTCTTGATGATATTGTATGGTGCAAATAGGGAGATGAGTGAATATGAGAATGAGAATATGAGAATAGAATGAATGACATGAGATGTATTTATAGGAGAAGATATTGCTCAAACCTATTAGGAATATGATTCCTTAGTCTTACAAGATTGCCCTATTTAGGAGAGAAGTAGATTTCCTTTGTAGTTAATCTTCCTAATTGAAATAAACTTCCTTATTATTCAAGTAATCCTCCCCTTTAGGGAATATAACCCTTATTATAATAGGATACTAATATGAGATATCAAGAGTCCCCCCTAAAAGTCTATTCAAATATTTATGTCCAATGTATCTGGGTCTGTAAATGATAAAAAATACTATTGTATCTGATATGAAAGGGCGAGCTGAGGTGGCCAGCCTCAATCACAAGAAAAGATAAAGCTCAGTACCAAATATTGAAATCATCATATAAGAATATTATTTGAAGTGCCAACTGGACTTGAGTGCACAAAACCTGTAAAAAAATGCTTTAGGGTAAAATATTGACCCATCATAGTGGAAACAACATGAAAAAACCAGTCATCACTGGAGTTTTGATGCTTGGTGCATTAAAAGCACAACCTGAGTGTCGAACCTCAATACTATAGAAGTGACCTGAGGGTGCCAGCTTCAGTTACTGGACTTAAATGCTCGAGGTTTAGATACTCAGTGCAAAGACGCAAGGCTTACATGTTCAGAACCTCAGTACTATAGAAGTGACCTTAGGGTGTCAGATTTAGTCACTAGACTTAATCTTGGTGCATTAAAAGCACAGCCCAAGTGTCAAACCTTAGTACTATAGAAGCGACCTGAAGGTGCCACTTTTAGTTATTGGATTTAATTTTGGTGCCTTAGAAGCACGACCTAAGTACTGTATAGTCTTGGTGCATTAAAAGCACGGCCCGAGTGTTGTATGATATTGCTCGGTTTATAAACTTCAATGACAATTGATGGCAGCTGCCTAGTTAGAATAATGATTGATATTGAGTCAGGACATTATTACTACAGATGTTTGATTTTCCAAGCATTTTTTATTGGTAGTATTCTTACAAAAGGAAGGATGTTTGTGAGCTTGATAATGAGTCTGAGCCCTTTCAATCTGAGTTCCACAATATGGGATAGTAATTTAGTGAGGGTTTTTGAAATGATGGAAAGTGGGTTTTAAAGGACTAAATTTGGGTTTACCCAATCTGAATTGTGAGATGAGCATTTGTAATTTAGGTGAAGGATCAATGTTACACCACTTCTAAAATAAAGGATAGTATATGATGCTGGTTAGGATGTCTTGGAATTGCCTTTTGATTTATCAGGCTATGTGGCGGATATATTTAACTCCATTCTTGAATTTCCCTTGTTAGATATTCTCTAAAATTTCCATGAACAAGGATCTTCTACAAAGTAGGATTTGCCTAAATGTTATTTGATCTGGCTTTGAATAGGAACCACCATTTGTTGTTTGAGCATGAGTGAGTGCTTGTTCACCTTAGTGTTGCTTGGCAATATTTCTAATGTCTTTTGACAATCTTTATATGTTGATGCTGAGTGAGATGATCAAAGTGTCTGATTGTTTAAACTGATGGGTGCTTAAAGTAGCATCTTCAATAAATACATTTTCCTTATTTGTAGTGATAGATAAAAGAACAATAGTTTTGGGATTATACAATCAATCTCATTTGATGGTTAATCCTTTTGTAATAAATATATTAATATGATTGGTGTATGTTTTGCACGAATAATAATTATGTATATATGGACGAGCATCTATGTGTAGATGTGTCAGTGTGCTTGTGTGATAAGCTATAAATATTTATATAAGAATAAATAATTAAGTGAAGATAAATGTAAAAATTAAAAATTAATATTTGAGAAGGAAAACTTATCTCTTGGTAACCTATTGTCCTACCTTTGAGTTTAACAAATATTTATATTCATTGTGGATATGAATAAATAATTAAACATTGTTGCTGATTAATTTGAAAAATGCATTAATTCCTTATGGAGCTCATGATTCATTCATTTGCTTTTGCTTTACTATCCGAGCTCATGCAAAAGAAATTAACTTATTAATATATACTTATGAAGTTATTATTGTGGTTACCTTGGATGTTCCTATAGTGCCAGAACTCAGGAGATGCTCAGAGATCGGGAGATGCCCGTAAAGTGAATGTCCAACTCTTCCATACTTGCTTATTACTCAGAGTTCAAGTGTATCAATGCTCAGTAATAGATGCTTAGATTTCCAAGGCTCTAATGGATAGTACTCATGTTATTCGGATTCTTGGAGTCTGAGTGCTTATGAAAGGTGCTTGTTGGATGCCCAATGTCCTAAGCTCTATGTTTGGATATCAAAGGCTTCAATGTTCAGTGAAAACTTATTTATATTCTTTGATGCTCAGACTCAGATTCTTTGATGCTCAGACACGAGATCTCGATGGTCTCATGCTTTAGATCTTTATCCCCCAAAGCTTGCATTTCTTATTATTCCCAAGCTTCGGTGGTACTTTGGTGCTCGGTTAGCTCAAATATCTGAGTGTCAATGCTCGGAAGCTCAGTGCTCGGAAGCTCGATGCTCTAAAGCTCAGTGCTTAAAAGTTCCATACTCAATGCTCGATGCTTGAAATCTTAAAAAGTCAATGTCCGGTATTGGATGTTTTGATGTTCACTTGCTACTTGGTTTTAATTTTCAGAACCATTTATTGAATACTCACATTCTTCAATCTCGGTATGAGGTTATGGTCCAGCTTTATGAATTTAGAGGAAAACATATAGATGTCCAGCTTCTTTTCGTCACTACATCTAATCTAGGTGTCAAACTACTTCCAAGCCTCGGTGCTCGGATGCTCAATAATTCATTTTGGTTGCCCAGCTATCTTGCTATTTGCTTTGAATTCTAACTTTAGAAACTATTATATCAATAGCAGAACTTTCTTTAAAACTCATATGCATCCCCTTTCTTTTTTTCTTCTTATCTCCCCTTCTAATGAAGTTGTGGTGATGTGAAATGGTCATTCGAGTTTGACTATTGCCAAAACTTCCATCTTCTGAGCTATTCTTGATCGATAGACATGTTGTCACTAATGGTTGTGCTGAGGTCTTCATGCCCGTTAATGAGGGTAGATGGATAAATCTTTAAGCCTCATTTGTGTTAATGACATACATATTGTAAATGTGACAAATTGAATAAGATACTTATAAAATAAGTAAACTTGTCTCGTCCTGAATATTGGTTTAACAGAATAATAGAATTTTAAAGCTAGGTTCCAATAAGTAGTAATAATCCAGAATTGAATTCAGTTTGTTTCCACAGACAGCCCCACTTAATAACTCTGAATTGATATTTTTGTTTGAGGTACCTGTATCAACGAGGAAAATGAGTAAAGGGGCAGGGTTTCTCCCATAAAAACTCTAAAGTTTAAGTCAGTAATGGTATAAGGAAAAAAATAATAAAGTGAATAGGCATAATAGAATAGAGAATAAATAGCGATTGCTTAGATGATGTGATGATAGAGTGATGGAATGATGTCTTGGTGATGTTGTATGATGAGAATGGGGAGATGAGTGAATATGAGAATGAGAATGTAAGAATGGAATGAATGACATGAGATGTATTTATTGGAGAAGGTATTGCTAAAACCTCTTAGGAATATGATTCCTTAGTCTTGTAAGATTGTCCTGTTTATGAGAGAATTAGATTTCCTTTGTAGTTAATCTTCCTAATTGAAATAGACTTCTTTATTAAGTTTTCTTCTTATTCAAGTAATCCTCGCCTTTAGGGGAATATAACCCTTATTAGATTAGGATACTAATATGAGATATCAATTATGTTATTACCCCCTATTCAATTTTTTTCTTTAGATTATTAAAAAAAACATTTACAAGCTCCAAGCATTTAAATATTTGCACGACAGATTTACTCGTGTGCAACATAGATATTAGATTCAAAAAAAAAATTAAAAAAATATAAGGGGCAAGGAGGTAATTATCATTATCCTAAAACTCAATGTTCATGTCGAGGGTATCACTACTCTAAAAGTAAAAATATAGTGAATGTTCTTTTTGCTGCTCTAAAAGTAAAAATATAGTGAATGTTCTTTTTGCTGTTAAAGATGAGGGATTTTTCTACAATACCTTAAAGGTATTGCTACCTTTTAAAAAAATTAATTTGAAAAAAAAAAGTTACCTGTTATCTAGGTTAATCAGTTATAAGTTTTAAAAAATTTACAGTTACGGTTTAAAATCTAAATTAAACATTTGTGGTTCACCACATATTAATTTATGGTCAACCATAAATTTTAAAGTTAATATATCAAATTAAATATATTTTTATATACTTTAGAAGATGATTTAAGTTAAACCACAAATCAATATATAATAAAAATAAAATTATTATATAATAGAATTGAGAAAATAGCAAGTTTTACAATTAATATAATTTTTTATTGTTAAACAAATATACATATTTTTAATAGTGATATAAATATCATGTATCTAATGCGTGTGGTTAATAATTTTTTTTAAAATATAAATGAAGTTGAATAAAATAATATTTTAAAATTATTGATGTCATAAATATAAAAGATGACTTGAATTAAGAAAATAACAATATATAATGATCAAAATGATTTTATCAAAATTAATAATGTAGTAAATAATTATATACAATTTCATATGAGTAGTGGAGATATTGACTTTATTATTATCTTTAAAGAATCCGATAAATTATATGAAAATAATTTTGAAAAATCTAAAACATAATATGAGAAAAATATTTGCAAATATAATTAATCTTCTTTAACAAAATTGAAAAGTAGTATACAAAAACTTAATGAGATCTGAATTCAAATCAATTGAAGAAGTTGAATAATTTTTAATGATTTAGTTATAATATTTTATTTTTTTGAATAAAATTGTACAATAATATTTTTTCTTCACAATTTGATTCAATCTAAACTCAATCATTAATATTTTATAAATGATATAGGTAAAAAACAAATATTTTCAACTTATTTCAATTTTAATTTAGGGAACTTTTTCAAAAATAACTAAAAAAGGAAAAATATTTTCAAAAATATTGTATTTAAAAGTTTTTTTTATAAAAATATTGTATTTAAAAGTTTTTTTTTCAAATATACAGTATTCATCTCCTTCTTCTTCTTTTTCTTATCCTCTCTTTTCTTCTTTTTTTCCTATCATGGGCATCCTTTTAGAAAACCATTACTTCAAGACCCAAAACTCATTCCTCTCAACTTCTCTTTTCTCCACTTAGCTCTTCATTATAATCCTTACACCTCGGTCTTAATTTTCACTCCAAGAATAATGTTTTTAATAAATGCCCACTTGGAAAAAAGGCTTGATTTCAAATCATGGTCTATTTCTAAATAAGATTTTATTGACCTTAGCATAATTAAACTTAATTAACCCTTATTTTAATCTTAACAAACCTTATTTTCAACATCTAATACATTTCTCCCAAGTATGTATAAGCTAGAGTACTTTGGAAAGCCAAAACTATGAAGAAAATTAAAGAAACTCAAGTTTGGAAGTCAATCACAAGCTCGGTCTAGACCGAGACCAAGACCAGGACATCTGTACTCAATTTCATGCCTCGAACAGTACCCATCCCAGGAATAGTCCTAACTAGGACTAGGGGCATCTAACCAAGACACTATCGAGTAACTTTCAGTTTTTGAATTGTGCTCATTCTAGTCCCCTATCCCGACTGGGATGCCACCTAGGACATCAGTCCCAAGCACTGTCCTGACCGAGACTCTTCTATCTCTTTCAATTCCAATGGCTCTATTAGCTCCAATGGTAAACATCCTGATTGGGACATGGTATATATTAACCGGGACTAACCAAATTCCTGTAAAAAACTGAAGAACAATTAATGAAGGAAGATGAAGTTATGGATGAATTCAATGAGCTCCAACAGCCATGTCTTGATTTTTTTTCACTATATAAACCCTTCATTAAACCTCTTTTAAGAGGTTATATGCATTGGTAAACAAATTCTTCTTAGTATTCAATTCTCTAAAGCTTTAAAATCTATTTTCTCTTTGTAATCAATATTACTTGAGTGTCATTTGTGTGATAGACTAGGTTCTTCTTCTTCTTATATTTCTTAGGTTTAAGAAAGAGATGTGAGGAACTAGTTCTAAAAGGATTTAGTTCAAGTGTTAGCCAACAAAACACTTGGGATTTGGTTTTAGAGTTAGCCAAGAAAACTCTTATTTATGAAAGGTTGAAGAGTAAACCTAAACTCTTATGTAATCTCAATCTTATGAATAAGATTGGTGTGGGATTGAAAATTCTAACTTTGGGATAAGTTAGGTGGAGACGTAGATTCATTTGTAAATCGATTTCCTTAAATTAGTGTGTTCATTCATTCTTCCCTTTAATCTCTTTTTAATTCTTGCTTAAACTCCTTAATTTTTTTTATAATATTCAAAAAGCTCTATTCACCCCCCCCCCCCCCTTGTTTCTAGGGCAATTACAAATTTTAGCAACTTTGAATAAGTTTTTTAAAAAAATTTTGGTTTATTTTTAGCAATTTGAGCTTGTTTTTATTGTGATTTTTGTGGATTTTTTATTTTTTTAGTTAATTTTTAGTTTTTTGAGCTTGTTTCTGTTGCGATTTTTGTTGTTGTATTTATGGTTGTTTTTTATTATTATTATTTTTTTTTTTTGCTTTTTCTTTGGTTCACTTTTAGTTTTCTGAGCTTGTTTTTGTAGTGGTTTTCTATATTTTTTAATGTCTATTTTTATAGTTATTTCAAAAAAAATCAAAAAAAACAACTAGAAATTAAAAACAAGCAAAAATAACTAGAAAACAACAAAAAATGGTTGTATTAGTGGTTCTTTTTGGTTTTTTTTCTTGGTCTATTTGTAGTTTTTTAAATTTGTTTTCTTGTGAGTTTCTTGTTGTTTTTATGGTTGTTTTGAAAAAAAAAACAAACCTTGAAAACAACCAAAACAAAAATAAAAGCAACCACAACAAACAACAAGACAACCTCATAAAACATAAAGTCAAAGTAACAAAAACCCAAAAAAACCCAGCAAAATAACTACAAAAAAAAAATTGTAGAAATAAAAAAAAAACACAAACAAACCAGAAAAACAACTTAAAAACAGCAAAACAATAAAATAAAAAAACAGAGAAAAAAAATAAATAGAAAATGAAATAGTTATGGAATAACATTAGTAATAGTTATAGTTATGGAGTAATAATATATAATAATAATAATAACCAAAAACAAAAAAACCATAAAAATAAAAGAAAAAGAAAAGTAAAGATGAAAAGTGCTTAGTTAAATGTGGAAAAAACAATAGAAAGTGCAAATGAAAAAAGAGTGTCAAACTATAGTGTACATTGTAATTTTCCCTTTAATTTATTTAATTTAAAATAAATATTTTTAACCAAACCAATACATATTTTTTGGGATTAGAAAAAGGGAAGTGAAGACTTATTCTAATGTGAAAGGTTTAAGTGTTCTCCTATTGAAAACACTCGGGTATTTGGTTAAGAATAATCCTAAAACTCTTGATTACAAGGTTAGAGTTGAGACTAAAACTCAAACTTATAAAAATCAATCTAAAGAAATAGATTGTGATGAATAAAAAATCCTTACTAGTGTTTAAAGAGTAATAAAAAAAAAAGCTAAAAAAGCTCATTATCACATATATATTAAATTATTATTTTTGAAATATAACTTATATAGAAATAAATCGTAAATATACTCTTACAAGAATTAACTTAAATCAACATTTCACACAATTTAATAATAACAATACTTTAAAAGAAAAATTTCATACCAACATCACATGCTAGCAAAAAAAAAATTAAAACAAAATAAAATGTTAGCAAAAATATTCTATAACTGATAAAAGTAATTAAAAAAATTAATTAATACACCTAACAAAAGAAATATTAACATCAGAAAAAATAAATAGTCAATCAATTTAATCTTTTTTTTAAAGAATTGTTTTATTTTATATATATTTGGCATAATGAACTACAAAAAATTGAATATACAAATAACTAAATGCCCAAATTCATATGATTGTTCAAAATTAAAGATAACAAATTAAAATGAAAAGGTTATGAAAAAAATTAGAAAAACTAACTCAACATAAACATATATTTTTAGATAAAGGCTACTATTTAAAAACAAATTTTTATTTAAAAATAAATGTTAGTTTAAAAAAAATTCATTAAGATGAATTTTTTTATCAAATTTCTAATATTTTCTAAAATGTTAAAATGATTTTATTAATTTCTATTAATGTTTTATTTAAAAAATATTATTATTTTATATATTTGAATTCCCAAAAAAAATAGAGAAAAACTATTTTAAAAAATAAAAATATTTATTTGTTACTAATTTAATTTAGAGTTCTAAAAATTTTAAATTTTAATTTTTTCTAAAATTTATAATTTACTCTTATATTTTTTTTTTTATCAATTAACATAATAGAATTTTATTTGCAAAGTTTGAGAATGAATTTTCTTATGATATAGTTAACCACATTGTAAATTAATTATTTATAACTTGGGCACTTTTATAATATCTTAAAGATAGAAATACCATAAGAAGCATCCCATTTTAAAATCGTTACATATCTTCAATCTATAGTGCAGTGGCCACTATGAGTGAGCCAAAGGCATTCGAAGATCAGAGTGAGATGTGACTGTGATATTGGAAACAAAATCAGATACGCCTTTAAGGATGAAGTGAGAATCCTTTTGAAAACTCAAATAAGTCTCATGTAACTAGTTGTCACCCAATTGCTCAAAAAATGAGAGATAATCTTGAGCTTAACAAAAATCATTTTCTAGACAAAGATTTTGAATTTGAAAAGTCATTTCTATTTAGCTACTTCTTATTAGCTAATACACATTACATATTTTGTATTACTCTAGTTTCGATATGACAAAATATATACAAATACACACTCATCCAACCATAGCAATAATAATGAAAGTATGAAGAAAAAAGATAATTACAATAATTATGAGTTTTTTTAGTAAATCTAATAAAAAGATAAAAAGTGCAAAATAATAGATCTAGGCAAAAATCTAATAAAACCTTGGAAAACAAATGTCATCATAACAAGATTTACATCTATGTGCTATCTACAATATCCACAAAGATAAATGTAATAGAAAAAGTAACAAATAATAAAGTGGCAACAGAACAGCACCAAAAAAAATGTAGAAATAGTGAAACATAACATTCACAATAAAAAATAATCATAAAACATGTCAACAAAGTAAATATAGCATATCAAGTTAAAGCATATTCTATATAAAATTATTGAAAATTTGAAACTTAGTACAGTCTAAATTCTTAATAATTTAACAAATTTTAAATTAATTTTAATTAAAATACTTTTGATGTTAATTTTACAAAAACTAATTAAATCATAATTTTTTATTAAATCATAAAATTAATTTCGTAAAAATAAATATCAAAATTGAAAAGAGTCCTAGAGGGGAGGTGAATAGGACTATCAAATAAAAATGAGAAATTAAAAAAAATTCTTTGCAAGAATTGAATGGAAGTTGAAAAGGAAAAATGAAGAGCACAAAAATTTAAGGAGTTTGGATTCAACAACAATTCTACTTCTCCACCTAACTTATCCACAAGTCAGGATTTTCAATCACCCATAATCTTATTCACAAGATTGAGATTACACAAGAGTTTTATGGCTCACTCTTACAACCTTACAACTTGAGTTTTCAAGGCTCACTCAAAAACCAAATCCCAAGTGTTTCAATGGACAACACTTAAATCAATTCCTTTAGAAATAAATTTTACTTCCCTTCTAATTTATCCCAAGATTTAGGATAAAGACAAATTTTATTTTTAACACACAACCAACTCTTACAAGAGTTATACAAACAAAGAATTATTTAAGAGAATTTGAGAGCTCAATTGAATGCTTAAGAAAGAATGAATAATAAATAAGTTTCTTAACTTTCATTCAGCTCTAGAGGTGTTTATATAGACAAACACTAAAAAATATAGTTGTTGGAGGTGCAAATAATATGTCCAACATCTATAGTTTGAATCCACTATTTATAATTTTGAATTATTGAAAGTGATGCTCTCAGACAGCTATGCATGGATTAAAACCATGATTGGCTACTTAAGACGTTTGAATTTACCTATACTTTCTTCATAAAAGTTATAGATATTTGATTAAATTTCCATATCATTTTGAATCACTTCAATTGGACTTCCGAAGCTTAAGATATGTCCAAAATACTAAGAGTTATGCAATCTAAAATGCAAACTACTGTCACACAGCTATGCACAAGTTGAAGCCGTGATTTTATATTGGAGAAGTTTGAATTTGCCCATAATTTCTTCATGAAAGTTCTAGATATTTCACTTAGATTTCCATTTCATTTTGAATCACCTTAATTGGGTTTCTGTATCTCAAGATATTCCAAAATACGAAGAGTTATGCAATCTAAAATGCAGACTACTGTCAGACAGCTATGCACAAGTTAAAGCCATGATTTTTTATTTAAGATATTTAAATTTGCCCATACTTTTTTCATAAAAGTTGTAGATATTTGACTTATATTTCCATATCATTTTGAATCACCTCAATTGGACTTCTGTAGCTCAAGATATGTCTAAAATATTAAGAGCTGTGCAATCTGAAATGGCAGTTGCATTTGTTGATTTTGACTCAATATTTGCATACCCAAATGAACTTGGATTTTGACAAGTAAGCCTAATTCAAAAATATAAAAATTTCTACTTCAAATGTAAAGAAGATAACTTTCTCATTATAAAGCTCTAAGAATGTCAAAAGCCTTCTTAAATCTTAGAGGTCCAATCAGCCCAAGATATTCATACTTTAACTTTTAATAGAATCCTAACTTACACACACTTAAACAAACAAATTAAATGCTCAAAATTAAAATTTATTATTGCTAATGTCAACAAAAATTTTGAGAATTCATTTTCTATTTTCAACCAAATTTTTTTCCTTGATAGTATATGGTCAACCTATATTATTTTAAAATTAATCTATATTATTTTGCGGTCAACTATGTATCCTTTTATTATGAATTTTCTACAATATGGAAATTTTGTAAAATATATGCTCTTTTGTCTTTTTACTTCATGTTTTGTGCTATTGTGTTGTTAAACATAGCAAAAATTAATGAAATTTATATTCTTTAGTGTATTTTTTTATTTAGTATTTTATTATTAACTATATATTATTTTATGATCCGTCATATATTATGTTTTAGTCTATTAGTTTTAAAAATAATGATATTATAAATATAGGTGTAGGCGGTGGGATTTAGCGCGTGCCCCAGTGTTTGGCGACCACGGCACTGTGTGGGCTTGAGGCCCACTAGAAAATACGATATAGGTCATGGGCCTATTCGGAGATGGAGTCGCCACCCGGATAAAAGCCGGGACACACTGTAGAGCAACTGGATCCCACGGAGGTTCCCAGAAGCCGTCATCAAAGATCGGGTTCGGAAACTAGGTATGAGCGTTTGAATGCTCACCCAACCTTGCGGTTGGCCTCTATTTGTGTTTTGCGGTTTATTACCGTTTAATTATTTAATTATTTCCTCATTTACCATAAGTAATGAAATTGCCTTTGGATAATTGCCAGATTTTATAATTAAGTCCGAGTTTGCACATTAGCCCAATTTCATGCCTTTAGGTCCCAACATTCAAAAAATGCAATAAATAAAATAAATAATAATTTACAACCATACATTCAAAATTAAATAGGGGGAAGGGATTAAGGATTACAATGCTTTTTAACTTAATAAATGAAATAATATACAGAAAATAAACCAAACATATACCGAAAATAAACTATTAAAATAATATAAAGACATCAATATGCAAAGGACAAATAGCAAAAGTGATTGCTTGACGACAGAAATTATCAAGTAATTCCTGCAAATATCACACGATTAGCCTTTCTTCTTACAAAAAAAATGAAGTCACATATAACAATATTTATAAAGAGATCCTACAAAGAGGTTGTCACATTATGAGTTAAAGAAAATATCGAACAATCAAGATAGTCACCATCATGCAATCCTATAGACATGTTT
Organism: Mallotus nudiflorus; assembly: GCA_947683625.1. Taxonomy (NCBI): domain Eukaryota; kingdom Viridiplantae; phylum Streptophyta; class Magnoliopsida; order Malpighiales; family Euphorbiaceae; genus Mallotus; species Mallotus nudiflorus. The sequence continues at coordinate 623,061 of CANTUR010000357.1, forward strand.
AAGGTCAAAAGGTGACATGTTAAGGCAGGCATCACAGTAAAAAATCAACAAAATGAAGCAGGAAATGGGTTAAACCTGTCAATGAGGCGGTCGCCTCATTGAGATAAGGCGATCGCCTCATTGAAGAGGTGACGCCTCATCAACAGGGCTTTTGCAATCTTGAGATAAAAGCTGGCAATACACACACATAAGGTAAGCCCCCTGAGGGCCTGTCAGTGGGGCGATCGCCTCACTGATGAGGCGATCGTCTCACTAAGATAGGGTGACACCTCTGTGAAGAGGTGTCGCCTGACCACCAGACCGGCTCTGACTTCCAAGATGTGCAAACTTCTATTCTAAGCAAACAAAACATGCATATACACACTCTACACTCATCATACTACAACTACATGCGTAAATATTCAAAGATCCATCAATAAAATGAGATGTCAAGCACATACACTAGAGACAAACCTAGAATATGCTAAAGACTCAGTTACACACAAGCAAGAACATACAAAATGATGAACATATCAAGTTCAAGGTGCAAATTTCATACCAAAATGAGAGGCCCTCAGAGCTACTTTGATTGAGATCCTTGCTAAGATATGGTATCTCTCCTTAACACAAGTTTCTTCCTTCTTCTCTTATGGGGAAGTGGACCTCATCTATTCCTTCAGGACATTTTCCTTCTTCTTCTCTTCTCTCCCTCTGTCTTTTTTCTTCAGAGCTCTCTCCCTATTCCCTCTTTTTTTTCCCTTTTTTTTTCTTTTCTCTCTCTTTTTCCCTTTTATCCCTTAGCTTACCCATCCCCCTCATCCTCCTAGCCTATCATGAGCTCCCCTAGCCTTTTTCCTTTCCCCAAAAGTCTTTTCCTCATGTAAGGAGAAAGTTTGAAGAGTGGGGCTCGCGCCACTTGATTGCAGCAGCATTAAATGCAGCTGCACGCGGGCTGCCAAATGGGCGGCACCTCATCGGTGAGGTGATCGCCTCTATGATGAGGCAATCACCTCATTACACTGAGGCGGTGCCCCTTTGGCCTGGGCCTGCACTAGGCCGAGCGGGCTTGGGCCAAACTTGGGTAGTTGGGCTCAATTTGGGTTTTGCAGGCTTCTGGATTTTTAAGTCCACTTTCCACTTAGACATTCAGGCTTCATCCTCATGTCCAAGTTCATATTCTCATCATTGGGCTTGATAACGGGCCAGTCAAACTGAGCAACCCTAATTTGTCCCCTAATATGGGCTGACCGAATCGGGTGTCTACAGTTTGCCCCCTGATTTTTTGAAAAATCAAATGCATGCAATGACCATTTTTCAAAAAATCACATGCACAACAACAAATAAACAATAAGGTAAGAAACATACCTGACTCTCGAGTCTCACCCGAGAGATGAATTCTTTAATTCTGAAATGTGACCGTGATCCTCGGGTTTTCCTGGCCCGATCAGCCACTCATTAATATTTGATAGAGACATTTAAAAATTGCTAACCTCGGGTTTTCTTAGCCTGGCCCTTACAACATTTGAATTCAATTCTCAGGTTTTCCTAGCCCGATCTTCACAACACTGAAACTTGATTCTCTGGTTTTCCTGGCTTGATCTTCGTTGGGGATGTGGTTTTCAGATTTTCCTGGTCTAATTATCACTCCTCTGGGGATATAGACTTTTGGGTTGTCCTGGCCCAGTTGTCCTTCGCTTTCGACTTCGGGGATACTACCCGAACAGTCATCTCGATCCTTGAGCTTCGGGGATTCAAACCCGAATAGCTCTATCCTTGAGCTTCGGGGATTCAAACCCGAATAGCCCTATCCTCTTAGCTTCGGGGATTCAAACCCAAATAGCCTTGTCCTTTGAGCTTCGGGATTCAAACCCGAACAACCCTCTTTTTGAGCTTCGGGGATTCAAACCCAAATGGCCCTGTCCTTAAGCTTCAGGGATTCAAACCCGAACAGCCCTGTCCTTGAGCCTCGGGGATTCAAACCCAAATAGCCCTGTCCTACGAGCTTCGGGGATTCAAACCCGAACAGCCCTCTCTTTGAGCTTCACGCTCTTAAAGATCCTTTCTCTTAATTCCGCCTCCCTAGTATGCAGTACTAACTTCCACCCCATCATTCTCATTACCGTCATTCATTCATCATCATTTTTTCATTCATCATCATTTTTTTTAGGGGAAACCCTACGCTCCTGCTTGCTATAAAAACACTCTTTTTCTTTTGTCCTTTCTCCCTTCCATTATATTTTTCTTCCCCCCTTTTTTCTTTTCCTCTTTTCCTTATACTTCTTACACTCTCTGCATCTCTCCCCACTTTTTAGTCGATGGAGAATGACAGAACGCCTCCTATACCTCAGTGGGATCATATCCCACCTCTCATTAGTGCTTCTAGGAGTCTGGGATTGACCCATGGAGACTCGATTCCACTTCTGGCAGACCAAGGATCTCACATCTACTCTTTTGCATCCGGAGAGGTTAGTACTCTAAAATTCCCTATAAAATTACCTTGGGTTAGCAATTAATCTTGCATAATTATCATTCTAGGACATTTATTTAATCAAAAAAACCATAGAATTTGTGCTTTATTGCATCAAGAATTTACTCTGCCCCCATCTGTGCCATATAGAGGCAATCTCCTCTTCGATGAGGCAATCGTCTCATCGATGAGATGATAGGCTTATATGAAGAGGCGATTTACTATCACCCCTTCACAGAGCCAATCGCCTCTTCGATAAGGCGATCGCCTCTAAGGTGAGGTGATCGCTTCATCAACAAAGATGCACTTCACCATTTACATGTACATTCACTCTAAAATTCTCCCTGAGACCGCAAAATGCATAAATTTTACTTCCCTATCTCTTTATTGCAGCATGATGCTCAGACATTCAAGGGTGCTGGGAATTTCCATGGAGCCCGAGTCTTTTTCAGTGATTTAACTGACGAGCAGAGGGATCGGATTCGAGAGACAGGGTTCGAGGACTTCGTACTCTCACTTCCATCCGAGCAAGGGTGCACAGACTACCAGCCATTGCATGCCCTGATGGAGAGGTGGTTTGATATAACCCATACCTTCCACCTCCCATTCGGCGAGCTTACTCTAGACTCTGTATCATTTGCTGCCATCACGAAGATTGCCTGCGCTGGGGATCCTGTTCCTTTCGATGCGAGTCTACATCAGCTATCTCCGGATAAGGCTGCATATATTGAGTGGCTTTTGGGGATGACTCCTGACATGAAGGGGACTCATACCCTTAAGTTGGACTCGATCAGGAGCTTCTTCACTCGAGACCGAGTCGCAGCGATGACCTCTCCCCTTGAGATTGACCAAGTGGTGAGGGCCTTCTTGCTTTACCTGCTCGGTACCACTCTCTTTGCCGACACTGCCAGCTCTATTGATCTGATGTCCCTACCATCCCTTCGGGATCTTGACCAGATTCCTACATTCAACTAGGGTAGTTGTGCCTTGGCGTACTTATACCAGAGCATGGACGAGGTGGTCTGAGGGGCCAGGAGGTTTTGCGGCTTTTGGCATGCTGTTCTGGTATGTCATGATCCCCTTCTTTTTCCTTTTGCTCTGACCCCCATTACTTACACAATTTTCTTAACTTCTCCTGTTTCATTTTTCAGGTTTGGGCTCTGGAGCTAGAGTTGCTCGTGGGCGTTACCCAGGTGGGAGACCATTTCCCGGCCCTTGGCAGGTGGGGCACATGCCATGTCATGAAGAGGCATCTAGCACGGGTTCACATCTATAGGCAGCACCTGAACTCACTAACACAGGATGCGGTACCTACAAAGCACAAACCTACTCATTAGTGAATTATTCACATTCAATTTACTTACATATTGACATCTCTCTTTTCTTGCAGATTCAAAATAACTTGTGGGGGTCCAAGGACACTTGGACCATCGAGATGACTCGCTCCAGGCCTTTAGCCCGAAAGAGGGTACTCCTTTATGGCCCAGGGTATCGATCTTGGTACTTGGGAGAGCGAGTCCTAAACTGGAAGGCAGGCGTTAGGGCTAGGCAGGTCCCCAGGTCCCCTCTTGACAATATGTTTTGGGCTCATGAGCTAGAGGGCGACGACCTCACTCAGGCTGTTACAGGCTCACCAACTCTGGACCACACAGTTCGCGTGAAGAGCTGATATGCAGAGTTCATCTGCACCCACCTTCTACTGATGGTCCCCTTCCAGGCCGCTTCCACTTCTCAGGTAAATCCTTGTAAGTCCCCATTTTCTTTGTAGATTCATTGGATTCTTAGCATGTTCCTCTTGTTTTTATCTTCAGGTTGCACCTGCTAGGCCCATAGCCCCGGTTAGGTCCCGAGTATGGGAGAGAGAGCCCTTGAGGCGTCGACTGGATCCGAGTAGGGAGGAGACTTCTGCTGCCAGTGAGGGAGCCATACCGACTGCCACCCCCGATTTTGAGTTTGCCCCAGGCAGCTTCATCCACGTCCTTGACCCTTTACCTTGATGTTGGGTTCCCCCAAGAGAGTTATCACGCCAGTTCCTGGCCTTGGATGAGGACCTGACCCCTGTATGCACTCCTGTCGATACTACTCACGTATGTTCCTTTCCCTGACCTATTTTCACTATAATTCTAAAACCAACTGTTAGTTCTAATCTTTATTTTTATAATGTAGATTCCGCTGGAGCAGGGCCTGTATATCTACCACATGATAGAGGCCCAGAGAGACTATATGGTGGAGGTCACCCAGCAGTGGAGGGTAAGAATTTCATTATTTCCTACATGTATGCATGCTTGCATGGTTTGCTGACCTGCGATTTATCTGAATAGGATCGAGATAAGGCTAGCAGGGCAAGGATCACTACTCTCGAGCGTCAGATTAATGTATTCCAGATTGATGAGGATGACAAGGACGAAGATGGGAGCAGCAACGATGCCGGGGGAGAAGATGACCCTGAGGGTACGGGATCAGATGCTTGACATTCCCGTATTAAAAATTATGTAGTCTCTGAGTAGCGAACACAGAATTTTTATTGTCATTTTTTTTTGAACAAAATGCTTGCAAAATTCAACATTTTAATCGATTAAATTTATTTGTTTTGCTTTTCTCATTCCTCCATATGTGAGTTAATTTCACTACTTGTATATGTAATGTAACTGCTCCACCTGTTAGACTGTGTGATCTGAAGAAACACAACCGGCCTATACTGCTGATGAGGCGATCACCTCATCAAACCCTGATAAAGAGGCGATTGCCTCATTGATGAGGCGACCACCTCAACAGCAGGTGGTTCGGCCCCTATAAAATCTTCATTTCTGCATTTGACCTAATTCTCGAATCCTTTTCATCCTCCCCTTTCTGTTTCTCTCTCTAAATGTCTTTGAAAAGCTGTAAACATGACAGAACAAAGTCTGAGGTCCTTACAGTCAATTCTGAAAGGGTTGGACAATAAATCTAGGGCCAGTTTAGAGCCATTCCATCTTGCGGTCTTCAAATCACTCTATACTATGAGAATCAATTACCCTTTTCTCCATGCTATGGTTCAATTTTGGGATCCCCAGAAACACGTTTTTTGGCTCAACATAATAGAAATATGCCCCCTACCAGAGGAATTTGAGGCAATTCTTGGTCATCATATAGATTCAACTTACCAACTTGCAATTCCTGCTCTTGAAAACCCGAATTCTCGTTCCATTCAACAACAAATGGTGCGCATGTTCAATCTTCCACCTCGGTCTTCCTTTCACTGTATCTCTGACTCAGAAATCAAATTGGAGTCCCTCCTTGAAGTCATCATAATTGTGGATAAAGGGGAAGCTTACTGGCCCTACATGTTAGCCCTTTATTTGTATGCTCAATTTCTGCTGGTTTCCCCCTCAGGGCATTGCGATATGAAGATCCTCTCCATCCTCGACCAAGTGGAGTCAAGGCTCAATCCCTTCCCCCTCATCTTAGCAGAAACCATCATTGGATTGGATGACTTCACAAGGACGCGATGATTCTTTGGAAGCCCCTTTTTGCTGGAGGTAAGTTTCCCATTACCCCCCTTTTCTTTAAACTACCAAATACCGCCTGCATCTAACCATTTGCAGTCCCGTATATGTGGTTTTATGAAAAGCTGGGCTTGATCAAACCTCCCTAAGACATTAGGCATTATCAATCCAAACATTATCGAACAAGAAAACTACATCTCATCCCTGTGGACATTCACAGCTGGCTATCAACATTCCCTGATACACTGATTCGCTGGATGTGTCCTTGTTGGGGCTTACGGCATGTGACCCTCCGGTCTTATACGTATTGCATCCCGATTGCCAGTCTCCATTTTGCCACTTTCTATAATCCAACTCACCTCTGTCGCCAATATGGTCATAAACAACTGATTATGGAGCCTGACCACTAATTCGAGCCAGGGCCGCTTTCTCAAAATTTTTTGGACCACTTAGTGGCGACTTGGCCTTAAAGATTCATCGAAAGAAACTTAAGCTACAATGGTGATCAGAGAACCAATGATTATTACAAAGCGTGGGTTCGCTTACAATAGACAGAAAGAGATGAGTTTATTAAATATACAAAGGCAAGAGAATTACAGATGTTAAATTCACAGGGTAGGCAACAAAAGAAAAGAAGGCAGAACTAGCTTATGGAATGAAGTCATCATTTTCCTTTTTGTTAGACGTAATTTCCCTTTTGTACTAGTTAAATGGCTTGTAATGGACATATTATGCAATGTTTAACGACAATTAAAGCAATCCATTTCATTTCATTTAAGCACAAAATGTATATACATTTCGCTTCTGGTACATCTCATGTTATTAGTTGGCTTGCCCTTGCAAGTTTTCCAACTAACCATTTTACGCCTCTCTCTCCCTTTATATGTCCTTAACTTTTGCTCAAACTGCCTCTTTCGAGGTTTTCAGTCCAGCAGGACTCCTTTTTTTTCTTTTTTTCTTTTTGGTCTCTAATTTTTTGCCTATACAACCTCTTTTTGAGGTTTTCTCCCTAGCGAGACTTTTTACAGAAAGTATTTCTTAAGTTTGTCTAGGTTGATGGGTTCTTTGAAATCGTTTCCCTCCATGTCAGAAAAAATGGCAGCGCCTTTTGAAAACAGCTTCTTTACTAGATATAGTCCCTCTCAGTTAGGCTTAAACTTTCCTTGAGGATCAGTCATGACTGATCTTGTGAGTTTCAACACCAAATCCCCCTCTCGAATCTTGCCTGGCTTGATCTTCTTATTGTAGGCACGGGCTATTCTTCTCTAATACAACTGAGAATGATACATAGCCTTCATCCTCTTTTTGTCCAGCAGTGTCAGCTGGGCCAACCGACTTTTGATCCATTGATACAAGTTTGGATTCCAAAAGGACTCTCAACGACCTTATCTTGACCTCTACGGGCAAAACTGCTTCACACCCATAAACTAAGGAGTATGGAGTGACCCCTGTCGAGGTTCTAGCAGTAGTTTGATACCCCCATAATGCAAATTATAAGTATTCAGCCCAATCTCAGTAATTTTCCAGCATCTTAGCCAAAATCTTCTTCACATTCTTATTTGCTGCTTCTACCGCTCCGTTTGCCTGTGGCCTATATGGAGATGATCTGTGATGCTCAATCTTATAGTCCTTTAGTAGCGTGGCCGTCTCTGCTCAAAATTGAACACCATTGTCTGTGACTATATGGTATGGTAGACCAAACCTACAGATTATGTTCTTTTCGATGAATCTCGACATCTGCCTCGCCCCCACGGTGGTATAAGATTCAGCCTCAACCCACTTGGAGAAGTAGTCGATGGCTACGATGATGTACCGATGACCATTTGTTGCCTTTGACCTTATCTCCCCTATGATGTCAATCCCCCATATAGCAAATGGGCAAGGAGATGTCATTCCTTGAAGTTCCATAAATGGTAGGTGGTTAACATCACCATATGTTTGGCAACTGTGACATTTCTTTATAAATCCAACACAATCCACTTCCATAGTGAGCCAAAAATATCCCTGACGAGCTATTTTCTTTGCCAAGACAGTCCCATTCATGTGTGGCCCGCACACCCCTTCATGAATTACTTCCATGAGCTTCTGACCTTCACTCTTGTCGACACATCTGAGGTGTACCCCGATTGGCATTCTTTTGTATAACATCCCCCCATGGCTTATGAACTGTTGAGACAACATTTGTAGGGATATCCTTTCTTTTTTATTAGCGTCATTTGGGAATTGCCCAATTTCTAGATACTTTTATAAATCATAAAACCAAGGTTTCTCAGTGACATCAACTGGCGTTACTCTCAACTCTTCGTAACAGGGGGATCGAGACTTTATGAGGATTAAGGGTCTGGCCTCTGGTTGCTTCCCACTTTCCCATATGGAGGCTAGTGTGGCTAAGGCATCAGCTACCTAGTTTCCTTCCCTCGGTAAATAGACGAATTTACATTGTGTGAAGGAGCACAGAATAGTGGTCAAGTGTTCCCAATACAGCTATAATCTATCTTCTTTATCTCCCATTCTTTGGTGGCTTATTTTATAATCAGCATGGAATCCCCGTAGACAGTGACATTTTCTGCCCCTGCACTACACAATGCCTCTAAGCTAAAGATGCAAGCTTCATATTCTGCTTGGTTATTGGTTGCTTCAAATTCAAGCCTTTTTTCCATCGGGATCGTTTCTCCTTTTAGCATAACCAAAATTACTCCTATCCCAACTCCCCTATTGTTGACTGCTCTGTCAAAGTACATTTCCCAATCTTGTATCTCTATCGCCCCTAAGTGCTCGTCAAGGAACTCCAGCTTCCACTCTTGGGTGTCCCCAATCGGGCTTTGCGCCAAAAAGTCTGCTACTGCTCTTCCTTTTACTGTCTTTTTGGCCATATAATCTATATCAAATTCTGTGAGCAAAACGAGCCACCTAGCCAATTTTTCCATAAAAGACGGGGTCTGTTGGAGGTACCGGAGAGGATCATGTTTAGAAACTGCTTGCACCTTATATAAATGGAAGTAGTGTCAGAGTTTCCTCGTTGCCCAGATCACTGCTAGACAAGTCTTCTCTACTAAACTGTAAGTAGCTTCATAGGGTAAGAGCTTCTTACTTAGGTAATATATAGCACGCTCCATTTTCCCTTCGCCTTCCTATGCTAGCATCGCCCCTATTGCATCCTTTTAAATTGCCAGATACAGGATTAAGACCTTACCTGGTTTTGGCGATTGTAAGATAGGGGGATTCATCAGGTAATCCTTGATAGTTTTAAAAGCCTGTTGACACTTCTCATTCCACACAACGGGTTGGTCTTTCTTTAGAAGCTTAAAGATAGGGTCACAGATGGCTGTCAGCTTGGCTATGAATCTGCTGATATACTGTAAGCGCCCTAGAAACCCTCGGACCTCTTTTTCATTTTTTAGCGCAGGCATGTCCCTGATTGCTCTGATTTTATCAGGATCCATCTCTATTCCTTTCTGACTGACAATGTGTCCCAACAGCTTCCTAGATGTGACCCCAAAAACACACTTCTTCGGGTTCAACTTGAGATTATACTTTTCTGCCCTGGCTAGAAACTTGTTTAGTGCTTCAAAATGCCATTCCCTGGTTTTAGATTTCACCATCATATCGTCTACATATACTTCGACCTCTTTATGGATCATGTCGTGCAGTAGGGCAGTCACCATCCTCTGATAAGTGGCCCCCGCATTCTTTAACCCGAAAGGCATCACTTGGTAACAATACACGCCCTATTCGGTGATGAATGATGTCTTCAACCTATCCATTACTACCATCATGATTTGATTGTATCCTGAAAACCCATCCATAAAAGAGTATATTGCATTGGAAGTCGCACTATCAATTAATGTGTCAATATGCGGTAGGGGAAAGTCATCCTTAGGGCAGGCTTTATTCAAATCTCGGTAGTCCACACACACTCTGACCCTTCCGTCCTTCTTAGGAACTAGAACTATATTTGCTAACCATTGAGTGTCCTCTACCACTTCTAAAAACTTTGCCTTCAGCTGCTTTTTGACTTCTTCCTTAACCAGAAGAGCCCATTCTGGCCTTAACCTTCTTTGCTTCTGCTTTATTAGCGCTATGTGAGGGTATGTGGGGATTCTGTGTTCCAAGATCTCCCTGTCAATCTTGGGCATGTCTTCATAGCCCCAAGCAAATACTTTCTATCTCTTTTTTAAGATTTCTTCTATTTTTTCTCTCTCACTATGAGTTAAACCAGAAACAAGCAATATATTTTTAGGATTATCATCTGTGCCTAAATTAAATGATTCAGTTTTCATAGAATTAATGTCAAATATATGCATGAAATGATCATCACAAACAGAATAACCATTAGGGAATACATCACACAAATAAGCAAATTCAGATTTCATTGCATTTGCTTTCGAAAAGAAAAGATCGTCAGTCTCAAACAGAGAAACAATAGAAACATCACAGTCATCATAAAGGTATCTATGATAGAATCGAGGATGTAAGTCTCAAAGTCTTTGTCTTTGTTCTGATCATCAACGCCCTTCTGCCTCGAAGTAGCTTCATTCTCTTGAGACTCCTCTTCAGCTAGTACCAGCTCCTCAGTATGGGCCTTTTCGATAGTAACTTCCCCAACTTTGTTCATAAATTCGACAAATATCTCGAACCCTGGGATGACTTCCCCAGCCACCAGAAGAGGTTCCAGAATCCCGTTATATGAATGCCTGGTGCCTTCCTTTATAAGGATTTCCCATAAAGTCTTCTTTCTAGCCTCGGTTTCCTCCTCCTTTTCTTCAGACTGATTCAACATACCCATCTCTTTCCCAGCTTTATCAACTTCTTTGAACCCTAACCCGTGCTTCAAAACAGGTACCTTGTTCCCCAGAAACCTTGAAGGTATGCTCTGATCTTTACCTAATCCCATACAGGGCAGAAACTTCATATTGCGCATCATTCTCAGAACCCTTTCATCCATCTCATCTTCATAAATCACACAGACTTTAAAATTAGGGCTAAGGGAAATCTCCTTAGGGATTAACTTCAGTGCGGCTATGGCGACTTTAGTTTCAACTGAGATGGTGACAACCCTCCCTTCGTGTGGAAACATAACCTTTTGATGAACAGTGGATGGAACGCCACCCAGGGGGTGAAACCATGGCCTTCCCAATAAAATAGCAAAGGTTACCGGGATATCAAGCACACGTAGGTCAACCCAAACTTCTATAGGCCCTGTTCTGACCAATGCCCTGAAAGTTCCCTCCACGGATATTTTGGTGTCATTATAAGCCTTGATAACTACTTCAGAAGGCTTTAAGTCAGCTACCGTCAGCCCCAGCTTTGGCAGAATCTTCAATGGACACACATTGATGGCAGAACCATTATCAACCATCAGATAACAAGTCATCTTCCCTTTTACCTCGGCTTTGATAAACAGGGCCTTGTGGTGATCTCTCCCTTCTAAAGGCAAATCGTCATTGGAAAAAGTTATCATTCCTTGAGGAGTTTCCGTCAGTGACTGAACCATCTGTTCTAGAGTGGAACTAGTGGAAATTTTCCTTTGGTCTACTGCTAGGACCAGGGCTTCCCTGTGATCCCTATAATGCATGAGTAACTCCCAAACACTGGCAATGGTCTCTCTGTTTGGTTCTACCCCCTTTCCCTTCTCTGCATTTCCTCCCTTTTCAGGCCCAGTCTTGGTAGCCTCAGTTCCTTTTCCTTCTATTTAACCTTCCCCACGGACTGATTCTGCTTACACCCCTCGTTGTCCCATAGGTCAACTTGTTCTTTGCTTTCATCATCGGAACTCCATATGTCCAAGACTCGCACCTCTAAATCTGTGGGTTGTTCGATCGTTCTCGGGTTTTCGGGCCTGAGTTATCGGGAATCATGAGAGACATCAATAAAGGAGTTTAGGACTTGTTCCTCTATTAGGCCAGAGTTGACCATCAGAATGGATGGGTTAGGAGGTGGTACATTTTGATAATTGGGTAATGGGTTGGTTTGAGTGTTTGGTTTTCTATTTTCTAGGTCGGTGATTTTACCTGAGTCTATCAAATCTTGCATTTCATGCTTTAATCGGGCGCAGCTATCCATGTTATGCCTGATGGTTTGGTGGAATTTACAGAAGAGCTTTGGGTTGGTTCCGGGCAAGGATTGTTGCGAAGGCAAAGGTCGTAACAAGTTCTTCTCAATGAGCTTATCAAGGACTTTGGACATAGGACGTCCCAGATTAAAAAATCTCTGGGGCTGTCTAACCGTACTGACTTGTACATTACTGCTCAGTAGTCGAATGGCATGAATCTGAACATTACTACTCGAGCTAGCTCCCTCTTTGCCCCCAGAACCTCTTCCGAAGAATTTCTTCTCTTGGGCCAAATCTGATTCTTTCTCGACCCTAAATTTGTATAACTCTTTAAAATTTTTGATCCCCAAATCCCTCAATTTCCTAGATAATGCGGGAACACACCCTTATATTGCCAAGACCAACTGGTCGGACTCAGCTGGCCTATGCCTCATTAAGGACAATTTTCCCCTCCAACGAGTCAGGTAATCAGCAAAAGGCTCGCTAAAGTTCTGCTTGGTATTCTGTAAATCTCTCAAGGACACTTCTAGTTAGACGTTGAGACCATATTGCTTAATAAAAGCATTGCATAATTCTTTCCAATCCGACTGAACATGCGGTTCCAAGGTGTAATACCAACGAATCGGCGCTCCTTCCAGTGAAATAGGGAACTGCTTAACAATCTAGCTCTCAGTAGCCTTCATGTATGTTACATATTGCTTCAAATACAAATGGGGATCCTCAGCACCAGTGTACTTCTTCATGTCTGGGAATTTGAACTTACAGGGTAGCGGTTCATCACCATTTTCCAAATTCAGATCGTAATCTAAAGGGGCGACCATACCCTTCTCCTTCATCATCACTTGCATTTGGTTCATCACTCTGGTCATATTTTTAGCCCACTCGGTCTGACCCACATCTTCAGCCTAGATGACATTTCTTTGATTCCCCGGATTGGCCAATACCGTTACATCATCTTCTTCCCTTCCCCTAATCGGTATTTCCTCATCAAGGTCGATCGGATCGATTGGCGGTGCATTAGGTTGCTGTGTTGGCTGACTTTCTCTGATGAGCTTAGTAATCTCCCCCATCATTTCCCTCATTATAGCCGGGTTTCCGCTATTACTTCTTCTTTCCACCGTGCCCCAAATGCTTCTGGATCAAACCCTCCTACCATTCCTAATTCTGAATTTCTGATCAAACGACCTGAACTAGTTCGGACCCACCCTGTTAAGCCTGAAGAATCTATGGCATTGCAAAACAGCTAGTTAGAATGATGTATGATGTGTATGCATGATATGCAAGTCCGTTATATTTAGAAACAAAAAGGTCACACACGAAAAGATATACAATATCAAAACATGGAACTTAAGCGTGCAAACTTCTGCCCTTATTTCTCCCACACACACATTCAAATGGCGAGTATCTTGTCCTAGGATTTTTAGTCTGGGTTTTAATTATCAGTAGGGGATAATAAAACCAACGTATGCAAGAAAACTCTTAAAATGATTCAGACAAGTAATAGGTCCTTTAAATAAAGCCCGAGTCCACTTTCTATGAGCCAAAATCCAATAGCACCATAAACTTGCTTATCAAGGCCCATTTGAAATGGGTTATGAGTAGGCATGAGAGGCCTTTGTTGACTAGCTTATTTATAATGGGCTTTGGTTGGACACGAGGGCCCATTTTATTTTGGACTGCTTATTGATGGGCTCAAAATTTATTTTAAGGGTCCATTATGGCATAATACACATGCATGTGGGAAAATTCCTAAGGATAGTTGCTAAGTCATTACATGGGCTTGAGTCTTGGGTAAAAAGGCTTCGGCTCCCATAACGATATACATCCATATACATCTCCCCACTCAAGGGTCAAATAACGTGGATTAGAACGTGTCGTGAGTGACAATAATCAAATATTCCACCACCAGGTTTGAGTGAAATGTAAGTAGCGAAGTACTGACTATTGTCGGGTTTATTTGGGACTGAAGTGCTCATTGTGTGCAAAATGTGTAGTGAATGCATAAATGTAGGAAGAAATAAGAAAATAATTAAAGATGATAAAACAGAAAACACTGGAATCAGTTTCTCTATCCCCAGTGGAGTCGCCACTGTAGGCGGCGAGGTTTAGCGCATGCCCCAGTGTTTGGTGACCATGGCACTGTGTGGGCTTGAGGCCCACTAGGAAATATGATATAGGTCATGGGCCTATTCGGAGATGGAGTCGCCACCCGGATAAAAGCCAGGACACACTGTACAACAACTGGATCCCACGGAGGTTCCCAGAAGCCGTCATCAAAGATCAGGTTCAGAAACTGGGTATGAGCATTTGAATGCTCATCCAACCTTGCGGTTGGCCTCCATTTATGTTTTGCATTTTATTACAAGTTTAATTATTTAATTATTTCCTCATTTACCACAAGTAATGAAATTGCCTTCGGATAATTTTTAGATTTTATAATTAAGTCCGAGTTTGCACATTAGCCCAATTTCATGCCTTTAGGTCCCAACATTCAAAAAATACAGTAAATAAAATAAATAATAATTTACAACCATACATTCAAAATTAAATAGGGGGAAGGGATTAAGGATTACAACGCTTTTTAACTAAATAAACGAAATAATATACATAAAATAAATCAAACATATACCGAAAATAAACTATTAAAATAATATAAAGACATCAATATGCAAAGGATAAATAGCAAAAGTGATTGCTTGACGACAGAAATTATCAAGTAATTCCTACAAATATCACACGATTAGCCTTTCTTCTTACAAAAAAAATGAAGTCACATATAACAATATTTACAAAGAGATCCTACAAAGAGGTTGTCACATTATGAGTTAAAGAAAATATCGAACAATCAAGATAGTCACCATCATGCAATCCTATAGACATGTTTAAGGTCAAAAGGTAACATGTTAAGGCAGGCATCATAGTAAAAAATCAATAAAATGAAGCAGGAAATGGGTTAAACCTGTTAATGAGGTGGTCGCCTCATTGAGATGAGGCGATCGCCTCATTGAAGAGGCGACGCCTCATCAACAGGGCTTTTGCAATCTTGAGACAAAAGCTGGCAATACGCACACATAAGGTAAGCCCCTTGAGGGCCTATCAATGGGGCGATCGCCTCACTGATGAGACGATCATCTCACTGAGATGGGGCGACGCCTCTGTGAAGAGGCGTCGCCTGACCACCAGACCGGCTCTGACTTCCAAGACGTGCAAACTTCTATTCTAAGTAAACAAAACATGCATATACACACTCTACACTCATCGTACTACAACTACATGTGTAAATATTCAAAGATCCATCAATAAAATGAGATGTCAAGCACATACACTAGAGACAAACCTAGAATATGCTAAAGACTCAGTTACACACAAGCAAGAACATACAAAATGATGATCATATCAAGTTCAAGGTGCAAATTTCATACCAAAATGAGAGGCCCTTAGAGCTACTTTGATTGAGATCCTTGCTAAAATATGGTATCTCTCCTTAACACAAGTTTCTTCCTTCTTCTCTTATGGGGAAGTGGACCTCCTTTATTCCTTCAGGACATTTTCCTTCTTCTTCTCTTCTCTCCCTCTATCTTTTTTCTTCAAAGCTCTCTCCCCACTCCCTCATTTTTTTCCTTTTTTTTTCTTTTCTCTGTCTTTTTCCCTTTTATCCCTTAGCTTACCCATCCCCCTCATCCTCCTAGCTCATCATGAGCTCCCCTAGCCTTTTTCCTTTCCCCAAAAGTCTTTTCCTCACTCAAGGAGAAAGTCTGGAGAGTGGGGCTCGCGCCACTTGATTGCAGATGTATTAAATGCAACTGCACGCGGGCTGCCAGAGGGGCGGTGCCTCATCGGTGAGGCGATCGCCTCATTACACTGTGGCGGTGCCCCTTTGACTTGGGCCGAGCGGGCTTGGGCCAAACTTGGGTAGTTGGGCTCAATTTGGGTTTTGCAGGCTTCTGGATTTTCAAGTCCACTTTTCACTTAGACATTCAGGCTTCATCCTCATGTCCAAGTTCACATTCTCATCATTGGGCTTGATAACGGGCCGGTCAAACTGAGCAATCCTAATTCGTCCCCTAATACAGGCCGACCGAATCGGGTGTTTATAATAAGTTATAACTTATATCGTCAGAAATAAGTTCCGTTATAAAATATTTTTATTAACCGTGAAGATAACTTTATCTGTAGATTGTATATCTTCTTTTTAATTTCAACTTAATGGTCTATAATTTATATTTTAATCCAATAGCTAAAAAAAATTAAAGGCATCTAGGCTTTCAGGATATTATAGAAGCCCCAAAAAATGAGCAATGGATTGAAATAAAATTGTGTAGAAACTATATCTAACACTATGCATGAATTGAGGAGAATATAAGATGAAGATAAGAGAATATGAGAGAAATTAAATCTTATATTATTTGACTATTAAAAATTAATAGATAAGAAAGATAATTGAAGATGAATTATTTTCCTTTATATAAAATAAAATTAATTACATTCCAAAATAAAATATAAAAAACTTCAACTCCAAAATACATTATAATTTAAAATTTTATTTCATTATTAAATATTTCTTCTTTTTTCCTTATTAATTAATTTTAAATTAACAAAAACAACAAAATATATAATTTTTATTCAATTTCCTTCCCTTGCCTTTAAAATATCTTCCATTCCCGTTGTCAAGCACGGTATAAAAGCGAAATTTGCTGAATTTTTAGGCCGGACATGTTCGACTCGAGTCTCAATAATAAGGATGCATGTGTAATTATGGTCTAAACATTAGGGGCAAAATTATATTTTTTCCCGGTCACAGAATAGGGCACGGCCACCGTCACCCAGCAGCAAGAAGAAGAAGAAGAAGAAGCGACAGGAATCTGCATGCAGAGCCTCCATCAATCAGAAACTATAAAGAAAGAAAATGAATCCAAATAATGGAGATAATGAAGAATTCTCTTCAAATCCAACTCTAAATCCAGATGACGCTTATGAATTCTCTTCTCTCCCTCTCGAATTCGTTCCATTTCCTCCTCTCTCCAACCCAAATCCCATCCCAATTCCCACTCTACCTCCCTTAAACCCTAGCCCTGATCCTAACCCTAACCCCGACCCCCACTTTCTGTCCTTCTTCATCCCCAAGAAACGACGTCGCGGCCGTTCTCAACGTACTACCACCACGTCCTTTCGAATCCCACAGTTCCCTACCAAACCTACCTTCAACACTAACACGCCCAATAAGTCTAACCCTAATAATTATTTAACACTAACACAGCATCAGCAGCAGCAGCAGCAATCAGTCCCTGATATCTCCGAAGAGATTATTGTGATCAACAAAGAATCCACCAGCGAAGCATTAATTGCGCTTTCTTCTGGGTTTCCTGCTGATTCCTTAACTGAGGAAGAAATTGAAGCGGGCGTTGTTTCGGTGATCGGTGGAATTGAACAGGTAAATTATATTCTTATTAGAAACCATATTATTACAAAATGGCGCGAAAATGTTAACACTTGGATTACTAAGGAAATGTTTTTGAATTCTGTGCCTAAACATTGTCATGGCTTGTTGGATTCTGCTTATGAGTATTTAGTTTCGCGGGGGTTTATTAATTTTGGTGTTTCGCAATCGATTAAGGAGAGAATTCCAGGGGAGTTCAATAAGTGTCATGTGATAATAGTTGGTGCTGGCTTAGCTGGATTGGCTGCTGCAAGACAGTTGATGAGGTTTGGGTTTAAAGTTACTGTCTTGGAGGGGAGAAAACGTGCAGGTGGACGAGTTTATACTAAAAAGATGGAGAGTGGAGGTGGGAATAAGGTTTCTGCAGCTGCGGATTTAGGTGGGAGTGTTTTGACTGGGACTTTGGGGAATCCCTTGGGGATTTTGGCTAGGCAGTTAGGGTGTTCCTTGCATAAGGTGAGAGATAAGTGTCCGCTTTATAGGTTTGATGGGAAACCGGTTGACTTGGATATGGATATGAAGGTTGAGACGGCTTTCAATCAGTTGCTGGATAAGGCTAGTAGGCTTAGACAGTTGATGGGAGACATTTCAATGGATATTTCGTTAGGGGCTGCAGTGGAAACTTTTAGACAGGTTTATGGGGATGCAGTGAATGATGAGGAAATGAACTTGTTTGATTGGCATTGCGCAAATTTGGAATATGCCAATGCTGGTTTGCTGTCAAAGCTTTCATTGGCATTCTGGGATCAGGATGATCCCTATGATATGGGTGGAGATCATTGTTTTATGCCTAGTGGAAATGGGAGGTTGGTTCAGGCTTTAGCAGAGAATGTGCCGATTTTGTATGAGAAGACTGTGCACACTATTAGGTATGGAAGTGATGGTGTGCAGGTTATTTCTGGAGGTCAGGTTTTTGAGGGGGATGTGGTATTGTGTACAGTTCCACTCGGAGTGTTGAAGAATGGTTCCATAAAATTTATTCCAGAGTTGCCGCAGAGGAAGCTTGATGGAATAAAGAGGTTGGGGTATGGACTGTTGAATAAGGTTGCGATGCTTTTTCCTTATGTGTTTTGGGAAACTGATCTTGACACATTTGGGCATTTGACTGAGGATTCAAGCACACGGGGGGAGTTCTTCTTGTTTTATAGCTATGCAACAGTTTCTGGTGATCCTTTATTGATTGCTCTTGTAGCGGGAGAAGCTGCACATAAGTTTGAGAGTATGCCCCCTACAGATGCAGTGACACAAGTTCTTCAGATTCTCAAGGGTAATCTTTTTTTTATCACTTGATTATTTACAATATGGTATACTAAATGTATTACATTACATGCGTGACTCTATATTAAGATCACATATTTTAGTGAACTCAAGTGAGTAGTTAGGTCATAGTGCAAATGATAGCAAACATTTTTACTTTGCATGTATCTTAGATGCCGAATTCTCTTTTCGGGAGTTTTTCCTGTGTTCATCATTATGAACTCATGAATAGGTGAATGAAAATGTATATGGCATTGGTTACTTGCAGGTATTTATGAACCAAAAGGAATCACTGTCCCAGAGCCAATCCAAACTGTCTGTACAAGATGGGGTAGTGATCCTTTTACCCTTGGTTCTTACTCTAATGTTGCAGTTGGTGCTTCTGGAGATGACTATGACATATTAGCAGAAAGTGTTGGGGATGGAAGACTTTTCTTTGCAGGGGAGGCCACTACTAGGCGTTATCCTGCAACCATGCATGGGGCTTTTCTTAGCGGGTTAAGGGAAGCTGCAAATATTGCTCACTATGCTGGTGCTCGAACCTTGAGAATGAAAGTTAGTCGGAACCCTTCAAAGAATATCCATCACTGTGCTTCTCTTCTTACAGATTTGTTTAGAGAGCCTGATTTGGAATTTGGAAGTTTTTCTGTCATTTTTAGTCAGAAGAATGCTGATCCAAAGTCTTCAGCAATTTTGAGGGTGACATTTAATGAGCCTAGGAAGAAAAGTCAGGCAGGATGTGGACTAGGTCAACAACATTCCAATAAATTACTTTTTCAGCAGCTTCAGGCGCATTTTGATCAGCAACAACAACTTCATGTATACACATTGTTATCAAAACAGCAGGCTTTTGAGCTGAGAGAGGTGAGAGGAGGTGATGAAATGAGATTGAATTATCTCTGTGAAAAACTAGGAGTGAAGTTGGTGGGGAGAAAGGGTTTGGGGCCTACGGCTGATTCGCTCATTGCTGCTATTAAAGCTGAGCGGGGCAGTCGCAAAGCCACCTCAAATTCTTTGGCTCTTAAAGTGGGCACTTTAAAAGGGACATCGAAGGTAAAAGCTGGTAGCTTGAAGCAGAAAATGATCAGGCACGCATTAAATCTCCTAATATTTCTTTTTTCCTTCTATGTTTTAATGCTTCCTTCAGCCAATTGATTAACAGTTGTACCTTTAATTTTGATTGCATTATTATAGGAGAGCAAAAGTAGTGTGCAACAACAGTAGGCTGGCATCTCTTCCCAATATAAATATGGTGAAAGACCAAGTGCTAGTGGAAAGTCAGACACCAAATCAGGCACCTCCTGATGTTTCGAGTGCAGGTACATATACATTTATCGTTTTGGTGCATTTGAATTGGACAGTGGTTGATTCCTGTTCTATACTACCAGTGTCTATATTGCTATTTAACATACTGTTTTCTTAAACTTTAGCCAGTTTACGAGAGGTAGCCTAACTAATGCTCAAGATATTTGATTGCTTTAGTCCATTTGTTTTTCAAATTGAACTTGTGAAAATACTTTTATAAAGCTTTATTATATGCATCACTATGCATATATAGGCTAAGAAATTAAAGAAATAGCAGATATTTTGAGAGAGAGCCCCTCTCTTTATGCTATTACTAGGTCAGTATTCCTTGAATCCTTTTAAAAACCTGCTAATAGAAAACCAAAAAGGTGCTAGAGCGGCTGTCAGGATGGCTTTGGCAAGCTTACTCTGTTGGTAAATTTTGTGGCCAGTACAGTTTTGGATTTCTTTTATATTCTCCTCAATGAACAAGGACAGCTGCTAGTAGAGATGTTGGGAGGTTTGGATTGGGAGAACTTAACAGTCTCACTTTTGCTGATTTGCACAGCATTGGCTTTACTTCTCTTTCATTCTTCCTCCGTGAGGAGTTAAATATGCATTTCATGGACAAATTTTCTTGTTCTGCTCTTGAAAGCATCAAATCAATAAATAAGTGACATACACATTTTCTTGAATTGTTCAGCATTGCCTTACTTGCACACTTCTTCTTTCATCTATACTATTTTACTTTTTTTGCCATGAAATCTGATGCAATTGCTTGAATGTTGTAGGGCAAAATCAAATTGACGGGTTAAAGACTGAGCAGATGGCTCCTTTATGAATGCAAGATTCAGTAATTGCTGTTGATTCTAATATTGGTTTTGTTTGCTACTTTTTAGCAAAGGCTTGACGAGGGTTATTTTGCCTTTTTTTTTTTTTTTCTCTTTTTGGGAATCCAATCGAAACAGTCTGCAATTATATTGTGAAACCATTATCTTGATAAATTTTTTCAAGCTGTTTACATTTGGATATGAGATTTCTGTGTCTAGTAAAGAACTAATATCTTTATGAATGCGTTGCTCATTTGTGTTGTAGAATTGGTTCCTACATTCTGATTCTGTCAGCAAAGCGGGACAAGGACATATCTGATTCAGCTTTCCAATGTTGTTGAACCATGGGCAAGGTTGGAACTGTTGGATGCGAAGACAACTGCCGGATAGCTTGTGCATCTCATTTTTCGTGAAAGCTTGCGATCAGATTGATCCACCAAACAAGTTAATTATCATTGATGTTGGCAACTCTTTGGAGTTGGAATACTGCTGCATGGTGACACCTGTTTTTCACTTTGTTGTCAATGAAGATCCTATGGTGTGATACCTTCGCTATGAAGTGAAAAAAAAAAAGGAGATTAAGAAGGAAGGTGATTTAATTGTGATTGCATTTTGTAAATCTGTAAACGTTGTTGATTTTTCTCCAAATCAACATGGCATTTGAATGCCATTCTCTGAAAATAAGTCAAATTGTAAATAGAAAGTGCACAATCAAATGTGGACTACTTGTTAGGCATGTCCTTTATCTTTAGTGTGAACCAATAAAAAAGAAAAGGAATTTAAAAAAAAAAAAAAAAAGGACCTCGTATTGTAATATAGCAATCTAATATCACGAGAAAAGAGCCAAAATGCCACTATTGAACCAAGGTCGCAAGTGCTAGATGCTGGTTGTTTTATTAACCTGAACTTCAGAATGGCATATCTGGGATGCGCTGGCTAGACAGCTACCTATAACAAAGACCTTCGGATACAGGACGCTCCAGACTGCCTGTCCTAACTGCTGAACTTTAATCTGCAAAGTGGTAGTTGTTGCCTGAAAAACAAAGGGCATATGCACAGAAGCTACTTCAGAAATGCAGTCAGGCGCTATTCTTCAATCTGCGCTATACGTTACAATACCATTACAAAGAAAATCACAGGTACTGTAAAGAAAATCGATCATACATAGTTACGTAAATGGACATGAGATGTTACAGCCCAGGAGAACCACCAAAGAGCTTTTGGTTGAAAAGCTTTATTGTATTAAATCAAATACACATCATCATCAAGGGACAAGTATTATAGAAACTACAAATTGTACAAGTAAATATCTTCCCAGCATCTAAAATTTTGCTACAAGACCAGATAAGGAAAAGGCAAAAAGAATAAAAAAAAAAAAAAAAAAAAACCTCACTTTGGTGTTACAGTTTGACCACACTGTCAGTTTCATTAGTCTCTTCCAACCACTCCTCTAGTTTTGCTGTTCTATCAGCCTTGAACTCATCAAAGTTTACTGATTGTGACAATACAGTATCAGATGACATGCTTGTTTCCGCTCGTTCATCTTCTTGCAGCTCATCAGGAACATTACTTGACAAAGGCAGTTCATCAGATTCCAAATCAGGCACGGATGAACTAGTGCTAGTAGATGCAACCAATTGTGATGGATTAGGATGAGAAAGGAGCTTCCCATCAGAGGTTGCAGTTGATTCTTTTAGATCAAGTTTTGGCCATTTTAAATTGCTGGCCCTTTCTTTTGCAGTCTTAAGTACAGATGAAAAATAATTACTGTTACTTTTGGTTTCATGCTGAACTCCATTATGACCCCAAGTGGCTGGTCCCCATGAGCTAGTTCTTCCAATTTGAAAGCCTGAAGTTGGGTTACGGATTAGTCCTCTACTTGGATGTTTTTCTGATATTTGCGCTAAAGAGGTCCTGATGTCTTTAATCATCTCATCAGCAATGGAGAAACCACAATCTTTCATTGACCTCACCGTGGTGATTGAATCCTCTGTGTCTTCAGTGTGCAAAATGGTTACATGCGACCTCTCTTTAATATTATTTCTGAGACTAATTACATTTGGAACAGCATTTTGAGCATGCTGCTGAACATAGAAAAGCCCTACTGAGGGTTCATTTGCCACGTACTTAATCATCTCTGACAAACTTTCACTTATCTCCACAAAGCCATCAACAGTGGAGAATTCACGCATGTTGTTGAAGGCAAATGACAGTTCATCACTGGTTTGTCAAAAGTCCAAATGCAATTACAGTTCAACAGAGAAATGAAATAAATAGTCAAACAAGAAGAAAAAAAAAATCTACAAGTTTAATATTGGTTTTGCATTGTCATGCAATATCGCCAATAAATGGTGGCAAACATTAACTTAGCACATAAAAACCAAAGGCCTTCTAGTTATGATTCTAAATATTATATAATTTTGCAATAAATTGTGTCTCAACATATGTGTCACACCAAGCAATAGGGTCAACCCCACTCCAATTAATATTTAAATTAAATATTTTTTTTTGGTACAATAAAAGATTTCTACATTCAAATATATAAGAGTGCAACTATTCTGTGAGAGATGGTTCAGTCACTATAAAAATAAAAGAAAGCACAACATCATAAGAGAATTAAACAGGTTAAGTCCCAGTGTTGCCACCATTCCATAAACTGTCCCATCAACAACTACCAATGAGAAAGTATATAAAAAATAAATGAAAGCATAACATCATAAGAGAATCAAACAGGTTAAGTCCCAGTGTTGCCACCATTCCATAAATTGTCCCATCAACAACTACCAATGAGAAAGTATCTATCTCTTCATGAATTGATAACTTCCAAATTTTCATAACTGGCTTCCTATTACTAATAATGGCTTGCCTGAGGAGATTATCATCTTAAATAAAATTTGCTTGACTAAATTATGACATGCCTACAGCCTTTTTTAATGGACTTAACATAGTACATCTTTTCTCAGAACTGCAGCCTACATCTATCCAGGGTACCACAAAATCTTCAAACCATATCAAACAGAGCACTCTTAAATGTTTCAAAGAAGAAATGCTGAAAATTCCAGACAAGCAACACTACTAATCAAACAGCATAGACTACTAATGGTTATGGCAGGAAGGCACTCGCCTTGTGTAAAGTCAAGTTTCTACAGGAATCATCACCTGTGATTTTGTTTACTATGACTTTTGGACTATGACATTTAAATAGAGAATTAGAACACAAAGGTTCCTAAACTAATACTTAAGGAGGAATTATAACTTAAATATTCCCACACTTATGATAGGGAAGCCAGAAAGGCATTGTCAATTCCTATTCAGCTACTGAGTGGAAATAACCTGCCCTCACTTTAATTTCACAAGAAAGATCTTCATATTATGCTCACAACAAACCCTTCTATCCACCTCAAGCATCCTAAGCACTACTCCAGATCAATTAAATCCCAACTATTAGAAAGCTAACTAATTTGGTGTCAATTTGGTGCGCACACACTCGCATAGCAATTTCAGTCATATTACAACGCACACACCACATCTACAAATCACCTAGGCAATTTCAGTCATATTACAACAAATTCAATTGACACCAATAGAAACACAAAGCAATTTGCTTAAGGAAATTCTTTTCCGTCTCATATAAAATCTAATCAATAGAACAAATCTCGCTACAATAAGTGCGCTTATATTCCAATAATTATGAGAAAAATAAACCATCATTATGCAGGTTTGCTTATTGGATAAAAGCAGCTAAAAATTTTTCACACAAACGATTCCCAGCTCGCTTATTACAGCTAAAGCTAGACCAGCCGATCAAAGATTTGAATTCACACCCACATACTAAAATCAAGAAACAAACAAAACCCAGTTCTCAAAAAACTCAGTATTATTCAAAAGAATCAATTTTTCATGCACAAAGAAAAGGCAAGGGATGAAAAAATCACTTACAGAAAGGCCTCAAGGTTTACGAGATGCGCATAAGCTTATCTAAAACCCACTTGCAAACATTATCTTCTACTTGTTTTGGGTATTTTACAGTCATCATGATATTAGCATATCATCAACTAACAGATTCATGCCTGATACAGACGGAAAACAATCAGCAAAACCTGTTTACAAGTTTCCCTTGTTTTGTTTTAATGGACAAGTTTTGCCCTCAGTAATAATCTATCGACCTTACTGTCGTACGGTAAACCAAAAAAAGAAGGGAAATTCTTGCCTACTCTGCGACCTTTTAGATTTTTGGAGTTCTTCGATACGTGTCATAATTTAAATTTTTCTTATATTCTGTAATTTTATTTTAATTTTTTTATTTTAACAAGAATATTTCAATTTTTTTAACTGTTAAGAATATTTCAATTGATAAACATTTGATAATTTTATCACAATATTTATTTGATTAAGATTAAATAAAATTTGACGTTTAATTTATCCTTTTTAAATTTTTAAATTATAATGAATTGTTGGTAGAGATTATATAATCGTTTAAAATTGTTGACAATTTTATTTCAATATTTAGAGATTTGTATAAAATATTTTAATTTATTTAATTTATTTAATTTACTTAATTTTAATTACATTAAATAAAAAGCACAAATATAATAATTGAGAAATAAATTACCAAATCTATAAATGATTATTATTATAATAATTTTAAATTAAATTTATTTTAATATAAATTATTACTCTAAAGAATTTAAATTTTTTATTTTTTATTTAAAATCAATTAAAATTTTTTAACTTTAAAATGCAAAATAAAAGTTTATCTTATCACAAAAATTTAATTTTTTAATTATCACATTAGAGCTTTTTATTTAATTTTGACTATATTATTTTAAATTGAAATTTTTTAAATTAAAAAAATAAATAAGATTGTCAAAAATCAAAACGGTTAAATATTTATGCCAATGTACCTTTGTAAATTTTATAATAGAAAAGGTAAATATGACATAAATGTTAGGTCGTCAACATCTTCTGCTTGATTTTGATTAAATGTTGTTAAAAGTCTCGGAGGGATGGTGAATATACTTATCTGAAATCTAGAAAAAAAATTTAAAATTAAAAGGAAAATAAACTATGATTTATGGAAGAATAAATATGATCAAGAATAAGAATAAAAAAAAAGAAGTTGAATATAAAAATTGATGAGTTTAATTCTTCATGAATCTACATCTTCACCTAATATATTTCCAAATTAGAAATTTCAATCACTTACACAAATATTATTCTTAAGATTGATTATTACAAGGTATTTTATGGTTCAATACCAACCTTACAACAATGAGTTTTCTACCTTCACTTAGGATCTTTTACTAAGTATTTTACAGATGCACACTTAAATATATTTCTAAGTATTTTCAAGGTTTACATTTAAATTTTTTGACAAGTTTTTTTAAGTTAAACAAACAATCTCTTACAATCAATGTGTTTTACAAAGCACAACATCAACCTAATGTCAATTGATATGACTACCCACTTTTTAACCTAATGTCAAGTTTAAGTGGTTTCAAGGTTCACACTTAAACTTTTTTACAAGTTTTTTTGAAGTTAAACACATAATCTCTTACAATCAATGTGTTTTACAAAACACAACACTAACCCAATGTCAATTGATCTCACTACCCACATTTTAACCTAAAAAAAGAATAGATGAAAAAATCTTATTAACTAAAAACACACTCAACTCTCACAATAAAAATAAGTACAAATTTATCAAGTGTTTATTTACAAGAAATGAATATATAAAATGAAATGAGAAAGAAATTAATTTTGACTCAATAGATTTATATAATAAATTTACTTCATCAACTCTCTAATTTTTTAATTGAAGTCTTGAACTTATATTTATGGTGGAGGATGCAATGGAACTTTAATTTTCACAACAAACCTCTATATTCATTTAATGTTTCTTTCATTTCATTTAATAGAATAGAATAAAATAAAATAAAAGTAAAATTGAAATAAAACTATAGACTTGAATTAACGATAATCTTTGCTTAAAAAAAACAAATTAAGATTAGTCTATAGAAAAATAACCCACAAAAAAGACAAAATTAGTTCATATAACAAAACATGAATTAAATGCAGAAAATAAATAAACTAACTTTCCTCCACAAATGAGATAAAAATAACACTAAATTCATCCTAGCTTTACTTCATAATAAAATTGTAAATTAACAAATTTCAAGAAAACCAAAAAAATAAAGAGGAGGATTACTTGAATAAGAAGAAAACTCAATAAGTAAGTCTGTTTCAATTAGGAAGACTACTTTACAAAGGAAGTCTTCTCCTCTTCTAAATAAGGCAATCTTATAAGATTAAGAAATCATATTCCTAATAGGTTTGAGCAATACCTTCTCCTATAAATACATTTCATGATATCTTATGTCATTCATACTCTCATCATACAACATATCCAAAACATCATTTCATCATTCTATCATCTCATCATCACAAGCAATCATCATTCACTCCTTTATTCTTTATTTTCTACTCTATTATGTCTATTTGCTTTATTATAGTTTTCCCTCATACTGTTACTGACTTAAGGTTCAGAGTGTTTATGGGAGAAACCCCACCCCTTTACCCATTCCCCTCGTCCATGCAGATTATACAAGCAAAATATCAATTTGGAATCATCATCTCAAAATTCTCTTCGTCTTCTCTTTCTTTTCTCTTTATTCTCTCCTTTATTTTCTTTTTATGTTATTTTTGCATTCTTTATTTTTTTTCTCTTGCTTTTTTTTCCGCCCCCAAACATCCTTTCTCTCATTTTCATTTCCTTATTTAATTTGCTCTAATTTTTTTAGTTTTGAAAATCCCTCCAACTTTCCCCACATTCTCCACCATATTACCAACAACCTCCCGCACTAATAGTCAGAGAGAATTGCATTAAGGTGTCACCTTAGCATTGAGGTATTTCCTTAGCGTGCTAAGGCATTGTCCCATCACCTTAGCGTGCTAAGGCGTAGCCTTAGTAAGGCCATTCGGGCTACATGCCCATTAGTTTAAAAGATGACTAGACTTTACACTATTTTTTTTTTGGATTTTCATTATTGGATCTTCACTCTTGAACGGGGTCAAATTATATGTCAACAATATTATTTTTATTTATTTATGAAAATATGTATAACTCACAAAAAGTTTTTAGCAATTTTATTTTTTACAAAGCTAAAATTTATTTTTAAATAATTACCTGAAACGTATAAAGCTATTTTTATTCCATTATGATTGAAATAAAGTAAAAAATAATTAAAATTTTAAATTATGATAAAAAACAGCATACTTAATATTTGATATTTCACTATATTTTATTGTCAAAAAAAAGAAATTTCACCATATTTTTACTTTTTATTAAATTAAATAAAAAGTGTATGAGTACAAATGAATTTCACAAAATTTTGTAGAATTCATTTGCAATTCCAAATTTTTAAATTTATAAAATTAATTACGACTACATTAAATTCTAACAAAATTGTTGAAATTTCTAAATGACTATTAAACCTAATTAAATGAGAAATTTTACTGGTTATTTTGTTTTTTATTTACTTTGTGTACGGTTTATTTTTATTATTATTGGATAAAAGTGTGTTAAATTGTCTAAAAGTGATTATTAACAAAGTAAATTTTACTTTGTAAAAGACAAAATAAAGATATATTACACCTTAAAACATAGGAAAATTCTACAATACCTTCAAGGTATTCCTACTATTAAAAACAAAATGTCATAACCCGGTATTTTTATTATAAATTATTAAATTAAATTATGAGATATGCAGTGTCAATAAATATTTTAAATTTATATATTTTGATTATTTTGGTGTAATTTAATTAAATTTTAGTGTTGGTGTTCATTTTATTTTATTATGGTATTAATATTAAATCAAGATTTAAAAGTTAAATTCATTGTTATATATTAATTAATAATATTATTATTGTTATTAATTGTGAATAGTATTAATTTATTTTATTTTAAATATTTTAATATGTAGTGGTGGATTTAATTCGAAAGTAATTATTTAATTCAAAAATATTATTATCATTATTATTATATTTTATATCAATATAATGTTTTTTCTTTTTCCTAATTATTAAAAAAAAAAAGACAAAAGCATTATTTTTTCGGTCTTCTTCCTCTTTCCTTTTCTTTCTTTTTTTTTTCTTTTTTTTTTCTTCTTCTTCCCAGTCTACTGATAGCACCATCGCCCGAACCACTATCAACTGTCATTCTGCCACCATAACCACACACACACATCACCTCCCCTCTTTCCTTCCCTTTCTGCCATCATCAGTGAGCTTAGCCCCCCTGTTTTTCCGTCAACGTAGCAACAGCCAACAACATCACTGACGACGATTTCCGGTGGAGTAAGCTTGTGATTCTAGGCTTGTTTGACTCCTTTTGGTCTGAGCAAGCTGAATCTTTGATCGTTTCAAGCTTAGGAGGTTCGGTAATTGTTTTATACTCAAGTTTTAGTTTAAGTTAATTTATTTTTTGATTTTTTTTAGTTTGAAATAGTTTGATTCATGCTTAATCCCTTTGGAAATATGGTTGTGTGCATCAAGAGCTATCTAAATATATTTTTATTTGATTTTGTTGAATTATTTGAAGATTTTGGATTTTGTTTTCCGAGTGGTCATTGTTCTAGTGACCCATGCCAAAAAATTTTTGATATTTATAGAAAATTTTTTGAGTTATTTAGATCATGGTTTGTGAAGGAACTTTGGTGAAATTAATTTTAGATTTTTAATTATGAATTTATTCAATTTATGTATAAAAGTGTATTTTTGAAAAAATAAGGTAAATTTTATTAATGATATGATTTTTACTGAAAATAATGCTAATTATTATATTTAATATAAACATTAAACTTTAGAAATGAGAAAATAAATTTTTACAAATTTATAGTAATTTTGGTTAATTTTCGGAAAATATTTAATGTTATGGTATTTTTTGGAAAAAATTAGTAAATTTTGTATTTTAATTGAAATTATTGTTAATTAGTGTGTTTTGGATAATTTTTTAATAATAAATAGTATTATAATAATTTTTACGAATTATTTACTATTTTTAGCTAATTAATAATAATTTTTGAAATCATACTTAAATAATAGCTTATTTATTACTTTTATGATTAAAATGGATTTTTAGCTATTTTTATTATATAATTGAGTAATTTAAAAAATTAATTGAACTTTATGCTATTTAATTTTGAATATTTGAAAAATGAAATTTTTACTAATATTATTTAATTCTATTTGAGATTTTATTAAATTAATTTTTGAAGATAAATTATCTTTAATGTTTTTATTATTCAAATAAATTGTATTGTGGTATTTTATTAATTTTTATGGATTTAAATGATATTTTTATATTTATTATTAATTATTGATTTTTGTGTAGTTTGATTCTCGATTGGGCAAATTGTGTAGTTCGGGAGCCCGACCCGAAAAATTGAGCATTTATGAATATTGAATTGTGTTTGCTTGCAGGATCAGCTCTACTTTTAGTAGAGAGACGTCTATTTTACAGAGAAAACTCTATCGAATTTTTTGTAAAATTCTAGTAAAATGTAACATCGATTCGATCCTAAGTTTTTAATTTTTGGTCCTAGATTGAGTCATTCTTTAGAATTTCTAAAAGTATAAAATTAGGATTTCGATTCTAATATTATTATTATTTATTTATTTTCTATAGTTGCATCGAGACCGAGACCTACCAGACTAGGCCAATCTAGTTATTTTAGAGGAGCGCACAACTGTGAGTTATTATAATATATATGTATTGCATGTAGAATAAATATTTGTGAGCATCCATATTTTAATAATGTAAATATAAGTATGATTTATTTTATTAAATGATTATATCTATGTTTGGTATATATTTGATATATTGCCTTGAAAATAGATGCTACCATGTTTAAATTATGCATTTCATTATTTTTAATAATTATAAGATTTATTTAAAGGATAGCAGTAGAACATGCTACCAAGTGGGCTACACTAGGACTGTGCGCGCACTAGTGCGTTAGATTTTAGGGTTGATATTATGAGATATTTGATGCGAGATTTTAATAATTGAATATTGTGATTGTGGTGAAAGAGTGGTATGAATGCGAGAGCCCGATTGACCTAGTGTTTCGAGGCCAATTATGCTGACAGTGAGATTACGGGAGCTTGGTTGACTTAGTGTCTCAGGGCCAGTCTACTGTCCAAAAATGGAAAAGATAAATATTTTGAAATTAAGCGAGTCTATTGGCTAGTGAGGTTTAGTGATCGAGGTTGCAGAATATTTTAGGGTTCTGCTCCGATCCTTCACCCAAAATAAATTTTTCTACATCTATTATTATATAAAAATAGATTTTAGCATCTGTATGAAATGCATGTATATATATATTATTATACTGATGCTTGATTGTATATGACTTTAGGTTTCACTCAATGAGGTTTGACTCCCCTCAATATTTTTTTTAGGATCTACTACTTCAGACCTTCCCCGTAATACTCTTCGCTAGACTTTTTCCTTTCCGGCTAATTTATATAAATACTGAACTATTGTCTTCTTGTATTTTTAGCAATCACTACAGTAGTAGTGTTATTGTGGTAGTAGTGTGTTGTAATAATTAGAGATCTTGTATTTGAATCTTGTATGAAGATATTTTTATTATGTTATGATATAAAAACTTCTTTTATATTAATTAAATTTTTAATTCTGGTATATTTTTGTATATATTTGCATGTGTTTTTATTTTAAGTCTTGCTACGGGTTCCGGATTTGAAAGAATTCTCGTTCCCTAATGTCAATCATGACTCCCCAGTTTGGGTTGTGACACAAAACAAAATTCAAAAAAAGTTACTTGTAATGATAGGTTAACTGGTAAGTACTTATAACAAATAAACACTGTTAGAGTTTGAAAAACATCAATCTTTACAAAAAAAAAAAAAGTTCACATGAAATTACAATTTTTGATTTTTTTTAAAAAATTGTCAATTTTAACACACAAAAACCTTATTCTTGCTCTCAAAATTTTTACAAAATGAAGAAACTAGAATTGTATCATCACTTCAATTCCTCAAAGTCAATCAATGCTTAGAGTCAACAATTCCATCAACATCTCAAACTCAATTGTTACTTCTAATCATTAAGATTCAACCATCATCAAATTTATAATTATGGAAAATTTCTAAATGTTTATAAATTTACAATTGAATTTAATTATTGCCTTCTTATTTTCTTTGTGTTTTAAAGGAATGCCATTTTTATCTGTTAATATAATATGGTCAAATCTATTAATGTAATATGGTAAACCAAATTTTTTTACTTGATGGTTTGTGGTTAACCTATACCATTATATAGTCAACATAAATTATTTAATAGTTAACCTAGTATAGTTTTGTTGCTTATTACATTCAAGAATAATTAATGTCAGCTTATATAACATATATATTATTTTGTGGTAAACCACTAATAGAAATTTATATATATATATATATATATATATATATATTCTCTCATTTTACTTGGTATTTTATGGTTTTATATGCATATTATGTGTAAGTGGGATAAAATTTTTTAAAAAGATAATGTTATAAATAAAGTGATGATTTAAATTGGGGTGATGACGGGTACAATGATCAATTTGATAATTGTGACACTCACCATGATTCTCCACAAATTCATTTGAGTAATGAAGAGGTTAACCTTACTTTTATGTTTAATGATTTGACAAATCATCAAATCAACTGTATAAGAAAAGTAAGAGCAAGTATGATTGGTCTTTTTTGTTAATAGGAATTTCTAAAAGTGTCATGACCCAAATCGAGAGTCATGACCGGTATTAGGGAATGAGAATTCTTTCGAATCCAGAACTCCTAGCGAGCCTTAGAAAAATAAAAGCATGCAATAAATAAATAAAAATACACCAGAATAAAAAAACTTAAATCGATATAAAAATAAATACTTAATTGTCATATCATAAAATAAAATATTTCATACAATATTCAGAGAAAGGTCTCTAACATAAGCAATATAATATGAACCCTAAAAGGGATAAAAAGTGCATGAACATGAAGAATTCAAGCTAATTAGCTTAATTTCCTATTCTGAAATTAATTAGCTTGATATGGAAAAATTTTGAGTTATTTTCCTATTTTGGAGTCAATAAGGAAGATTCAAGAAGATTCTAGAAGATGTGAGAAGATTCAAAAATATTCCAAGTCAAAGTCAAATAGTCAACAAGTCAAAGTCAAGGGTCAACGGTCAACATGTGACATGGCATGCTTCTATTCTTAGTTGTCATGAGTTGTCATTTTGCTTAGTTGTCATGACTTGTAATGAGTTGTCAATTTTGACTTTTCAAAGATGAGTTGTCATTAGTTGTCCTATTTTGAAGGAAATCTCTTTAATTAAGGATTTTCCTATATAGGTATCTTTGGGAATAAAGAATAGAACCTTTTCCTTTAAGGATTAGATTGTTTAAATGCCTATATAAGGGCTAACCATATGATATACGAATTAAAAAAAAAGCATTAAAATATTAAAAGTAAGGTTTTTCCTTAAACTTTGTTCTTTTGAAACTTTGCAAGTTTACTTGAATTGTTTCACTTCTACCTTTCATTACAATTGCTAGGTTAGATTAAACTTAGAATTGTGTGATTGTTCATCTTATAATAGCTAAGTATCTTGCTTTAAATTAATAAGCAAGGGGTTTAGCTCCATCGACACAACTATCCTTGATGATCCTTGGGCTAATATTCAAAGTTGGATGCGTGTTCTATCTCTATTATAGGTAGGGTTCGTACAAACTTCAAGGTTTGGTTATTTATCATTTAATTTTCGTTCATAATTTCTTCTTCTTCTTTTCAATTCTTCTCAATTTTTTTTAAAAAAAAAGCATTGAAATATTAAAAGTAAGGTTTTTCCTTAAAATTTGTTCTTTTGAAACTTTGCAAGTTTACTTGAATTATTTCACTTCTACCTTTCATTACAATTGCTAGGTTAGATTAAACTTAGAATTGTGTGATTGTTCATCTTATAATAGCTAAGTATCTTGCTTCAAATTAATAAGCAAGGGGTTTAGCTCCATCGACACAACTATCCTTGATGATCCTTGGGCTAATATTCAAAGTTGGATACGCGTTCTATCTCTATTATAGGTAGGGTTCGTATCAGTTTGGTATCAGAGCCAAACTTCAAGGTTTGGTTATGTATCCTTTAATTTTCATTTATTATCTATTCTTTTCTTCTTCTCAATTCTTCATAAATTGAAAAAAAAAAATTTTTTTTTTGAGTGAAACACGAGAGCATTCACATTTTTGAGTGTAAACACGTAAGGGAGTGTTTTATGAGGGTTTCTTTTCTATTTTTTTTCTAAATTATCTTTGTGTGTGGTTATTATGGACGTGCCTTATTTTATTGGTGGGGATTATCCTTATGTTTATTTGGAATGGATGCAACAAATAGAGGAGATATTTGACTCTCTTGAATTAAGTGATTTCCAAAGGTGTAAAGTTGCTTCTTGTAAATTTTTGGGTGATGCTGCTATATGGTGGGAAGATTTGAGGGCATCATGGAGCATGAATGGGCTTAGTGAGATTAAAAATTGGGAGGTAATGAAGAGGTTAATGACTAGACATTTTATTCCTTTTGAAGTTAGGGATAAATTTCGTCTTAAATTACAAAGGCTTAAACAAGGTGATGAATTATGCATTAATGATTATATTAAAAAGTTTAAGTTGTTTGTAATTGTAAGTAATGTAGGTGAATTTGAAAGGAGGAAAGTTGCAAAATTCATCAGTGGGCTTAAGTGTGATATTGCTAAGAGATTAAAGAAAGAAGTGCAATTAGAACCTTCTATCTCTTTGAAGGTTGTAATTGAACTTGCTTTGGAGTTTGAAAAGCAAGTGGGTTCTAACGAGGAGACGATGACAATGTGTGATTCCAAGGAACATGATGGTGTTAAAGTTACCGAAAAGGTTCTATTCCTTATTCCTAAAGATACCTATATAGGAAAATCCTTAATTAAGGAGATTTCCTTCAAAATAGGACAACTAATGACAACTCATCTTTGAAAAGTCAAAATTGACAACTCATTACAAGTCATGACAACTAAGCAAAATGACAACTCATGACAACTAAGAATAGAAGCATGCCATGTCACATGTTGACCGTTGACCCTTGACTTTGACTTGTTGACTATTTGACTTTGACTTTGACTTGGAATATTCTTGAATCTTCTCACATCTTCTAGAATCTTCCTTATTGACTCCAAAATAGGAAAATAACTCAAAATTTTTCCATATCAAGCTAATTAATTTTAGAATAGGAAATTAAGCTAATTAGCTTGAATTCTTCATGTTCATGCACTTTTTATCCCTTTTAGGGTTCATATTACAATATTCTACAGATACAAACGTTACTACTACAGTTTTCTAGAATACAATAAACATCAAATAAGCAATTTACATAAACTAGCCGGGGCTAAAGAAGTCCAGCGTAAAGGTTTACTACTGAGGTTTAAAGACGAAGAATTTCCTGAAAATAAACAACTGAGGGGAATCAGATCTCACTGAGTAAATTATTATATTATATATACATGCATCTCTTAATGTCATATGCAATCAAGCATTAGTATATATAGTAAATATATACATGCATTTCACACAGATGCTGAAATCACTTTGATATAATATAAATACTGAAAAATTTTTATTTGAATGAAGGATCAAATAGAACCCTAATAATTTGCAACCTCAATCAAAATATCTGACTAGCCATCAGGCTCACTTAATTCCAAATTAATTCTCTTATTCCATTTTAGCAATAGACTGGCCCTGAGACACTAAGTCAACTGAGCTTCAACAATCTCACTATCAATGTAACTGGCCCCGAGACACTAGGTCAACCGAGCTCCCACAATCACACTACTCAATCACATCAATCTCAAATAATCAATCCAATAAAAGTCACCTCAAGTGATTTAATAACTCAACCCTAAAATCTATCATACCGGTACGTACACGGTCCTAGTGTCGCCCACTAGGTAGCAAGTTCTATTGATATCCTTCAAATAAAATTGAATATACATATGGGAAATAAATAATGCATAATTAAACATATTAACATTCATAATAACGAAAATAAACCATATATATACCCGAAATATACCGAAAATATACTAAATATATTTCAAGTATATATATATATGCTACATATAACCAAGATCAACTATAAATATACCGAATATAAACTATGAATATGCCAAAAATATACTAAGTGTATATTGAAAATATAACAAACATATATGTTGAAATATATTGAAAATATACCTAACATATACTAAAACATTTAACAAAACAATTCATGTATAAATGCATATTAAAAACATGAATACTCAATATCATGCATCCTATATGCAATGAATATATAAAATAATAACTCACAATTCTGCACTCCTTGAGAATGGCTCGACGGACCAGGTCGATAGGCCTCAGTCTCGACGCAAGTAGAAAATAAATAATAGTAAATCAGAATAAATTCCTAACTTATACTTCTAAAGGAAATTCGATCTAGGAATACAAAACTCATATAGATATAGAATTTCAGAATCGACTCGATATCACATTTTATGAGAATTCAACCGAAAATTCGGTAGAACCTCCTCTGTAAAATGGACATCTCTCTACTAAAAAGTAGAGTCGATCCAGCAAGAAAAATGCACTTTTAACACAGATTGCACAACACCTCGGGTTGGGACCCCGAACTGTACAATTTTCTAACCGAGGTTCACAATTCACCAAAAATACAAATAAAATAATAAATATATTAAAAATCATTAAATTCCATAAATATCCATAAAATACCAAAATATAATATATTTAAACATTAAAACACTAAATACAACTATTTTCACAATAATTAATTAAAATTCTCAAATAATAATATAATATTAATAAAAATCAAAATTTTCAATATAAAATAGTAAAAATTCACTTTTATATATTCAAATAGCTTAAATATTTATTAAAAGTAATTAAGAATCCATTTAATCACCAAAATAGTAAATAATATATTATTTGAAAATAATTTTTGAAAATTAGTATTAATTAGTTAAAATAGTAAATAATTTATAAAAATCATTTTAATACCCTATATAATTCTAATATCATTTAAAACACATTAGTTAACTATAATTTTCATAAAATTACACAATTAACTCAATAATACAAAATATACAAAATATAATTAATATTCTCAAAAATTATATAAATTCACCAAAAATTATTTTAAAAATTCTAAAATTATTAAATCACATTACAAACACAAATTCAACAAAATTTCCATTAAAAATAATTTATTAACATAATTATCAAAAATTCAATATTTAATATTAAAAAAATAAAAAATTAACCAAAATTCAAATTAATTCAAAAAAATTCACAAAAAATATATATGAGAAGCTTAAGCTACCAAAATCAACATTTGTGAAGCAAGTTTCCATGAATCAAACATATTCGAGCTCAAAAAAAAAATAAAAACACATAAACTAAAAATTGAAGATATCTAAAAATCTAGAGGATTTAAGCTTAAATAGATCTCGAAAATGGACTCACCAGAGGAAAAGATTTCAAAAGATTTCAGTTGAAAGAGTTAGGGTGGTGATGAAAATCCTGATGCAACAAGGATTCCTAATCCAATAAAGATTCAAGATCCTTTGACTTATAATGGTGGTCCAATCATAAGGGCACATGCTAAGAAGATGAAGGAATCATTACATATGCTAATTCAAAGAATTTTGGCTCAAAGTACAAATTTGAATCAATCTAATCCATTTGAAGCACATGGAATTAATTATGGTCCAAAGCATATTCATTTGGTAAAAATTGAAGATTTAGGCCTAAGTAGTGTTATTGGGTCCTAATTAGATGCATTAAGCCAAATGAGTAATTATTCATGTTGTAAAGCCCAAGATGAAGCCCAACTATATGTTATTTAGTCCATTTAGTATTAAAAATGAATTTGGTTGTGTCCCTTATCCAAATTGTTTTAGAAGTATTTGTTTTTAGTTAGAATTACTTTTCTTTAGCTTAGTTGGCAAGCAAAATAATTCCTTACCTTTAAGGATTTGTTTTCTTATCATCTAGGGATTTATTATCCTTATATTTTAATGATTTGTTTTAGTCTAGGTTTAGAATTAATAATTCTTATAAATAGCTTATATTGTAGCCTATTTTTGCATCTTTTTTAATCAATAAAAAAAAAGTGGCAAATTTTTGCTTCAAATTACTTGGAGTTTTATTCTTTGAACTTTCTAAACAAAATAGGTTGTTTGATAGTTCAGTTGTCTTATCAATTAGAACATCCATATTTAATTGTGGTGACTTCCTGATAGCTAGAGTTCTAAATTGTTAGATAATTAAGGGTTATAGTTTCCACCCAATTTGTTTCTTAGACGATCTAAAGAGTGGGTATTAATAGATTGTTGCAGGTTTTTTTTGTTAGATAAACTTAGTTCATATAAGTTTGGTATCAGAGCTTTGGCTCTAAGAATCAGGTTATGTATCCTCTTTTTTTCCATTCGTTTATCATTCTTTGTGTTTCTTCTTTTACTCCTTCTCATTAGTTTCATCAACATTCTTGTTTGCTCATCATCTTTCATTTTATTTTATTCAAAATTCATTTTTTTTACATCGTTCTTTGTCATCTTTAATTTCATTTAGTTGTTTCTTTAAAGTCTTGCATCAAGTTTTGACTAAAAAAAAAAGAAAAAAAGAAAAGAAAAGAAAAGAAGAATTTGGTCATTTCTTTAAAATCTTTAAAGTTCTTGCAAGTTTTCTTAAAAATCTTTGACTTTTTTGATTATTTTCTTGAGAATTCTTGAACCAATTCATTGGAATCTTCAAGTTTCTTTAAGTTCATGTTCAAATTTTGATCCAAGATCATAAATCTTGAAATTTTAAGTTACAAATACATTTTTTCTTGGGTTTCTTTTGTGCAAATTCATTTTTCCTTTGTTTGTTGGGGATATCTTTATGGTTAAGATTAAATCTTGAGTATATTACATTTGTATGTTGCTAGATTTAGTCATATCTTGTTTTGTCCTAATCCTTGTCTTATCCTAAAGCTTTTCCTTGTCCTAAAGGGATTAGACAACTCCTTTTCCTTATCTAGATCTTCTTTTCCTTATCTATAACTCTTTTGTCTTATCTAGAACTCCTTTTCTTTATCTATAACTCATTTGTCTTATCTATAACTCCTTTTCCTTATCTATAACTCATTTGTCTTATCTAGAACTTCTTTTCCTTATTTATAACTTATTTGTCCTATCTAAAACTCCTTTTCCTTTCCTATTAGGGTTAAATT
The DNA here is from genome assembly GCA_947683625.1 of Mallotus nudiflorus. Lineage (NCBI taxonomy): Eukaryota > Viridiplantae > Streptophyta > Magnoliopsida > Malpighiales > Euphorbiaceae > Mallotus > Mallotus nudiflorus. Next base: position 662,201 of record CANTUR010000357.1, read on the forward strand.
CATTTTATTTATTTATTTATTTTTATTTTTGCAAATTAAGCCTAATTTCCTTATTTTAAGTTGCCAAAATTTACCAAATTCATTCAATTGATAGGCCATTGTGAATTCTAATAATTTATATTATTTAGTTAAGAAGTAGAAGGTCAAACTCCTAATTAGGTTAAACAGAGTGTGTGTGTGAGTTCAATAGAGTGTCCAAACACTAAATTGAGTGAAACACATGAGGGAGTATTAGAATTTTATTCTACTAACTTTTCTTATAGGTTTGAACATAGTAAGGCATGGATGATTCCAAATTAAAATTTTTTGTTGAGGCTATGCAACAAACAATGGAGGATGTAAGGAAGCAACTTGAGAGGCTAGAAACGAGTTCCCCTTTACAGAGCAAAGAAAGGAGTACCAAACGAAGCTTAGAAGAGGAGTTTAATAAGGGAAGTGAAGAAAACACCTTAACAAGACTAAATAAGGGCAGCAATAAAGACAATAACATAGGAACCATCAAAATGAAGATTCCTACCTTTCAGGGCAAGAGCGATCCTGAAGCATACTTAGAGTGGGAAAAAAAGGTTGATCGTGTCTTAAAGTGCCATAACTATAATAAGGAGAAAAAAGTGAAGCTAGCCGTAGTTGAGTTCACTAATTATGCAAGTGTTTGGTGGGATCAACTAGTTACAAGTCGAAGAAGAAATGAAGAACATGCTATTTCTACCTGGGATGAGATGAAGGTAATCATGCGTAAGCGATTTATCCCACAACATTACTATTATGAACTATATAATGGTTTACAATGACTTATGAAAGGTTCTAAAAGTGTGGAACATTATTATCAAGAGATGGAGATGGCTATGATTAGGGCTAATGTGATTGAAGATAGAGAGGCCACTATGGCTAGGTTTCTCCATGGTTTGAATCGTGACATTGCCAACCTTGTTAAACTACACCATTATGTTAAATTGGATGACATGATACATATGGCTATCAAGGTAGAGAAGTAATTAAGGGCTAGAAGTAAGACTAATTTGAATTCCTCTACCTCATGGAAGTCGAATTGGAAGGGCAATGAAAAGAGTAGTACTTCATCAAACTTTAAACCAAAGGGCGATCAGGGGAGCAAGAAGGTAGACTTGGGAAACAATAAATTTATGCCTAAAAGTGGCAATCCTAACTTTAGAACACGTGATCTCAAGTGTTTTAGGTGTTTAGGCTTTGGTCATAAGGCTGCCCAATGTCCAAATGCAAAGGTGATGGTTGCTTTAGCCAATGGAGAAATTGAAAGTGAGGATGAAGATGAAGATATAAGTGACATGCCACCACTTGAGGATGCATCTAATGATGAAGGATAGGAGATGGAACCCTTAGATGGATCATTATTCACTCTTATCATAAGGCGTGCACCTAACATGCAAGCTAAGGAAGAAGAGGTACAACGCGAAAACATCTTCCATACTAGGTGTTTAGTTGATAATAAATTATGTAGTATGATTATTGATGGTGGTAGTTGTACTAATGTTGTTAATGCTGGTCTAGTTGATAAGTTAGGCTTAAAAATAACTAAACATCTTAGGCCTTATAGATTACAATGGCTGAATGATTGTGGGGATATTAAGGTTACTAGGCAAGCAATGATAGCATTTTCTATTAGGCGATATCATGATGAAGTATTATGTGATGTAGTTCTTATGCAAGCTAGTCACATACTATTAGGACGCCCTTGGCAATATGATAGGCGAGCTAAGCATGATGGTTTTACTAATAAATATTCTTTTGTTATGAACAATAAGCCTATTACTTTTGTTCCTTTGACTCCAAAGCAAGTTTTTGAAGATAAAAAAAATTTAAGTGAGCGTGAGAGTGCGCATGAAAAAGAAAAGGCACATAAACAAAAGAAGAGTTATGAGAAAAACCTAAAGAGGTGTGAGAAACGAGTGGAAAAAGGTGAGAAAGAGGGGATGTGCAGAAAGAACGAGTGTGATGCGCATGCAAAAGGAGAGCTAAGTGTGCAAAGATTGGAAAGAAAAGAGGTAAAAGGCAATTTCTATGCTAGAGAGGGTGATGTACGAAAGGCTTTATTAACTAGGCAGCCTTTACTTGTACTTTTGTACAAAGGTGCCTATTTTTCCACTAACCCTAATCTTTCTTCGTTGCCTAGTTCTTTTCAAACTCTTTTACAGGAATATGAAGACTTGTTCCTCGAAGAGATGCCAAAGGGTTTACCTCTATTAAGAGGAATTGAGCATCAAATTGATTTCATTTCTGGTGCACAAATACCTAATAGACCAGCTTATAGGATTAATCTCGAAGAAACTAAGGAGATGTAACATCAAGTTGAAGAGTTGTTATCCAAGGGATTGATTAGGGAAAGTATGAGTCCATGCGTTGTTCCTATTTTATTAGTGCTTAAAAAGGATGGTTCTTGGTGAATGTGCATTGATTGTCGTGCTGTAAATAAAATTACAGTTAAGTATCGCCACCCTATTCCTCATTTAGATGATATGTTAGATGAATTGCATGGTTCTTCTATATTCTCTAAAATTGATTTGAAGTCTGGTTATCATTAAATTAGAATGAAAGTAGGGGATGAATGGAAAATTGCCTTTAAAACTAAATATGGTCTATATGAATGGTTAGTTATGCCTTTTGGTTTAACTAATGCACCTAGTACTCTCATGCGTTTAATAAACCATGTTTTGCATGATTTTATGGGTAAGTTTGTGGTTGTGTATTATATTCTTGTATATAGCAAGTCATTATATGAGCATATTACACATATGCAATTAGTTTTTGAAACTTTGCGCAAAGAACAATTGTACGCTAACCTTGCTAAGTGTAGTTTTTGTACACCTAAAGTTGTGTTTTTAGGTTTTGTTGTTAGTTCTAATGGAATTGAGGTAGATAGTGAGAAGGTCAAGGCTATTGAATCGTGGCCTACACCTAAGAATGTTGGGGATGTTAGATCTTTTCATAGCTTAGCTAGTTTCTATAGGAGATTTGTTAAGGATTTTTCTAGTATAGTCGCACCACTCACAAAAGTAATTAAAAAGAATGTAAGTTTTAAGTAGGGTAATGATCAAGAAAAGGCATTTAATGTGCTTAAATCTAAGTTAATTAATGCACATTTGCTTATTTTACCTAACTTTGATAAGACTTTTGAGATTGAATATGATGCTTCTAGAGTTGGCATTGGAGCTGTTTTGATGCAAAAAGGAAGGCCTATCGCTTATTTTAGTGAAAAGCTTAATGGAGTAGCTCTAAACTACCCAACATATGATAAAGAGATGTATGCATTAGTTAGGGCATTAGAAACATGGCAACACTATCTTTTACCTAAAGAGTTTGTAATTCACACTGATCATGAAAGTTTAAAGCATTTGAAAGGACAAAATAAGCTTAATAAGAGGCATGCTAGATGGAGTGAATTCATAGAGTCCTTTCCATATATCATCAAGTACAAACAAGGAAAAGAGAACATAGTGGCTAATGCGTTATCTTGAAGGCATGCGCTTCTTTCTACTTTAGATGCTAAATTACTTAGTTTTAGGCATATTAAAGAATTATATGTGAATGATCAAGATTTTAGCAATATGTTTGATGCATGTGAAAAGGGTGCATTTAGTAAGTTTTATGGGTATAATGGGTTTTTATTTAAAGAAAATAAATTGTGTGTGCCTCAAAGTTCCATGCGCAAATTGCTTATTAAAGAAGCACATGAAGGGGGTTTAATGGGACACTTTAGAATAGCTAAAACTTTAGATGTTTTGCACGAGCATTTCTTTTGGCCTGAAATAAAGAATGATGTTAAAAAATATTGTGCTAAGTGCATTAAATGTTTGCAAGCTAAACCTCATGGTTTGTATATGCCTTTACCTACTCCTATGTCACCTTGGGTTGATATATCTATGGATTTTGTTATTGGTTTACCTAGGTCTAGGCATGGCCATGATAGTATTTATATTGTTGTTGATAGGTTTAGTAAGATGGCGCATTTTATTACATGTCATAAAACTGACGATGCAACACACATTGCTAACTTATTCTTTAAAGAAATAGTATGTTTGCATGGGATACCTAGATCTATTATTAGTGATAGGGATTCTAAGTTCTTATCTCACTTTTGGAAGACTTTATAGGTAAAATTAGGAACTAAGTTATTATTTTCTACTTCTTGTCACCCACAAACCGATGGTCAAACAGAGGTTATGAATAGAACATTAGGATAGTTATTACGTGCTATTATCAAAAAGAATTTGAAATCATAGGAAGAATGTTTACCTCATGTAGAGTTTGCATATAATAGGAGTGTGCATTCATCTACGCATTATTCACCTTTTGAGATTGTTTTTGGGTTTAATCCATTGACACCATTACATTTATCTTTATTACCTATACATGAATATTCTAATCTTGATGGTGTAAAGAAGGCAGAATTTGTTAAATAATTTCATGAGAAGGTTAAGCATAACATTGAGAAAAGGAATGCACAAATAGCAAATCAATACAACAAAGGGAGAAAACAAGTTGTGTTTGAGCCTGGCGATTGGGTTTAGTTACATATGCGCAAGGAGAGGTTTCCCTCCCACAGGCATTCAAAGCTTAATTCACGAGGAGATGGACCATTTTAAGTAGTTGCATGGATTAGTGACAACACATATAAGCTTGATCTACCTTGTGAGTATAATGTTAGTGCTACTTTTATGTTACTGATTTGAGTCCTTTTGATTTTGAAGGTATTGATTCAAGGATAAATACACTGGAGGAAAGGGGGAATGATGACAATCCTAATGCAACAAGGATTCCTAATCCAACAAAGATTCAAGATCCTTTGACTTATAATGGTGGTCTAATCACAAAGGCACGTGCTTAAAAGATGAAGGAAGCATTACATATGCTAATTCAAAGAATTTGGGCTCAAAGTACAAATCTAAATCAATATGATCCATTTGAAGCACATGAAATTAATTCTAGTCCAAAGCATATTCATTTGGTAGAAATTGAAGATTTAGGCCCAAGTAGTGTTATTGGGTCCTAATTGGATGCATTAAGCCAAAGGAGTAATTATTCATGTTGCAAGGCCTAAGATGAAGCCCAACTATATGTTATTTAGTCCATTTAGTATTAAAAATGAATTTGGTTGTGTTCCTTATCCAAATTTTTTTAGAATTATTTATTTTAAGTTATAATTACTTTTCTTTAGCTTAGTTTACAAGAAAAATAATTCCTTACCTTTAAGGATTTGTTTTCTTATCTTCTAGGGATTTATTATCCTTATCTTTTAATGATTTGTTTTAGTCTAGGTTTAGGATTAATAATTCTTATAAATAACTTATATTGTAGACTATTTTTGCATCTTTTTTAATTAATAAAAAAAAGTAGTGAATTTTTACTTCAAATTACTTGGAGTTTTATTCTTTGAACTTTTTAAACAAAATAGGTTGTTTGATAGTTCACCTGTCTTATCAATTAGAACATCCATATCTAATTGTGGTGACTTCCTGATAGCTAGAGTTCTTAATTATTAAATAATTAAGGGTTCTAGTTTCCACCCAACTTATTTCTTGGATGATCTAAAGAGTGGGTATCAATAGATTATTGCGAGTTTTTTTATTAGATAAACTCAGTTCACATCAGGTGGTTGGACTCTCGCCGGCATCATAAAGCTCAACTCTCGACTTCAATGGCTTCTGATGCTCCGGCAACGATCTAACGACTCTGCTAGCGACAAGGAGGTGGAGGAGGAAGGGAGGAGTTGATGGTGGCTGGTGGTTGAGGTTGGGGGCTAATATGAACCCTACTTATAATAGAGATAGAACACGCATCCAACTTTGAAATCATTGCCTAAGATCGTCAAGATGAGGTTATGAAGATGGAGCTAAACCCTTTGCTTATTAAAGTGAAGTAAGATACTTAGCTATTATAAGATGAACAATCACACAATTCTAAGTTTAATCTAACTTAGTAATTGTAATGAAAGGTAGAAGTGAAACAATTCAAGTAAACTTGCAAAGTTTCAAAAGAATAAAGTTCAAGGAAAAACCTTACTTTTAATATTTCAATACTTTTAAATTCGTATGTCATAGGGTTAGCCCTTATATAGGCATGTAAAAAACCTAATCCTTGAAGAAAAAAAGGTTCTATGCCTTATTTTCAAAGATGCCTATATAGGAAAATCCTTAATTAAGGAGATTTCCTTCAAAATAGGACAACTAATGATAACTCATCTTTGAAAAGTCAAAATTGAAAACTCATTACAAGTCATGACAACTAAGAATTGAAGCATGCCATGTCACATGTTGACCACTGACCATTGACTTTGACTTGTTGACTATTTGACTTTGACTTTGACATGTTGACTTATTGACTTTGACTTGGAATATCCTTGAATCTTCTCATACTGTCACGACCCAAACTAGGAGTCATGACCGGCGCTAGGGAACGAGAATTCTTTCGAATCCGAAACTCGTAGCAAGCCTTAGAAAATAAAATCATACAATAAATAAATAAAAGTACGATCGAATTAAAATTTTTCTAAATCAATAAATAAAATAAATACTCCAAATCCTTTTATAAATGAATACATATTCGTACAATGTTCAAATACAAATTCTCAGAGTATTTAATATCCAAACAAAATAATACACTTCCAAAAATTATAACACTACTACTGTAGTTTCTAGAATACAATTCAAAGTTCAGAATATATATTTGCATAAAATAGCCGGGACTGAAGAACATCGGTGAGGAACTCTATAACTAAGGTCTGATGATATGGAATCTCCTGAAAAAAATAATTGAGGGGGGGTCAGACCTCACTGAGTGAATTATTATACTATATATACATGAAAACTAAACCATAACAATCAGGCATTCTTATATATATATATGTATATACACACATTTCACACGAATGCCAAACTCTTCTTTTATAAATATACTACATGTAGAAAACGTTTAATTAAATTCATGAAGGATCAATAGAACCTTAATAATAACAACCTCAACAACCCCATCATCACTCTAGCGATGCAGGCTCACTTGATTTCAAATAGAACACTTATTCTAATCTGGACAGCAGACTGGCCCCGAGACACTAAGTCGACCGAGCTCCAGCAGTCTGACTGTCAGTGTGATTGGCCCCGAGACACTTGGTCAACCGAGCTCCAGCAATCACACTATCTATCACCTCACATCTCAATCAACCCAATAGATCATTCAATCCACTTATGGACAGTAGACTGGCCCCAAGACACTAAGTCAACCGAGCTCCAGCAGTTTGACTGTCAGTGTGATTGGCTCCGCAATCACACTATCTAACATACCATTAATCTTAGTCAAATCAATTAAATCAATTATAATCACCCAATTTTAACTCTCACTCAATCCTTATCTATCATACCGGTACGTACACGGTCCTAGTGCTGTCCACTAGGAAGCACGTTCTATTGATATCCTTCACTTAGAATAAATCATTCATTCGAAAAATAATTAATGTAGAACAATATTCATAATAGTAAAACCAACCATATATCTATATATATATACCAAAAATATACCTAAAATATACCCAGTATATTTCAGGTATATATATATATATATATATGTCAAATAAAATACGAAATAAACTAAAAATAAATCATTAATATAGTTAAAAACAATTTAAATGAGTAACAATAATATAACATGCATTATCTTAAAAATATACTTAAATATGCAAAAGATATACCCTAAGTACACAAATCATTTAATAAAACATTTATGTATAAATATTCATTTAAATACGTGTTTGTGTTTAACATATATTCACAAATATACTAAAAATAAACCTAATTATCTAGCATGCATATATCAAAAATAAACCCTAAATATACCACTAATGTGCTAGGTTTAATTTAATAATAAAATATTTATTTATTTGGAAATAAATAAAAAATATATCAAAAATAAACTTAAAAATAATTTAAGTGTAGGTTTATAATTTAACATGCAATTATTTAAGAATAAACCTAAAATCTACTGAAACTATACCTAAAGTATACTAATCATTTAATAAAATAATTATGTTTAAATGTACATTTTAAAACATGTGTATATTACTCAAATGTATTAAACCTAAACCTAATTGTTTAATGTGCATATATCAAACTAACATGCATAATTATTTAATATGCATATATATAAAAATGCAACCCTAGATATACCAAAAATATTATAATTTAAATCCCTTTTAAAACATACAATGAAAATGAAAAATTCTAAATAATGCACCCTATATGCAGTGCATATATATACAGTATAATAACTCACATGTTAGCGCTCCACGAGACAAACTCAGCGGGCCTAATCCGTTAGGCCTCGGTCTCAGCGCAACTAGACAAACAAATGACAACATGAAATCATAATAAATTTAACGAAAATTCTAAAGACTCGATCTAGAATTTTAGCCACAGAATTAGAATAGGAATTTGACCGGACATCACGTTTTACGATAATTCTACCGAAAATCCGGCAGAACCTCCCCTGTAAAACGGACATCTCTCTACTCAAATAGTAGAGTCAGTCCTGCAAAGAAATACACTTCGAAATAAACATAGAATTACAACCACAATCCCTGGGCCGGACTCCAAACTACAATTCACCGACCGAGGTTCACAATTCACAAAATAATTATAAAATATCAAAAATGCCCTTATATAATAAAATACATTTTATAAATCCAAATTACGTAATTAACCCTAAAACGTACTAAAAATCAATAAAAACCCATTTATTTAGAAAAATAGTATATTATATATAATTTGAAAATAATTTACGAAAAATAATTTTAATTAGTTAAAAATACTAAAAATTTGCAGAAATCATTTTTATACCCTAAGTAACTATTAAAACCAATTTAATTATATTTTTAGCCAATTTAGTGTAAAATTATCAAAATACCCCTATATATATATATATATATTCACTATAAATGTTCAAAAATTCACCAAAAATTATATAATTACTCAAAATTAATTTTCTCAACATATATTTCCATAATATCAATAAATATACTCAATTAACCAATTTATTTCAATTAAACACATAATTAACCCTATTTTTCAAAATTACATAAACTTAATAAATTCCAAATAAATACATAAAAATTCACAAAAATTACAAATAAATTTCTATAATTCATTTCAACTCCTATAATCACCATAAAACACAATTTCATAATTTAATTAATTAATTTTCGAAAATTAGAAAATAATAAAAAATTCACAAAAATTAAAATAAATTCCAAAAATTCTACAAAAAATACAGCATGTAGATTAAGCTTCCAGAAACAAAGTTTGTGAAGGAAGTTTTTCATGAATCAATCAAATTAAAGCTAAAAAAAATTTGAAACCCAAAATAGCTGATTTAAAAAAATTGAAACCTAAGCAATTCTAGACCAAATCAAGTGAAAAAAAACTTGGAATCACACTCACCAGAGCTCAAGGAGAAGATAGAGACCGACGACATCAAATTTGGTGACTGAAAAGTGCTTGGTAGGAGCTAAGTCAATTTTTGGCTTATTGATGAAAATCCGGCCAAACAATGCCGGAAAAGAGTGTTTCAGGTGATGGAAATAGCTGGAGGTGGAGGAGGAAGGCTGAGGGGCATATTAATAGCAAGAAAACCAGCTTGAAAGTGGCTGAAAATGGCGTTGGGAAGAAGAAGATGTAGGGAGGGGCAAAATCATAAATAAGGTAACTTTGATTTTTTTTGTTAAAAAAAACATGTATATATATATATCCACCTTATATATATTATATTAATATAATCCCACACACAAATGATATTCACCACACAAATATTTTATTATATTTAATAATTTATACACTTAAAATTAATTAATTAATACAAAAATTAAATAATAAAATTAAGGAAATTAATTAAGCTCTAATTAATTTAAATAAGTACACATATATACATTTTATTTTAGCACTTTAAAATTATATATGAGTTCATGCAAATTCATAAAACTAGTCAAAATAAATAGTATTAAATTATTTACGTGTTAATTTTTCCAAAAATACAATTTTCGGAAAAATTTTACGTAAAGTACTTAAAATAATATAAAATAATTAAAATTAACTTTAAACAAACAACAAACTCATAAAATATCATAAATATATATACAAAAATTATTAATACTGCATATCCCGATGCAGTATAAAAATATTTAAAAACTCGGGATATTACACATACCTTCTAGAATCTTCTTGAACCTTCCTTATTGACTCCAAAATAGAAAAAATAACTTCCAAATTCGTCCAATTCAAGCTAATTAATTTCAGAATATGAAATTAAGCTAATTAGCTTGAATTCTTCATCATGCGGCTCCAAGCTTGTACTTGTAGTCAAATCTACCAACTTGCTTGTAATGTGAAAGACAAGCAAATTCATTGCTTGTTTGAACTTTTTTGTCCTTGATGTTGTCATTGTGCCCTCATAATGCAATAGATCACTTGGTTTGATGGGCTTGCTTAGCTTAATTGCATCATTTGGTTAACTTATACCAAACTCGTATTCAATCTGATAACCTTGACAAGGATCGTTCATAAATCAAGCAAAAAGAAACTTTAATTTTCAACAAGACCCTTAAATAACCTGCACTTAAGAACCTTAATTATAAAGAATTAAAGGTTGTTTAATATAAACCTAAGATTAACAAAGTCAAATTTAAGTCTAAATTAAACTAGGTTTGAATATACCAAGCCTTCACTTGATAAATTCACTAAAGTTCTTTTAAGAACAAAAAAGAAGGACTTTAACCTCACAAGAATTAAAATTTAATTAATAAAACTCATTCCAAATTTGTGCTACATTGATATGGCCTTTATATAGACATGTAAACATCCTAATCCTTGAAGGATTAGGTTTTCTTACTTATTCCTAAAGACACCTATAAAGGAAAATCCTTTACTAAATAGAATCCTTTCAAAAATATAACAACTAATGACAACTAAGTTTTGAAAAGTAAAATTGATAACTCATGACAACTAAACATTAAAAATTCAAATTGACAACTCATGACAACTAAACAAATAACTAATGACAACTAAGCTTTGAAGCATGCCATGTCACATGTCAAGTTGGATGTTGACCATTGACTTTGACTTGTTGACTTTGACTTGGAATATCCTTGAATGTTCTCACATCTTTTAAAATCTTCTTGAATCTTCCTTATTGACTCCAAAATAGAAAATAACCAAAAAATTCGTCTAAGCTTTATACTTGACTTTATTGATGTGTAGACTTTATAAATTTACCCTTTTAAGGATTATATCATTCTCTCCCTCTTAAAGATGATTCATCCTCGAATCATACCTATATTGTAAAGTTGGTATATTTGGATGTCCTCCGGGATCGAATACAAATACCTTGGTAGAGTACTTCTCCTTTGAAGCAATGATGCACATAAACAACTTTAGAATTCCTTTAACTTGTTGACTTTGACGGTCCGACGTGGGTTGTGAAGGTGATGGTGGAAGAAGAAGAAGAAAAAAAAGAAAAAGAAGGAAGAGAAGGTGATGTTGACCTGAAATTTTTTTGACTTTTCCAATTTTTTAATTTAATTATAAAATTACTAAAATATCCTTCACTTAAATTTAATAATAATAATAATAATAATAATAATAATAATAATAATAATAATATTATTATTATTATTATTATTATTATTATTATTATTATTATTATTATTATTATTATTATTATTATTATTATTAACAGCAACAACAACAACAACAACAACAATAATAATAATAATAACTTTAATATTATCAAATAATCTTATATAAAATAAATTATTTTTACGTAAACAATTCTCTTAAAACAAAATATGTAAATAATATTATCAATTATCAATAATAATAATATACTAATAAAATTTAAAATTATTAATACTGCATATCTCAAAATAATATTATTTTATTTAAAATACATAGTCATTACAAAAAGAATTGAGGAGTGGTGTATAGAGGATTTAATGGGCATTGAATTTGATTCAATTGCGAATGTTGAAAATTTTTTACTACACTTATTCAAGTGATCTGGGGTTTAGTGTGTGAAAGGATCATATAAGGCATTATAAAAATGACACAATTTTAATGAGAAGATGAGTTTGTTCTAAGGAGGGTCTTCATTCTAAAAACGACTTGAAAAGGGAGAATATAAAGAATGAGCCAAGAGCTTTAACAAGAAGCAACTATTTAGTTGCTTTGAGGGTGAATTATGACAAACTGATTGTAAAATATATTTTTGATAGAATTTACTGTTGAGCATAATCATATACTGGTTGCATTTCGAGAGGTACTATTTCTCAGAAATTATCGTCAAGTTACAGAGTTTGATGGAGCACAAGTAACACAATACCTAATTTTTTTTTCAAAGTTTGAATTATTTTCATGTATCTTAAAGATTTAAATGTTATTAATTATTTAAATTATTTTAAGATGACAATCAAAGATTAAAATTTAAGAAATGATTTTATCATTTTATTATTAAGTTATAATAATAAATTAAATAATTCTATTAAAAAGTTTAAATAAATAAATGAACATCTAATTAATTGGTGGCAATGTAGGAAAGATCAATGCACATTGCTGGTATAAAGACAAGTCAAATCATCGATTATATAGTCAACAATGCTCGAGGATTTGAGTATGTGGAATTTACAAAGAAGAATTTATATAATTTTATTGATATAAATAGACGATCTAAAATATTAATTAGATTCAAAAGTTGAAGTTGCCCTTAGTTACTTATCTACATTAGGTGATATAAATCATGGATTATATTGTAGATATACTGTCGATGAAGAAAACCGTAATATGTTTTGGACAGATCCACATTCTCGAATGGGCTATTAATGTTTGGGGATGTTTTAGTGTTAGATTCAACATACAAGACTAACACCTATAAGATGCCTCTTATTATCTTGGTTGGGATCAACCAATTTTACTCAACAACAATATATGAGTATGCTTTGGTAGCTGATGAAACATCTGATAATTATGAATGGGTTTTAAATGTTTTTTTTTTTTTGCATGCAATGAAGGGAAAAAACCCAAAAACGATAATTACTAATTGTGATCTAGCTATGCATGAAGCAATAAAAAAATTATTTACTGGAACTGTACACTATATATGCTCCTGGCATATTAAGAAAAACCTAAAATCAAACATTCGAGAGCCAGGTTTTCAAAATAGGTTTCATCATTGCTTGGTTGATAATATCAACATCCAGAGTTTTAAGAATTTTGTTGAAAAGTATAAACTTCAAGAGAACAAGTGAGTATAAGAAATGTATATAGATCAAAGGCATTGGACTGAAGCTTATTTACAAGCTTATTTTTTGCTGGTCAAACTACTAGTGAATGATGTGAGGGAATTGATTCTTATATGGATCATTTTTTGCAAGGGAAACTAAAACTTTTTCAATTTTTGAGGCAATATGATTAAGTATTTAGATCTATACAACAAATTGCGTTGAGTTTATATTTACTAATTATGATTTAAGACATGTTTTAATGACCCATCTAAAGATATTTGAGACCCACACTTCTATTATTTACACAAGGAATGTGTTAAGAATTGTGAGAAATGGGACTGCTAAAGAAATGTATTTTTTGTGAAAAAATAGATTTAGGCCAGTAAAACCTTGGAAAACAGATGTTAGTATTACAATATTTACATTCATGCACTATCTACAACATGCACAGAAGATAAATATAACCAAAAAATAACGAAATACTAAAGTGACAGCAGAGTAGCACTAGAAAAAATATAGAAATAGTGAAACATGACATTCACAATGAAATATAATCTTAATACGTGTCAACAACCTAAAAATAGCAAATCAAGTTAAAGCATATTTTATCACTAATTGTTGAAAATTCAAACTTACTCTTGTCTAAATTCTTAATGTTTTAATACTTTTTAAATTAATTTTAATTAAAATGCTTGTGATGTTAATTTTACAAAAACTAATTAAATAATAATATTTTTATTAAATCACAAAATTAATTTTGCAAAAATAAATATCAAATTTTTGAGAATTGATTTTCTATGGTCATCCAAATTGTTTTGCTTGATAGTATGTAGTCAACTTATATCATTTTGAAGTCAATTTATATCATTTTATGGTCAACTATGTATTATTTTATTATGAATTTTCTATAACATAGAAATTTAGTAAAATATATGTTCTTTTATCTTTTTACTTAATATTTTTGTGATATTGTGTGGTTAACAACTATAAAAATTAGTGAAGTTTATAATTATGTGGTATATTTTTCGTTTAGTATTTTATAGTCTGCCATATATTTTTCATTTAGTATTGTGTTTTAGTCTATTATTTTTAAAAAGAACAATGTTATAAATATAAGTGAAAACTTAGATCTAGAAAAAAAATTCCGTTCGAAATTTTTTTTATTAATTATGAAGGTAACATTATCTATAAGTTGTAGGTATTTTTTTTTTAAATTTCAATTTAATGGCATATAATTTATGTTTTATGTTGTAATCTAATTAAGTGCAATTTAAAAAGGATGATGTTATAATTATAAGTGACAACTTGGATCAAGAAATAAGAGAAAAAAAATGTTAAGAGATTTTTTTTTCCTAGTCACTCATCTTTTTTAAGTAAGGAAGGTAATTTTTGTCATTTTTAATCTGAAATTACTTTTCTATACTTTTTTTTTATCAATTTATTTCTTAAATAAACATATAGATCTTAGTTTTTTTTTTATTTTTGTGATTTCGTTGCCTTATTGTGACGTTTAATTTTTTTGTCTTGTTACGACGTTTTATTTTCAGTTGTTTTATTGTCCTTTTATTCGTATTTGGGCTCTTCAAACAATTATATTTCATCAAACAGATATAAAGATAACAAATTAATAGTCATTAGCATGTTATAAAATTGGAGTTATAAATATTTTAATCACTATATTATTATTAAATTTATAAATTTTGAACTGATTTATTATATTATTAATTTAAGTGTAATTTTATTCTCTGTGATTTTTAACAAATTTGTATATGAATTTCTACTAATTTAAATTAATTAAATTATTTTTATATATTTTTTAAAAAAACTTGGATTAGAAAAAAATTTTATTAAAAAATATTTTTATTAACTATAAAGGTAATTTTATCTATCGGTTATAGATTTTTTTTTTAATTTCAGTTTAATGACTTATAATTTATATTTTATGCAAATGGCTAAAAAGTACCTTATGAGCATTGAAAAGATCCCTAACACAACATAAAAATACTAACGTTCTTCTTATTTTTATTGATAAAGTGCAAAAGTACACGAGAATTACTCAGAGATGCATACATACAGATTACAAGAAAAGCAAAATGGGTAAAAACAAAAGCATCAATAGCGACAGCGACGAAGATGACACTTTCTACTACCGCTACTCGTCCGCCGCCGCAACGACCTCCGCCTCACAACCGCCGCAATTCTCAAATCCTAACAAACCTAGAAACCCTAAATCGAAAGCCACCGGTTCTGGAGGCCTAGCACCGTCGAAATCAACTCTTTACGTATCGAATCTTGATTACTCCCTTACAAACTCCGACCTCCACACACTCTTCTCTACATTCGGCAAAATCGCACGCGTGACGGTCCTCAAAGACAGGCATTCGCGACAATCCAAAGGCGTCGCCTTTGTTCAATTCGTTTCTAGAAATGACGCTGTTTTAGCTGCGAATCAAATGGACAAGAAAATCCTCAATGGACGTACGCTCACCGCCTCAATCGCCGCTGATAATGGGCGAGCGCCGGAGTTTATCAAGAAAAGGGTTTATACAGATAAGAGTAGATGTTATGAGTGCGGCGAGTTTGGGCATTTGTCTTATGAGTGTCCCAAAAATCAATTGGGACCGAGAGAAAGGCCCGTGGAGAAGCGTATCCGGAGAGGAGGAGGAGGAGGAGGAAGAGGAAGAGGTGGTGGTGGTGGTGGTGGAGAGGAGGATGATGGTGGGGAGGGGTTTGACGAGGAGGAGGAGGAGGAAAATTGGGCCTCAGTGGTGGATGGAGGAGCGGATGAGAGGTTGTTGAATGAAGAAGGGCAGAGAGGAGTAGTGGAGCGGAAGAGGGTGAAGAAAGCTAGTTACTTTAGTGATGAGAGTGATGAAGAGGAGTGATTTTGAGATTTGGGTTTGTGAAGGTATGTTGTTTTATTTCCTTTTATATATGGGTTTTTGTTATTTTTTTAAGATGTTTAGCTTCATGCATGGAAATGATAGTTGTGGATAGCCCCTTAGGTTCAAGATTTTGGTTGACGTTGTATATACTGTATCTTGATTAAAAAAGAGTGAAAATTTTGCTTTATGTTTACTAAGGTAATGGAATAAAGATTAAATGATGATCAATAAGGTGATGCATTTAAAAATCCATTCACTTAGGCATGATTGTACCTGGTAATTTAATTTGCACTTGGTATATTTATGATCATAATTGTTGGTTAGTAAAGAGTTGTTTCTATAATCAATAAGACGAACAGTATGCCCTCCTAAGTTCCTATCTCTATTTTTGGAGGAGTGCATTGCTTGGTTGTGAAGAAATTAGCTAAAAAATGAGGGATTTGGTGTAAAGAGAATATAGAGGGACACTTTGAGAGGAAGTTTATTATTGTGTGGGTAGGAACATGGTAACTTTAGGCCTGTCTCAAGTTGGGCATTTTTTCGCCTTGATTTTTGCCTCAGTCTAGTGAGTGGAGAAAGTAGCCCCCTTCATCTAATGTGTGAATAATTTTTCTAATAGTGTTCAAATTGGAATAATTCACTAGAGGTTTTTTTTTTTTTAATGGCTTGGACAATATACTGTGCAAACTTATGTCTCTTATTTTATGGCTCGATGTTGGTATATTTATGATGTCTTTGAGGTGATTAATTTGATTCCAACTAGTTTTGTGGTTGACGACATAATTGAGTTGAGTGCTGCAGCAGTTTTCCCCCATTTCCTCCATAGGTGTAATTTTTCTCATGGCCATCAAAATGAATTTACTTTTCATAATATCTTTTGCCAAATAGTGTCTTTGCTCACCATCTCACTACTTGTAATGTATGACCTTCCCTTTGAAGTAATTTGTACAATTTTCTTGTATGCTCTGTCTATTATGTTACCAGCCCAAATTATGCAACTACTATGTGCAATGCCCCTATCAATTGCATATGCATGTTAAAAAATATGGAACATACCATTTGCTTTTTACTAAGAATACTGTATCTTGAAAAATCTTTTGGGATTTTGGAGGAGAGGAACAATTAAGAAAATGATGGGGAAAAAGAAAAACTGAGAGCTATCTTTGTATATATTCAGGATTTTGAGTTAGCATTCCCATTTGATGGGCAAAAAAAAAAAATGTTGCAGTATTTGCATTTTGTATATGTTTGTCAACTGTAACAAAAGTATATTTGAATTTTTCCTTTTTAAGTCCAGAAATTCATGTTCTATGTATAATGAATCAATCATGTTTTACTCTGCAGTTTTATCTTGAGCAAGTTATTGGCAACCTGCATTTTCTTGTGAAAGTTCGTCTTGCTTCTTGAAGAAGTATATTCTGCATTGAGATTTACACAAACATGTTTAGAAATGAGGACAGGGATGGCAGCCGCTGGTTCGTATTCTTGTGTTGCTTATGCTGCAACAGTTGCAGATTGTCTTGATCTGAGGATTCATCCTTGGGCCTTTTTTAAACCAATGCTTGGGGAGAATCCAACTATTTACGAGCAGATGAGCAAAGTGCTTTGATAATGTACAGTTAATTAGTCAGGTGTAGTGGCTAGCTAGACAAAGCATAATATTTTGAACATATTATGTCTTTTCAATGGTCTAAAGCACAAGCATATGTGTAATCTATACTGTAAGATTGGTAGAAGGAAATGGGAATTGATTGTACTTGCAGGTTTTTGAAATTGAATTTTAATGTAGCAAGACTTGCTAGCTCTGTTTGTTTCTCACAAAGGTTAAGGATCCCATTTCATGGAATTTCAGTCACAATAGTTCGTGTTTTTCACATCATGTCAGAGAATTTCAGCATCTATTTCGTGGGTCAGTTGATTTTCTTTTTGAAAAAGGCTGTTAACAAATTTCAGGAAATATTGCTTTCGCATAATTGATGATCAACTTATGGTTAGTTCTAGGCAATTAAAGATTTACAATTGAGATTCAATCATTTCTGGTAACTGCAGCAATTATTTGTGCACGTTTCCTGTGATGTTTCTGCATAAAGCAAACTGTAGGATTCATTCCTCAAGTTCAGTGCACTATACATCTCTATTGCATCAGAATTAGAACAAAGATGCAGCAGTGTCCCTACTATAATTTCCAGAAGTCGCTACCAGCAGAGTTCCTATTTAATAAGTTTTTTTTTTTCAAACCAAAGTAGAACTTTTCTGAGCTGACTTCTATGCCTACCATCCATGACGAGAATGAAAAGTTTGTTCAAAATATGCATATCATTGCCTTGAGAAAAGCATAAACTATATAGATGCATTTGAAGAAAAAATCTCAAGTCTCCGAATTCTGATCTTCTTCTGCCTACGTTTAGCCAGACTGTTTTCCTGTCTGTGAAATGTTCAAATTTGTCATGGGTTAGAAACTTGATGCGTTCTTAGAAACTAGCTCAAACCTAACAAACTCAGCTTACCAGCATTTCATGGTCCCCCATGACTTCTTCTATTAGTTCCTGTAGTGGTTTATTAGCACTGTTAGGAACAAGGGCTGCAAAAGCAGCTGGTTCTAGACCTGCATATGAGCACAAGAACACTGTGAGTGCAATTACAGACTTTAGCACTGTGGAAACTGGAAACTAGGTCTGTAGTTAAAAAGAGAAAAACTGTGATATGAATTTAAGCGACGATTCATATGGAGTCTAGGAAGTTTCAGGCCATGAATTCGGTGAATGGAACATTTGAAATCAGCGTAGTTTGTGGATCAATTTTTTTTTTTCCATTTTCTTATATTAATATCACGGTATTAAGTTTTTAAAAAAATGTCCAGGCATCATCTGATTTTAGATCAGAGTACAAATTGTGATTGAAGTATTGTCATTTAAGGTATTCATGAGAAGAAGAAAACATCAGAATACCAGTTTCTGGAAAAGCATCAATGAACATAATCATCTCCTCCCCACTAAGGCCAGACAGGAAGCAAATCCGTGGTAATGACTTTGCTATCTGCACAGGATACCTCACATTCAGGCATTTCTGTATATTATTGAACACCTGAAGCTTTTTCTTAAAGCTTAAACTAGAAACATCTTGGCATGCCTTTCTTTCAAATTGCTGAAACAATCCATTGATTTTCTTGACACACATCCATTTACATTCTACTTTTGAAACGTTTATGCTAAACACCTGTATTAGATGTAGATCAATAACTATATTTAACAAAAAAATTGACCTTCACTGTTTCCAAATTTTGTTGATTTGTATGCATTGCTTCCCAAAGCGACCGAGGAATCATGTCTTCAGTACAAAATATAATCTGAAAAATATATATCAAAACAAAAACCAGATGTAAATGATATAAAATCATTTTATTTTTCTATGCAGGTTTAATAACTTAAAAGAAAATGAACAAGCAGGTTTCATGTAAGATTTTACCCGTAAGAACTCGCCGCCCATCTCTTCCAGCATCTGCCTGATCTGTATTAACAATATGGTATGTGTTCTAATATGAAGGATCAATCAAGATTTGCAGACATAAGCTCTATATTAAACAGATTTTAGTTTTCCCAGACAATTTTACTGAACCACAGTGTTGACAATGGATTCATTGGGTTCATGAAGCTACTAGAAATGAGCCACTACAAATTTAATTTGGACAAGCTGACAGGAAGAATTTGGAATGCAAGCTGAACTATTTCCAGGTAAGAATCTCTCTTAAGAGGTAGTCAAGCATAATTCAATAAAAACTATCAGCAATCACAACACAAGCTGTGCTAGCAAGCAACAAGAATTCTATGACTCTTGTCCTGCTTGTAACCAAAAGGCTTAACAAAATGCAAACTAGTGGCCATCACTCATCAGATCAGAAATTACCATTCAAATTATGATGATTAAGGGAGGAAAATTGGAAATGAGAATCACCTTTAGTGCCTCCTCCAGTTCAAAGCCCAATAACAACATTGCCTGCAGAAAAGTAACAATTTATGCATTTAAGTTGATTCCAATAAGATGAAAATGTTCAGCATCTTTCTGCAAGTGATACACTTGAAGAAAGTCTCCCCTTATACACACAGTTTACATGGATGCCAAGGAAGTTTCAGAATTGGGATCATTTAATCCTTTTCATTGACAGGCCTACCTAGGTAATTAACTAGAATGTTTGGAAACTTTAATTAATAGGCTTTTTTTTTTTCGAAAAACTACTCATAAATATTTCGAGGTTTTTTCTACAAATTTAAAAAAATTAGAAAACGCACCTCTATCTTGAAAACACATTTTTTAGTTTTTCTTAAATAAAAAAAAATTAAAAGAAACTCTATAATTTTTTAAACTATATAATTATACAATTGATTGATAATAATGAATAACTTTTAAAAAATTTATATAAAAAATATTTTAATATTTCTAATTTACATTATCCTATATTTTTAATATTTACACATTTTTCTTATATTTTTTTAAAAAATGTCGTTTCATGGGATCTCTTTCCACATTTTTTCTGTTTCCACTTTTCTATTTTTGTGCTACTTAACTCTAATATCAGGTGCAGAAAAATGACAAAATACACATTGAAATTGGTATAGAACTAACCACAACTTACAGGTGGACCATATACAGGGTCATCAGCATTTAAAGGAACAAACTTGGATTCTTCAGATAGCTCACTGGGAACTCCTGCAAGGTGCAAGTGAGAATTTCCATCTAAAGTTCAATATTAATAACAGAAGAAAATGAGAAATTGAGGTAGTGCCAGCCCCACCTTCAGCAGATGCTCTTAATGAATGATTATTGAGGTTCACCTGATACTGATAGGCAGCAACAGAATCCTTACCAGATGAAGAAGAAAGTGTAGATATATGTGAAACTAGAAAAGGGTTTGATGGAACAGAAGGAACTAAAACTGGATAAGATTTTAAACAGAGGAGATTAGTTGAAAAGCCAAGAGCTAAAGCCATGAGTTTGTTTTGTGTTGCTTTGATCTTCTGCAACTCAGAGTCTATACTCTATAGCTCCACTATAGTTCTGATCTGTTATTTTTCTTGACAAATGTTTGGTAGCTCATCTTTCTTCAATATCCTTTAAGTGCCCAATCACTACTTGCCATGTGGAATTTTTATTAGAAAAATGGCAGATTACTAAACTCCCTTATATTATTATCAAAAAACTAAACTGATATTTATCAAAAAGTCCTTATACGATACAAACATTTGTATACAGAGGCAATTAGAAATATTAAATTTATTTTTATTTTTATTTAATTACAACTATTAAATATTTTTATATACCAATGCCTATAAAATGTATCAGTCAATTATTCAGAAAAACAAAATTCATAGTTACATTTTTGTTTTTTGAAAATTAAAATTGCCTCTCAATTTTTTTACTGTTTAGTTCCTCATATTTATCATAAAGTAATATTTTGTTCCTTCTTTTTATACATTAAAAAGTATTAATTTGAAAATTTAAAGAATTTTTAAATGTAAAATCAGGGAGTGAAAGTTTTAACAAAAACTAAGGCATAGCGAAAATAAAAATACAAAAACTATTTAACTTATTTTTGGGGAAAAGAAAACATATAGTCAAACTATAAATCATAATATCAGATCAATGGGTATTATAATAATTTTTCCCTGAGGAAGAATTTTTTATGTTTTACTTGCAGACAATGAAAACATAGGATTATACTATTTGTGTTTTATTTATTTATTTATTTATATTTTCCTGAAAAAAACCTCAGTAGTTAGAATCCTAGTCTTCAATGTATAAGTAGAAAATCTTACTAAATTGTATGTTAATGACAGTAAGTTTGTGTAAAGCTAGCTAGACTTTTCAATGTATTTATACCTTATGAATTATTTCCATTAGAATTCATGTCGATATGCTTTTCCTTTTTAGCGGTTAATGTTATAAGTATTCAGATTCTCTAGTGTAAAATTTTGCGTTCATATCTTACGTTTGAATAAACAGATAGTAGGAGAGTTGTCCCCTTCATGCGATTCACTCTGCATGATTCAAATTAATTATAATTTTGTAACTATCGAATATTGAAAGCTTAGTAAAAAATATAATAATTTTCCTTTATAATATAAACAACACACACAAGAACATAAATATTCTTTCTTAATGTTCAAAAGATTATCTTTCTTTATTCTTTAAGGATTAAGGTCGTAAAAATCACCAACATAACTTTATAGGATTCTTTTTAAACAAACAGAAAAATATTTACAACAACGTTCGAAAAACCATGAATGCCACATAAATCTGTTCTCTCTCTTGAAGGCCAAAAGATAGCCAATTACATCTCAGCAACCAGTTCCTCTGGATGTACTTCCGGGGCCTCTGACAGTTTGCCTTGAGTCCACCTCTTCAGCATCTCTAATGCAGCCTTAGGCTGGTCCATGGGAACCATGTGCCCAGCATCATGAACCTGTTTATCAATGCATCATGCAAAATGTCAGTATTGATTATGACCGACTCCAATTAACCAGATTAAAGAGAGGAGCAGAAGACAACATACCTTGAGGAAAGCAAGAGGCCCAAAACTTTTCAATACTCCAGCTTCTGAGTTGCCAACTGTGAAAGGAACTTCAGGGGATGCCACGAAGTTTTTCTGACCAGACCATTCCATGGCATGAACCCATCTTGAATTTCCTGCATATAAAAAATATACCTCCCAAGTTTATATCAAATAAAAGTTGTTATTGATTGTTTGGTCAAAATGTTGGATCTTAGCTGATATGAGATGCAGAAAATTAGCCCTATAACTTACCAAGCCAGTTGCAGATAAGATCATATTCTCCTGCATAGACAAGCAACTGGATTCCATCCTCAAGGAGAGCTGGAATTCCTACTTCGAGATTCCTCATCCAGTCCATCAACATGGCCTGATATACTGTAGGGCTGCAGGAGACAAAGTCTATATCTCCAACCCCAAGTGCATCCCTAACTGATTTCTGGCTCAGAAAATTCTCCATGTTTGAAAAGTCATAGCAGAGAGCTCCTTCACATTTCTTCCTGATATCATAGTGCTGCAGGGAGAAACAGATTTATGATTGTGTCAACTATAGTATCTGGTCACCTTTATTTAATCTTTTGTGCATACATAAATCTGCCAGCAAGCTTGCCCATGGCCCAAAGGCATAAATTATATTTCTATGCAGTCCTGAGGTCGAACAAAAAAAAGCTTTTTAGAGGTTTGAGGAAGGAGATTAGCAATCCCCATTCTAGCTTGTGAAACTCTCACAAAACTTGAAAAGATGAGATCTCTTTCTCAAAAGAGACTCAGAAAGATAAGGTGGTTGGGAGAGTAAGAATCTAACACATTATTTTCATATCTATCAAAACAATAGATCATACAAATTTTCCTATAACTACTTCAATGAATAAAAAAAATAGCCAGGCAGCCTTTAATCTATAAATCTTGTTCAAAAAAATATATAAATCATATTTCTACATCCTTGCTGCAAAATGGTATTTTTATTTGTACCAAATTTATAATATTTTCATGAATCATATGGAAATAATTTAACCTTTATTTGGCAGAATAGATGTTCAGTGGGGCAATACCACCGAGTGGCAACAACAGCGTTGTCTAATCAGCATATTGGATTTTATAAAAAGTTATTTAACAATGGAAGGGCAACATGAGGTCTTACATTCATACCACCAGCTCGGGCCATGATGCTACTGAATATAGTGTTGCAAACAAAATATGAGGCCATGCAAGAAAGTGTACCATCAGTGCCTGAAAAAAATGAAAAGCAAAATTGCCACATATGCTTAAGCAAATAAATGATACAGAAAACCAGTAAAATATTTTCTAATGCATGGATGGCAAAATTATCAGTCTGAAAATGAATTTTAACAGCAAGACACCAATGATTAGAAACAATGATACAATCAAGTAGGCACAGATCTGGCCAAGAGAAAATAATGGAAATTTATGACATTACCACAGAGTTTTATTGCCATTTCACACACTGGAATCACCTTGCCGATACGATCATGATCTGCTTTTGTAATTATCCCCATATCCAATGCATAATCTGTGTAAGCTTTGTACTGGATTGCAGGATCAGTAAGCCCATTGCCAATGGCAAATCCCTGTTCAACATTTTGACTTGGAATTAACATGAGTTGAGGCACTTGAGTAGACTTGTCACAATTTGGTAAAGACAAAATAAACTGCTTGCCTTAAGATTTATATGAATTCCTTCTTTAGCTTTGTTTCCTTTGTGAACTCGAGCAGCAAAAGCAGGAATGTAGTGGCCAGCATATGACTCTCCAGTTATGTAAAAGTCGTTCTTTGCAAGTTCAGGATGCTCCTCAAAGAATGCCTGACATCAGAGAAGTAATCTACTTTAGTCCTGGCTATATCATAATTTTCCCACACAAGTAAGAGCAATAAATTCAGTAATGACTAAAATGCAATTATTTTCCTCATAGTATTTAATTTTAAGATGTGATGAGTTCTCTACATTATAGTTATATATGCCATATTTCACTTTTTTACCAAACAGAAACCAAAGATGACCAACCTGTAAGAAGTCATATAGGTCATTACTAACTCCCTCCTCACTATGACGAATGTCACGTCTATCAGAAGTATAACTGAATCCAGTGCCAGTGGGTTGGTCGACATACAGAAGATTTGATGCCTGCAAGATTATAATAGCAAGTCAATTATTTGACCTTTGACAACATATCAACCAAGAAAAAAAAAAAAGAGTGAGAGAAAGTAGCAGAAGTCCATAATGCATGAAATATTTCCAGATTGGAGCTATAGGACACAAAATTGGAATTTTATAATTTTAATTTTCAAGCACCCATCAAAGTGAACTGTACATAAATAATACGCATCATCTTGTGCTTTCATGCCACATATTAGAAACCATTTTAAATACACAACAAATTCCTATTAAAAACAAAGAGTCAAAATGATATGAGACAGCCATAGAAATTGACAGTAACATTAAAAAACAAAAAGAAAGAAAGCTTTGAATGCCTATGCACAAAGATGCAGGAACTATAACAAAAATCCTATCAATACAACAATGTAAGCAGAATTAAAAGTGATACAAGTGTGTGTTTAAAGAGACCCGGAAAAGACATCTAAAGACAATATAGGAGAAGAAGAATGATGGAGCAAATTTTTTCTGCCAATGTTTTGATACATAACAAGATGAACACAAGTGAATGTTACAATAAGAGAAAGAAATGACCATAAAGCAAACCTAGGCCTTAGCAATGAAAAACTCTCTTTGAAAATTTCAACAGACTGGAGATTAATTAACAATTACACAGAATTCCATCAACCCTGCCATTTTTTTTAATAAAAGAGAGAACAAGCGAACTTGCAGAGGCATGATTTCATTTTCTTCAATATGGCTTGTTTGTAAAGTCTAAAAGAATTGAATTCTAGTAAATACAAACTTCCAAATACTAGAATTGATTAAATAGAATAGAAATTGAATCAAATACACCTTAAATAGAAGTAAATACTAAATTAAGCTTTAAGTTCATTCAGTCAACAGCACCAATACTACAGGGGGGAAAAAACTAAATTAAAATGTCTTAAGTCGTTCAAGTTTTAGATCAATTCTATTGGAGTTGTCTGTAGCTATATAACCTCTATTGAGAGCTGCACTCACCCACCACACAAAAACAAACAAAAAGAATAAAAGTAGTAAATCCAAAAGATACAGATAAGTACCTGATCCCAACCATACTGATTCCAAACAAGAGACAAATTATTAGCAATAGTAAAAGGACCATTCTCATAAAACATGGCCAATTCACTGCTACACCCAGGTCCACCAGTCAACCATATCACCACTGGAGCTTCCTTCTTCTTGTTTCTTGATTCAAAAAAGAAATAAAACATCCTGCAACAAAAAATTACCATTAAATTCAACAACAAAAAAAAAAACGAACACACACAGAGAAAACTTAACGAATCAAGAAAAGAATAAAATTTTTTTTAAGAAAGTAAAAACCTAGCGTCATGGGAATTAGCAATCTTGTAATAACCAGCATGATGACCTAAATCTTCAACAGAAAAAGCTCCATAATCACCACCACCACCAATAACATTAGGAAACTTAAATAGCTTCTCTACAATCTTGTTTTTCTCTCCTCCTTCAAGAAAAAGACGGTCGCCGTCGACGACGTTGACGTCCTTCTCCGGGAACAAATTTAGCTCTCTGATCAGCTTCTCAGCCTGCAACGTAGGGAAATTTGACTTCCCAAGACGATGATGATGGTCAGCACTAACGTTGGATATGGCGAAAATTGAAGAAGAGAGGAAGAGAAGAAAAGGCAAATAATTTATGAGTTTATTTTTCGCCATTTTTTTGGGGGTTGGGAAGCAGAAGAAGAGAGGTTGCAAAGAAGTCTTTATAAGCAAGTGTGCAAACAATACAGCTAACTGTCTGTCTAGTTTCACGGACGGAGGGGATCGGTAGTTGCGCGATATTTTGACAGGAGAGTAGCGGAGTTTTTTTGACTGTATGTAACAATTTTCTCCTGAGATTTAATTAAATTCATTAATTTATTTTTATATTTTTAAAAGTAAATTAATAATTTTTTTATATTTAATTTTATTAACTATTTTTTTTATTTATTTATTAAATATTTTTTTAAATTTGATATTTATATCGTAAATATGAAAAGATATTTAGTTGATAGGAAGGGAACTTAAGAAAGTATTTATTTAATTTTTAAAAATATAAAACTAAATTAGTAAATTAGAATTATCATAAGGGTGACTGTAATTATTCTAAAATAAAATAAAATTACCAATAAGAAATTATATAAATATATTTTTTGTTACCTAACAAATAAATAAACTGAGTTTTAAAAAAATGAATAATAATAAATAATAATAATTATCTATAATTTTAGGAAAAAAAGCAATAGAGCATAAAGAAGTTTTTAATTTTTTCTCACTTCTACAACTATTAACACTGAGCACGGACAAGAAAAGTGTTGGAATTTTAAACTGCGTTGCTTTAAATAATTTTAGTTGCATTAAACTACATAAATTAAATAGTTTTGGTTATTAGATAAATATTTTAGTATAGTTCTAAATCTTTAATAATTTTTCAAAGAATGTATATATGTGTGCGTGTGTTAAAATTTAGTAGTTTTTTCATATAAATTAAAAAATACAATTTATCAGATATAATTATTATTATGTGTTATATATATATATATATATATATATATATATATATATATATATATATATATATATATATATATATATATATATATATATATATATATATATATATATATATATATATATAATCAATTGAAATGTACATATTAAAATAACTATTAAATATTAAATATTAAACTTTAATACAAAATAATACATTGAGATGTAATTTTTTCAAAAATTAATGTTCTTACTAGATATAAATTGATTGTACAATTCTATTTATACTTTAAATGAATTTTTTTATTTTGTAATCTTTAAAAAAAATTACTTATGGTTTTAGTAATATAAAATATAAATTTTTAGTGTTAAAAAAGTTTAAATTTTTGAATATGCATTTTAAACCTTATTGTATCAAATCATTGTAAAAAATTTAAATTATTAAACCGAATTATACTAAAAAAATAATTATCACTAGAGATTTTATTATTAAAAGTTTTTAAAATTAATATCGTTTTAAGATTTTTTAATTTTTTAATTTTTCAGACCCGTACTCATTAGGCACTTCTAACAACTATTCACCAACTTTCTACTTCATAATTTGAATTAGAAGTAAATTTTTTTTAAAAAAAAAGTTAAAAATAAAAATGCGAAAAAAAAAAAATTAGTTATTTGACGAATTTTTTTTTTTCTTTTAAAAAAAGTTGTGGTGATGATGTGTCAACAGAGGGATTGAAGAATTAGTTCACTCCGGAGAGAGTGGTGGCGGGAAGGCAAAGGCAAAGAGGGATTGCGTGTGATGTGGTGCAATATAACACCAGTGTGCAAGCAAGCACCAATCTTCAATCTCCTTGTCAATTTGCAGCCATTCTTTTGTTTTCCTGGGACCCTTTTATTTCTTTTTTGTGAGTCTGGTTTGCGTTTTCCTAAGAAACAAACATTTCAGTCTTAATTACAACTGCTTTGTCTTAATTACTCTATTAAATTGACCCAGCTTTTTTAGCCTAGTGGCATTGTGAAAATAGACTATTTTATAAAATTTCCTACCAAGATTAATATAAAGTATACAATAATTTGGCTAATTTGTTTTAATTATAACTCAAATTAAAATTATGAAATAAGCAGCTGATAAATTAAATTTAAAATCAGCGTAATTTGCAAAATTTGAAATTTTTGTAGACTTTGCCTTAAATTTAAATAAAATTATTAAAAATTAATTGGGAAGAGGTCAAATTGATCAAACAATTACAATTAGTTCTCTTCAAGGTGGAGGAACCATAATTAGGGGTAAGCATTGATTAATAACCAAACTCACTTTTCAACAAGAGTTTTTTTTTTTTTTTTTAAAAGGCAAAACAAACACAATTTTATTAATTTATCAAACCATTATCAAGAACAGCCCCTAAGAAAAAAGAAGCAATCTGCTAATAAGTAGGGTTAGCATGATAACGAGCTGCCTTTGCTAAAGCATGAACTGCACCGTTAGCTGACTTCTTTACAAAAAAGACACTAACATTGTGACTTAATTCACTAAGAGAAATATATTCATAAATAATAACTCCCAATTCACTAATATTATCTTCTTCTGCATGGAAAGCATCCACAACAACCTTGGCATCTAACTCGACCACCACATTTGAAATACCCTAATGCAAAATCCATGATAGCACCTCTTTTAAACCTAGCGCTTCTGAAATAGTTGCTGAAAAATTACCAGAAAAGTTGAAGTCCCACAGTTCAAAACTACACTGGCAAAATTCTGGTGACACCACCCAATTCTGACAGTATGTGATGATTCGTCAATAGCAGCATCAATGTTAATTTTGGAGAAGCCAATCTGCGGAGGATACCAATGAGTCCCAAGACTGTCAACCCGACGCTCGGAATACTGCTAATCATGCAGACGAGCATTCTGCCAGTCCGTCGAAAATGAAAGAGCATACGTAATAGAAAAAACAGCGTTTGCATGTTTACCCTGCCATAAAACTGAGTTCCTTTAGCCCAAAGAATCATGCAAACATGCTCTAGCTGATAAGTCTCACATTGATTAACCATATGAGCAAACTATTCTTGAAAATTATTCAAATGCAGACCACTCACCACTAAGCCAGCAGCTTACCAACATTTTATAGCAAAATCACAATCAATAAAAACGTGAAGCAAATGTTCACCCAAACTAGCATAAAAAACACATGAATTTGCAACTAGAATCCCTTTTAAACAAAGCCATTCTCGAGTTGGGAGACAATTATTCAGCAAACGCCAAACAAAACACTTAACTTGTTGAGGAATTTTTAACCGCCACACTTCATTCCACTGCACATGAGAAGTGTCAAGCCCCTGCACTTCATTAGCCTGAAACACAATCCGATAACCTTACTTGACAGTATAGTTTCCTTTAGAATGATGGTGCCAAATTAATTTATCCTCACTTGAGGAATTCAAAAGAGGGATAGACATAATAGAATTAGCATTTGTCTCATAAAAAAAGTCCTGAATTAATTCCACATCCCATTCTTTCTCCCCGGAACAAATAAATCATTAACCGTCATAACTTCCAACCTAACTGGGCAAGGAGAAGAAACCTGAAACGAATAATTATTTGGAAGCCAAAAATCTTGCCACACACTAACACCATCTCCATTTACAATCCACCAACGACAACCAAGAGCAAGAATGTGCTTAGAGCTCCAAATGCTTTGCCAAATATAACTTGGGTTTGAACCCAACTTCGAATGTAAGAAATCCCCCGCCTTGAGAAGTCTACTCACAAGGGAATGAGGACGAGCAATCACATTCCACCCTTGTTTAGCCAAAAAAGCTAAATTAAAGACATGAAGATCTCTAAAATCCAAACCTCCATTAACTTTATGTCTACACAACTTCTCCCAACTCATCCTATTAATTCTTTTACCACCATTTTGCTTCATACCCCACCAAAAAGAATTCATAATATGTTGAAGCTCATCACAAAGAGAAAATGGCAAAAGAAAAGTACTCATACAATAAGTGGGAATTGCTTGGCCCACAGATTTTATAAGGACTTCTCTACCTGCTTGAGATAGAAATCTACCTTGCTAATTTTTAATCCTTAACCGCATTCGATCCTGTAAAAAAGCAAAAATTGATCTCTTCCTATTGCCAATCAAAGAAGGGAGATCTAAATATTTTCCAGTGTCAAGGGGAGTATGAACCTGTAGCAAAGAAGAAATGCAATCCTTCACAGTAGGTAACACATTGGAACTAAACATGATACTTTATTTTTGCAAATTAATAGCTTGGCCAGACTCCCTTTCATATTTAGAAAAAATATCTTGCATTACTCTAACTTCCTTATCATCAGCTCTAAAGAAAAATAAACTGTAAATACTAGGAGCTCCACGACAAACATGTAATATCCCGTATTTTTTAAACATTTTTACACTATATCGGGATATGCAGTGTTAATAATTTTTGTATATATATTATGATATTTTCATGAGTTGATATGTATTTAAAACCTATTTTAATTATTGTGTATTATTTACAGTATTTTACGTAAAATTTTCCCGGGACTTTCATTTTCGGGGAAATTTTCACGTAAATAATTTATTATTAATTATTTTAAATATATTTTCGGACTTGCATGAACTCATACGTATTTTTAGATTACTAAATAAAGCCTATGTGTGTAATTATTTATTTAATTATGGTTTAATTTATTACCCTAATATTTTAGTAATTAATTAATTATTTTATTGTTATTTAATTATTTTTATTTAGTATAAATTATTAAAATATTAAATTTTATGTGTGTGGTGTATATTTAATGTGTGTAATTTAATATTATTTTATTATATAGTATAAAGTATATATATATATACATATAATATATCAAAAAACACAACTTTTGGAAAATTACCATTTTGCCCCCGACTTCTCTCTTCTCCCTCTCGATCGTTTCCTCGCCGTCCGACGCCTGTAACTGCCGATTTCTCGCCGTTGGTGTGCCATCCGGTGTGCCACCTCCTTCCCCAGCCTTCCTCGCCGCCTGCAGCAGCCATTTCCGGCGCTTGGAAGCCATTTTTAGCCGGAGAAGCCGAACTTCTCTTCATCGTCAATCACGACGATTCCGGCCACCATTTTCGACACCCGCCGGTCTCTTTCTTCTCCTTGAGCTCCGGTGAGTGTGATTCTAGCTTTGGTTTGAGCTTAAATGGTCTAGAATTGCTTAGGTTTCGAATTTTCCAATTCGGTCACATTAGGGTTTTTGATTTTTTTGAGCTTCGAATTGATTGATTCATGAAAACTCCGTTCACAAATGTTGATCCCAGTAGCTTAATATACATGTATGAATTTTTGTAGAATTTTTGGAGATTTTTTGGATTTTTGGGTATTTTTGAATATTTTAATATTATTTTCTAATTTTCGGAAATTAATTATTTAAATTATGAAATTGTGTTTTATGGTTAAATTAGGTGTTTAAATGAATTATAGGAATTTATTTGGAATTTTTATGAATTATTATGTATTTATTTTGAATTATTTAAGTTTATGTAATTTTGGGAAATTAGGGATAATTGTGTTTTTAATTGAAATTAATTGGTTTATTGAGTTTAATTATTGATATTATTGATAAATATGTTGAGAAAATTAATTTTGGATAATTGTATAATTTTTGGTGAATTTTTGAAGTAATTTTAGTATATTTATATATATATGGGTATTTTGGTAATTTTACCCTAAATCGGCTAAAAATGTAATTTAATTGGTTTTAATAGTTATTTAAGGTATAAAAATGATTTTTAAAAATTATTTGGTATTTTTAACTAATTAAAACTATTTTTCGTGAATTATTTTCAATTATATATATAATATACGATTTTTCTAATAAAATGAGTTTTTATCGGTTTTTACAGTGTTTTAAGGTTAATGATGTAATTTCTACCTATAAAATGTATTTCTATGATATAAGGGTATTTTTGGTATTTCTAGAATTGTTCTGTGTTTGTGGACCCCGGTCGGTAGATTGTAGTTTGGAGTCCGACCGAGGGGTTGTGGTTGAGTGTTGAGCCTGTTTTTCGAAGTGTATTTCTTTACAGGGTCGGCTCTACTCTTTTGAGTAGAGAGATGTCCATTTTACAGGGGAGGTTCTACCGGATTTTCGGTAGAATTCTCGTAAAACGTGATATCCGGTCGAACTTTAATATCAATTCTGTGTTTAATACTCTAGATTGAATTCTAGGATTTTTGTTAGGTTTATTCTAATGTCGGTTATTTATTATTTGTTTAGTTGCGCCGAGACTGAGGGCTAGTGGACCAGGCCCGTCGGACCCGTCTTGTGGAGCGCACTAGTGTGAGTTACTATACTATATATATATGCTTTAGGATGCATGATTTAGAAATATATGTTTTATTTGATTAAAATACATAAATAATGTGATTTGTATTTAAGTATATTTTTGGTATATATTAAATTATATGCATGTTTTATTAATGAACTGTGTGTAAAATGTTTTCAAATATATCTCTAGTTTATTTTGTAATTTAACTGGATTTATTTGACGTATATATACTCGAAATATACCTGGTTTACTTTTGGTATATTTCCAGTATATATATGGTTTATATTGTTATTTTATTTAAATTCATGCATTATGTATTTGTGAATGGATGTTTTATATTTATTGATGAAGGATATCAATAGAACGTGCTACCTAGTGGGCAGCACTAGGACCGAGTACATACCGGTACGCCTATAGTATTTAGGCTATACTACTAACTATTTATGGATATTGATTGAATATGATTATTTGATGTGTGAGATGTGGTTTGGAGGTGTGATTGCTGGAGCTTGGTTGACCAAGTGTCTCGGGACCAATCACACTAGCAGTCAGACTGCTGGAGCTCAGTTGACTTAGTGTCTCGGGGCCAGTCGACTGTCTAAATGGATTAAGTGGATATATTTGGATTAAGTGAGCCTGTGTGGCTAGAGTGTTGTCTAACACTGATTGAGGTTTCGATATTATAGGGTTCTATTTGATCCTTCATAAACGATGATTTTATTAAAAATAAATATAAAATGATTTTATTGCATTTGTGTGTATTGCCTATATATATATACATATTAGATATGTATTATTGACTGTATGCATTGTCATTTAGCATGCATGTATATATATTATAGTAATTCACTCAGTGAGGTCTGACTCCCCTCCGTTGACTATTTTTCAGGAGAGTCAACATCTTCAGACCTCAATAGCAGGCCTGTACGCCGGATTTCTTCCTCCCCGGCTTCTTTGTGTAAATTACTTATTTGAGTCTTATTTTTATATAATCTAGACACTGCAGTAGTTATAAATTAAATTGTAGGATTTCATGTATTTATCTATATGAGATATTGTATTATTTGAACAGGAATTGTATTAAAAGAGTTTATATATATATGAGATGAGATTTGACTTAAATCCAGTTGATGGAAATGTTACTATTATATTTATGATTTCTACTTCCGCTGCATATAACATTGTTATTATTATTATTGCATGTTTTATTTTATTTCTAGGCTTGCTACGGGTTCCGGATTTGAAAGAATTCCCGTTCCCTAGCGCCGGTCATGGCCCCTGTTTTGGGTCGTGACAAAGTTGGTATCAGAGCGGAGTTCTATTTCAGGGCTTAGTTGTGGCCCTAGTTTTAAATTTGTGTTTTCTTTTGGTAACTACTGCAGTGAATTGGGTTCGAGTATGTCTTGATAAGTATTCCTTGCTTAGTTTTCTGCGTTATTCCTTCGTTGTCTGTTTGTTTGAATCTTTCCGTTTGTCTTTTCAGTATGAGGAGGCGAGCGCGTGTCGCTCCACTGGTCGTTGAGGCCGAGGATGATGAGTCTTTTCAGGATGAGGTTTTACCTCCTGAGCAGCCAGTTAGACGTAGAGGTCGTGGCAGAGGTAGACCTCGAGGAGCGGCAGGTCACCGTAGGCAGAGAGAGTTACAGGACGAGGAGCCTGTAGAGCCTGAGTTTGATGTTCCTGTTCCTCCAGTTGTTCAGCCTGCCTATCAGCAGGGTATGTCTGACCCTGAGGCAGCTTTGTTCTATGCTCGAGTTGGCAGGATTGCTTTCGATGGTACTTCCGATCCGTTAGACTTTCTACATGCAATTGAGACTAGGACTCGGACTGCTCATACCGAGTACCAGCGGATCATGATCGTAGAGTTGTCTGTCGAGGGACCAGCCTTAGATTGGTTTATTCAGATGATCCAACCTTATATGATGACGATGACCTGGGCTCAGTTTCGAGAGCGGTTTATGAGGAGATTCTGTCCAGAGCCTCTTCATTTGAGCTATCGTCTTCGATTGACTAGTATTTCTCATGGAGATCGATTTGTTGAGGAGTACACCCGAGAGTTTCTTCATCTGGGTAGATATGCTGAGGATCTGATGCGAGATCAGTATTTTGCAGTCACTACATATGTTACTGGTTTGGGTTCAGCATTTGCTGGTATGCCTACAGCAGGCCTTACTCTCGAGTCTGTGATTGAGTTAGCCAAGGAGATTGAGCTGAGGCTAGTTAGGCAGGGAGCGATGCCTGATTACTACCAGCTGGGAGTTCAGTCGAGTGGATTGCAGGCTACTCCGTATTCTAGTTTTCATGTTGGATCGAGTAGTCAGCAGCGAGGTCCGACTTAGCAGAGTCAAGATAGCAGCAGCGAGTGCATCGGAGCAGTAGACATGGCCGTGGAGGTCAGCGTAGATCGTTCAGATTCGGGTCAGGTGCTTCGAGCAGCAGTAGTGGTCGTAGTTCTGGATCAGCGGCCAGTGTTTTTCAGACTTGTGGTAGAGTCCATCAGGGACCGTGTTATCTGACACCACTGACATGCTTCATATGCGGGCAGACAAGACATTTTGCTAGATCATGTCCTTACTCAGGGTATCAACAGCAGTAGATTCCGCGATTTCCACAGCAGTCGATTGCTAGTGCTGCACCCATGCCATTTCAGTTACTACCAGCTCAGCATCAGAGTTCCACTCAGTTTGTTCCACAGCAGAGTCATGGTAGAGGTATAGAGGAGGTGCCAGAGGTGTTGGCCAGGCTTCTACCAGTCAATAGGGAGGTCGAGGTCAGGTGAGAGTCTTCCATCTCACTCAGTAGGATGCTCAGGCATCTAATGTAGTCGTGGCAGGTATTGTTTCTGTTTGTTACCTGGATGCATGGGTTTTGTTTGATCCAGGTGCCACGCATTCATTTGTTTCTCCTATTTTTGCTTCTAAATCTTATTGGCAAGCTTCGAGGATGGCTTTTCCTTTATCTGTTGCCACTCCTCTGAGCGATTCCTTGGACACCGATATTGTTCTTTCTAGTTATCCAATTCTCGTGGGAGGTCAAGAATTACCCGCTGATTTGATTTTGTTGGATGTGATGGAGTTTGATGTCATTCTAGGAATGGATTGGTTATCTAAGCACTATGCCGTGGTAGATTGCAGGAATAAAGAGGTGACATTCAGAATTCCTGATGAAGGAAATTTTAAGTTTGTGGGTGATAGGAGTTCAGCACCTCAGAATCTTATTTCTGCTATTACGGCTAGGAAGTTATTGAGGAAAGGTTGTCAGGGATATTTAGCATTGGTCAGGGATACTTCAGTGAAGAAGTTGTCACTCACAGATATTCCTGTCGCTTGTGAGTTTCCTGATGTTTTTCCCGAGGAGTTGCCAGGTTTACCACCTTACAGAGAGATTGAGTTCTGTATAGATGTGGTTCCAGGTACTACTCCTATATCTATGCCACCCTATCGAATGGCTCCTACAGAGTTGAAAGAGTTGAAGGAGCAGTTGTAAGAGTTGTTGGATAAAGGTTTCATCAGACCTAGTGTTTCTCCTTGGGGTGCACCAGTTCTGCTTGTGAAGAAGAAGGATGGTACCCTGAGACTGTGCATTGACTACAGAGAACTGAACAAGGTGACAGTGAAGAACAAGTATCCTCTCCCGAGGATAGATGATTTGTTTGACCAGCTACAGGGTGCACAGTTCTTTTCTAAGATTGATCTAAGGTCGGGTTATCATCAGCTACATATCAGTGAATCTGATATTCCTAAGACAGCGTTCCGCACTAGATATGGCCATTATGAGTTTCTGGTGATGTCTTTTGGTTTGACTAATGCACCAGCAGCTTTTATGGATCTGATGAACAGGGTATTCAGACCGTATGTGGATCAGTTTGTAGTAGTCTTCATTGATGATATACTGGTATATTCGAGGAGTATGGAGGAGCATGTATATCACTTGAGGATTGTACTACAGACATTGAGAGATCATCAACTTTATGCTAAATTCTCGAAGTGTGATTTCTGGATGGAGAGTGTTTCTTTTCTTGGACACGTAGTGTCTAAAGAAGGTATTCAGGTTGATCCACAGAAGATTGAGGCAATGTCCAAGTGGCCTAGACCTACTTCTGTCACAGAGATTCGGAGTTTTCTAGGTTTAGCCGGGTATTATAGGCGGTTTGTGCAGGATTTTTCTAGGATTACAGCCCCTATGACTCGCTTGACTCAGAAGAATGTTAGATTCGAGTGGTCAGAAGCTTGTGAGAATAGTTTTCAGTTGTTGAAGGAGAAGTTGACCACAGCGCCAGTGTTAACTTTGCCTAATAATGTGGATAAGTTCACAGTTTATTGTGATGCCTCTAGAATTGGTCTTGGTTGTGTGTTGATGCAGAATGGAAGAGTGATAGCCTATGCTTCCAGGCAGTTGAAGAAGCATGAGCAGAACTATCCTACACATGATCTTGAGATGGCTGTAGTGATCTTTGTTTTGAAGATCTGGAGACATTATTTGTACGGGGTGACTTGTGAGATATTTACTGATCACAAGAGCCTTAACTACATTTTTCAGTAGCGAGATCTGAATCTGAGGTAGAGGAGATGGTTGGAACTGTTGAAGGATTATGATTGCGAGATCTTATATCATCCGGGTAAAGCTAATGTGGTAGCAGATGCCTTGAGTAGGAAGTCCTCAGGTAGTCTTGCTCACATCAGTGTTGAGAAGAGACCATTGATCCAGGAGTTGCATCTGATGGTGGATCAAGGTCTAATGATGAAGCTTAGTAGATCAGGTGGACTACTAGCTCAGTTTAAAGTACGATCTGTACTGAGGGATAGGATTAAAGCAGCTCAGAGTCGAGATCCTATTCTGGAAGAGCTTGCAGAGAATGTTCGAGCAGGGAAGTACACTGATTTCACACTTGATGATGATGATGGTGTGTTGTGGATCAGTGGTAGATTATGTGTTCCTGATGTGGATGATTTGAGAGAGGAGATTTTAGAGGAAGCACATTCTACAGCCTACAGCGTTCATCCAGGTGTCACTAAGATGTATCACAGTATCAGAGATCTATACTGGTGGGACGGAATGAAGAAAGATGTCGCCGATTATGTTGCTAAGTGTCTGACGTGTCAGCAAGTGAAAGCCGAACATCAGAAGCCTTCTAGGAAGCTTCAGCCTCTTCCTATTCCCGAGTGGAAGTGGGAAAGGATAGCTATGGATTTTATGGTCGGTTTACCTCGTTCAAAGGATGGATATGATTCCATCTGGGTGATTGTAGACAGGTTGATGAAGTCTGCACATTTCTTGCCTGTGAAAGCCACTTATTCAGTTGCTATTTTGGCGAAGTTGTATGTGAAGCATATTGTGTGCCTTCATGGAGTACCTGTGTCTATTGTGTCAGATAGAGGTTCGGTGTTTACTTCTCATTTTTGGCAGAAGTTGTAGGAAGTGATGGGCACTAGGTTGGATTTCAGTACTACTTTTCATCCTCAGACAGATGGCCAGTCTGAGAGGACGATCCAGACACTGGAAGATATGTTGAGGATGTGTGTCTTGGATTTGGGAGGTAGCTGGGATGATCATTTGTCACTCATTGAGTTTGTATATAATAACAGCTACCATAGCAGTATTGGCATGGCACTGTACGAGGCATTGTATGGAAGGAAGTATAGATCCCCTTTGAGTTGGGATGAGATTGGTGAGAGAGCTTTGACTGGACCTGAGATGGTTCAGGATGCTGCAGAGAAGGTCACCGTGATTAAGCGCAGATTAGAGACCGCAGTTAGCAGACAGAAGAGTTATGCGGATCCTAGGCGCAGAGATGTGGAGTTTCAGGTTGGAGATTTTATTTTTCTGAAGGTATCTCCGATGAAGGGTGTTATGAGATTTGGCAGGAAGGGTAAGTTAGCACCGAGATATATTGGACCATTTGAGATTCTGGAGAGAGTTGGCACTGTTGCATATCGATTGGATTTGCCTCCGAGTATGTCACAAGTGCATCCAGTATTTCATATCTCGATGTTGAGGAAGTATATCTCAGACCCTTCACACGTGTTGCAGCCTGACAGTGTGGAAGTGAGTGAAGATTTGACGTTTGTAGAAGAACCTGTGGCGATCGTTGATTATCAAGTTCGACAGTTGCGATCGAAGCAGATTCCGATGGTTAAGGTTCTGTGGCGTAGCGACAGAGTCGAGGAGCATACGTGGGAGACTGAAGCTGAGATGCGAGCTTCTTACCCGTATCTCTTTCCTTCTTGATCCTGTTTTCTGGAATTCGGGGACGAATTCTTGTAAGGGGGGAAGATTGTAATATCCCGTATTTTTTAAACATTTTTACACTGTATCGGGATATGCAGTGTTAATAATTTTTGTATATATTATGATATTTCATGAGTTGATATGTATTTAAAACCTATTTTAATTATTGTGTATTATTTACAGTACTTTACGTAAAATTTTCCCGGGACTTTCATTTTTGGGGAAATTTTCACGTAAATAATTTATTATTAATTATTTTAAATATATTTTCGGACTTGCATGAACTCATACGTATTTTTAGATTACTAAATAAAGCCTATGTGTGTAATTATTTATTTAATTAGGGTTTAATTTATTACCCTAATATTTTAGTAATTAATTAATTATTTTATTGTTATTTAATTATTTTTATTTAGTATAAATTATTAAAATATTAAATTTTATGTGTGTGGTGTATATTTAATGTGTGTAATTTAATATTATTTTATTATATAGTATAAAGTATATATATATACATATAATATATCAAAAAACACAACTTTTGGAAAATTACCATTTTGCCCCCGACTTCTCTCTTCTCCCTCCCGATCGTTTCCTCGCCGTCCGATGCCTGTAACTGCCGATTTCTCACTGTTGGTGTGCCGTCCGGTGTGCCACCTCCTTCGCCAGCCTTCCTCGCCGCCTGCAGCAGCCATTTCCGGCGCTTGGAAGCCATTTTTGGCCGGAGAAGCCGAACTTCTCTTCACAGTCGATCACGACGATTTCGGCCACCATTTTTGACACCGCCGGTCTCTTTCTTCTCCTTGAGCTCCGGTGAGTGTGATTCTAGCTTTGGTTTGAGCTTAAATGGTCTAGAATTGCTTAGGTTTCGAATTTTCCAATTCGGTCACATTAGGGTTTTTGATTTTTTTGAGCTTCGAATTGATTGATTCATGAAAACTCCGTTCACAAATGTTGATCCCAGTAGCTTAATCTACATGTATGAATTTTTGTGGAATTTTTGGAGATTTTTGGGTATTTTTGAATATTTTAATATTATTTTCTAATTTTCGGAAATTAATTATTTAAATTATGAAATTGTGTTTTATGGTTAAATTAGGTGTTGAAATGAATTATAGGAATTTATTTGGAATTTTTATGAATTATTATGTATTTATTTTGAATTATTTAAGTTTATGTAATTTTGGGAAATTAGGGTTAATTGTGTTTTTAATTGAAATTAATTGGTTTATTGAGTTTAATTATTGATATTATTGATAAATATGTTGAGAAAATTAATTTTGGATAATTGTATAATTTTTGGTGAATTTTTGAAGTAATTTTAGTATATTTATACATATAGGGGTATTTTGGTAATTTTACCATAAATCGGCTAAAAATGTAATTTAATTGGTTTTAATAGTTATTTAAGGTATAAAAATGATTTTTACAAATTATTTGGTATTTTTAACTGATTAAAACTATTTTTCGTGAATTATTTTCAATTATATATATAATATACGGTTTTTTTAATAAAATGAGTTTTTATCGGTTTTTACAGTGTTTTAAGGTTAATGATGTAATTTCTACCTATAAAATGTATTTCTATGATATAAGGGTATTTTTGGTATTTCTAGAATTGTTCTGTGTTTGTGGACCCCGGTCGGTAGATTGTAGTTTGGAGTCCGACCGAGGGGTTGTGGTTGAGTGTTGAGCCTGTTTTTCGAAGTGTGTTTCTTTGCAGGGTCGGCTCTACTCTTTTGAGTAGAGAGATGTCCATTTTACAGGGGAGGTTCTGCCGGATTTTCGGTAGAATTCTCGTAAAACGTGATATCCGGTCGAACCCTAATATCAATTATGTGTTTAATACTCTAGATTGAATTCTAGGATTTCTGTTAGGTTTATTCTGATGTCGGTTATTTATTGTTTATTTAGTTGCGCCGAGACCGAGGGCTAGTGGACCAGGCCCGTTGGACTCGTCTCGTGGAGCGCACTAGTGTGAGTTACTATACTATATATATATATGCTTTAGGATGCATGATTTAGAAATATATGTTTTAGTTGATTAAAATACATAAATAATGTGAGTTGTATTTAAGTATATTTTTGGTATATATTAAATTATATGCATGTTTTATTAATGAACTGTGTGTAAAATG
Organism: Mallotus nudiflorus; assembly: GCA_947683625.1. Taxonomy (NCBI): domain Eukaryota; kingdom Viridiplantae; phylum Streptophyta; class Magnoliopsida; order Malpighiales; family Euphorbiaceae; genus Mallotus; species Mallotus nudiflorus. Next base: position 703,258 of record CANTUR010000357.1, read on the forward strand.
TTTTCAAATATATCTCTAGTTTATTTTGTAATTTAACTGGATTTATTTGACGTATATATACTTGAAATATACCTGATTTACTTTTGGTATATTTCCAGTATATATATGGTTTATATTGTTATTTTATTTAAATTCATGCATCATGTATTTGTGAATGGATGTTTTATATTTATTGATGAAGGATATCAATAGAACGTGCTACCTAGTGGGCAGCACTAGGACCGAGTACGTACCGGTACGCCTATAGTATTTAGGCTATACTACTAACTATTTGTGGATATTGATTGAATATGATTATTTGATGTGTGAGATGTGGTTTAGAGGTGTGATTGCTGGAGCTCGGTTGACCAAGTGTCTCGGGACCAATCACACTAGCAGTCAGACTGCTGGAGCTCGGTTGACTTAATGTCTCGGGGCCAGTCTATTGTCTAAATGGATTAAGTGGATATATTTGGATTAAGTGAGTCTGTGTGGCTAGAGTGTTGTCTAACACTGATTGAGATTTCGATATCATAGGGTTCTATTTGATCCTTCATAAACGATGATTTTATTAAAAATAAATATAAAATGATTTTATTGCATTTGTGTGTATTGCCTATATATATACATATTAGATATGTATTATTGACTGTATGAATTGTCATTTAGCATGCATGTATATATATTATAGTAATTCACTCAGTGAGGTCTGACTCCCCACCGTTGACTATTTTTCAGGAGAGTCAACATCTTCAGACCTCAGTAGCAGGCCTGTACGCCGGATTTCTTCCGCCCCGGCTTCTTTGTGTAAATTACTTATTTGAGTCTTATTTTTATATACTTTAGACACTGCAGTAGTTATAAATTAAATTGTGGGATTTCATGTATTTATCTATATGAGATATTGTATTATTTGAACAGGAATTGTATTAAAAGAGTTTATATATATATGAGATGAGATTTGACTTAAATCCAGTTGATGGAAATGTTACTATTATATTTATGATTTCTACTTCCGCTGCATATAACATTGTTATTATTATTATTGCATGTTTTATTTTATTTCTAAGCTTGCTACGGATTCCGGATTCGAAAGAATTCCCGTTCCCTAGCGCCGGTTATGACCCCTGTTTTGGGTCATGACAAAACACAACAATCATGAATATCTCCTCTATCCTCCGCTTTCTTAACTAAAGCAGACAACCTTCAGCATATAAAATAAAAAGATAAGGAGATAACGGGTCACCCTGTCTCAAATCCTTTCGTGGAAAAATAGGAACCACAACCTTGCCATTAAAAAGGATTGAATAATCCACAGTAGTAACACACAACATAATGCAATCAATCCACCTCCTAGCAAAACCTAAACTATGTAACATACCTCTCAAATAATCCCAAGAAATCATATCATAGGCTTTGCTAATATATATCTTTAAGGCTACATTACCCAATTTACCTCTAGTCCGCCTTTTCATAAAATGAATACTTTCAAAAGCAGCAATAAAATTATCCTAAATAGACCTCCCAAGAACAAAAGCATATTTGAATTCATATATTATTTCCCAAGTAAAAGGATAACAAACCAAAGGCAAATCAATTACCTGACATTCAGCAACCACCCATAAAAACCTCTAAAAAGCCATGGAGGACCTTGTCTGAGTCCAAAAGGAGATCATTAAAGTCCCCAAAAAGACACCAAGGTAAATCAGAAATTCCACTTAATTGTCGAATCAAGCTCGAACAATCCCTTCTTCTAGCTCTATTAGGAAAACCATAAAAACTTGTGCACCTTCAAGTAACACCATTATCACCCACACATTGCATATCAATATAGTTATTAGAACTACTGAGTAAAGAAAAAGAGGATGCATGGTGCCAAAGAAAAGCTAAACCTCCACTATGCCAAGAATAATCAACCATAAAACAATAATTATAACCCAAACTAGATTTTATTGCTTCAATTTTATTCGAAAGAACAAGAGTTTCAATTAAAAAAAAATCAGGCTTCTTAGACTTAACTAGCACCTTAAGATCAAGAACTGCACGCTAATTGCCCAATCCACGGCAGTTCCAGGAAACACCAATCATAGCTGTCGACAGGGTCCTGTAATAGACTCAGCCGATATAAAATTATCAAGATGAAGAGCACCAGAACGAGAACTTTCAGAATCATCAAGAATAGTTTTATAGTCAGCAATACGTCCGTTATTATCAGGCCATAGTTTCTCTGCTAATCTTTTATGTTTCTTCTCATCCAGCAAATCCATATTACTATCTTATTCTTACTCCTATTTCAGCATTAAGGGTGGGCTTACAAAGAAAAAGCCCATTATTGGATACATTATTAAAAGTTGGGGATGTCAAAAGACGTATTCAAGTTGTGATTCTTATCCGCCACATTCAAAACGGAGTCTATTACAACAGACATAATCTTATCAACCTGAAAATTACGAAATTCAAATTTTGTACTGTTATTATCATTCCCATCCTCACGCAACTACCGCTCACTACCGCCCGATCCACCACCACGGCGTTGAGCCTTCAGTTAGGAGCCCCAACCACGTTGAATCTCTTTTCCATATAAGTCGAATTTGATAGAGCAGAAGTGCTTTGTGTGATCTAAGCATCCACAAAATGAAGCAGAAAAAATTCAGTTTTTCATACTTAAATTGAACTACACTACTGCCTCTTAACGAAACTTTGATCTTCTTCCATTGCTTAAGAGGTTCCTTCACATCAAGACAAACTTGAATCCTCATAAATGGCTTTCAAGCACCTGCATTACTACCCGAATCATATTCCACAAACTCACCAACAAAATTGCCCAACCTACGCCTCACTGACTCAGACATATAGCCAATTTGAAGGTAATGTATTTGCACCCACATAAAAACATGAAACAGAGGGATAGCAGATGGGATTTCATCATGTTTCATATGATGAACAAGTAGTAGCTGATGCTCATAAGTCTAAGGGCATCCTTCCAAAACACGATGCAGATCCAGAGCATGATAGTACTTGAACAAAAACCTTTGCTCGGAAAGTTCTTTGATGTTAACCACCTTAACAGGCCTCCACAAGCCTACCAACTGATTCTGTAGTGCAGAGAAATTGAAAACCTTATCGGTGAGAAAATGGTCAACCAGATAATAATCATTAAAAAGAAACTCATTAGCTGCCCTATCCCTCTCCAGATCAAACTCATCCTCTTTCGCCTCTGTAATAGAAAGGTCACACAAACGATCCTCCATGAAAAGGAAGACAAAATTGAAAGAAGAAACAAAATTAAACGAAATGAAAAAATCAGAGACTCTCAACAAAACAGAGAGAAAAGAGAAATCTCAACATAGGAGAGAAAAATAGTAAATCGTTTATTTATTTGTTACTTTCAACAAGAGTTAAAATCCAAATCGAACAGAATTTTAAGGTTAGTTTACGATTCAATTATCGGTTAAATGAAAATTATTTGAAAACACTAAATATGTAACCATTGCTAGTGGCTTGGTGGTGCGCTTGACAAAACTGACATTTTTTTGTTAACCCACCTCTATATATTCCAAAACCTCAACGAGCAGATGTAAAATCATCACATCCAACTAGGGCCGGCGCCAAAATTGGCTTTAAGGACCAATTTGTTGTAGAAGTTGAAATTCAATATGTAGACCTTTTTATCAATATATCAATTTTGTACATCAATATTTTGATTTTCAGTTTTACAACTGAAATTTTTTAATTTTGCAATAGTATTAATTGAAATTGATAAATTTTAAATTTATTTTTTAAAAATATATCTAATTATATTAATATCTATAATTGATAAATTATTTTAGTAAGGTCATATTCTTATTAAAAATAATTTTTTTTAATACAATTAAATTTAAGATTGGCTTGTCTAAAAAGTGAATTTGTAGTCAAGTCAAATTATTTTGTATAAATGTCCATATCATATTCTTATTCAAATGGTCATATTTAAGTTATCGATATAGTTTGACCTGATGATTAAAATTTTCATTGGTATATATAGAACTTCGGTTCGAATCTTGACTTCTCCCTCAATCTCAATTTATATTAGGCTAAAAAAAAAGGTCATATTAAATGAAGCAGGAGCAATAGCATATTAAAAATGATCATATTCTGAAAGTATTGATTGCGTGTTTTGCAGCATGAGAATGTAGTGATGGAAGGTTGTATAAAGGAGATGAATATGGAAAAGCAGGCAGGCGGTGCTGCTGCTGAATGCTGATGCTTTTGGCTAACAGAAATATCATGGTCCCTCCCTAAACCTCCTTTAATACATTGATTTAATGCTTTATTTTTTCGTTTCTCTTTACTTTTCTTTTCTTGTGCAGATGATTTAAGAGGTGCTGTACCGAAACTTTCGTGACTTGAATTTAAATGTAAACATATATAGAAACAACTCCATTTGATACACCATATAGCTTACAGTAAATTGAGGCATGTGAGTTGTTTTTTAACTAAAGGAGAAATTTGGTGCCCGGATTTGATATTTTCGGTGTTTGGTAGCTATAATGACTTAGATTAATTGAAAGTCCAGACTGAAAGTATTTATAATAAGGGTAAAATTCTATCAACACTTTTTTTCTTGATGTAAAAAATTTGAATATGAAACATTCTTAAAAAAATTCAAACTTTTTATCACTTCAATTAATAAATATTAATATTAAATAACCACATTTTAATACTATTAATAAAGTTTTTCTCATTTATCTCCTCTATCTCGAGTTATTTAAAGTTGCATTCCACATTTGAACTCATTTATTTTTAAGCATATTAAAATCATTTAATACATGAATTTTCTTTTTACGCTCCAGCCTGAAATTAAGTATAGGTTATCTCGCTTGTGCACCTCAATCAAAATCTCTTACGCTAGCTTATCATTTAATGTTTTAATAGTTTAATAATAAATATACATTTTCTATTTGCCATAAATATATAAAAAAAAACATATTTAAACTTATGTAAAAAATTATAAATTTTATTGAATATTCTATAAAATAAAAATTATAATTTTTATACTAATTTTGTATTTTTTATTCATTAAAAAATTAAATTTATAATTTGTGCTTAGCAAGTCCATTTAGACTCCATTAACACAGTGATAGTGATATTCAAAATTCAGTTTAAACTCAACTCGACAGTAAATGAACTAAACTCAAGCTAGCCAAAGCTTCGGTCAGTTCAATTGCAGCATTGCAGCAAGACGAAGCCATATCAGTATTTGTTTTTTTGTTTTTTTTAACTGCCATATCAATATTTTTAGTGTACTATCTAATAGCAAATTTCATATGAATATTGCAGGCTTCAATCATGCAGTTTCATAGGGGAGACAAGGTGAGAGAATTGACTATTGACTAGTCTACAATATACCAACTTAAAATTACAATGGAGTATCTCAACTTCATAGTTGGAGTTGCTAAGAATTAGTTACAAGCTAAAGCAACTAGACTGAATTTCTGGCTGTAAAACAGTTTGAATTCTTTACCTTCTATCAGTCTCTGGTCACAATATGACTCACTATGATGCTACTATAGATAATTTAATCAAAAAGGCCTTCATCTTGCCAAATATCAACTAAGAAATCTACCATCTCCTGCAAAATTTGACAATAAATAGAACTCAGATTAATGATTGCTCAAATAACAGGCAATACCAATGTTTAATAATCTCTCAACATACCAATTCCAAAATCTTATGCATAATTTCATTTAGGCGACATTACTGGAACTGCCCTAGGCAAACTGAATTGATTCAGTTTCATTTTCATCCTATTTCCAATACAAAATTCATATTTTCTAAAGGAGTCATCGTGCCCTCTTCCTTTCCCCAACCTTACTACTTACCAAAAATCAAAAAAGGAAAAGGAAAAACTAAGGTGCTGTTTAGCTGTGGAAAATTTTGTTTGCTTTTCAGAAAATTATTTCAAAAAGTAAAGAATGGAGTTTAATATTTGATAGTGAAATTTTTCAGAACAGAAAAAAAAAAGCTTTGGGAAGTGAAAGCACGCTCGTAACAAATGTATTTATTTTAGATACAAGCATTATTTCAAATGCTATGTAGGACATGCAACACTAGTATAGTCAGTATGAATAGATATAAAAGGCCTCATTTAATTACATGACTTTAATCTTCCACAGGCCATTAGCTACTTTATAGTCATTCAGTCCCCTAATGTTCCATTTTTCAACTCTTCTCTCAGAGGCAAGTGCTAGAGCAAACATAAACTTACTTTACTAGTCAGAATCTAGAAAATAAATAGGAAAATTCAACAATTCAGCAAGTTTGAAGATGCTTACAGGTAAAGGTATTGGCTCAGAGAAGGGCTCATTAGTTGAAAGAAGATCCTCATAGGTTGCTGACCAGCTGCAAAGAAAAACGTCTATAGTTATTCTCCACATATTAGCATAAGCAGCTGTAAATAAAGTACAAAGGCCATGAAATCACACAATACGAGAACTGGAAGACATCAATATCTTCTTCTATATATAATTGGCAGATTGCTGGCAGTCCTAATGAAGAAGCCCGTAATAGTTTAAGTGTGAGTTGCATACAAAAGTTCTTGTAGTTATGATGCTCCACAAGAATTTGTTCATTCTTTGGTAAATGCAGTGGCTAGTAATATGCCTGTTCTAGCTTTTAGTTTCACACTCTAGCTGAATCTTTCAAGGCCATTGTGAAAGAGATGTGATTCATTTTCTTTTCCTTTCCTTTTTCCTTTTGCATGGTTGAATCCAAGTTCCTTGGTATAACATTACTCATATTCACTTTTATGCTATTGCAATCAATTCAAAGTTAATTATTTCTCAATCTCTAAACTTAAAGACTACCTCAAATTAAAAATTTAAGACATGGTCCAAAAACTGTAAAACATATTTACAACTTACGAAAATAAAACATCAGCAAAGTTTTAATTTCAAACTTGTTGAGAAGCTGGGGTGTTTCCACATTATGTGAAGAACAAAGTCCACTGATTGGATAGCTACCCATGATTCAATATTTAATGTCATTAAACATCCAGCATGATGGTCACAGGCAAATGTATGTGTGCAACTATCCAATGGTAGATTTCTCTGTCAGAATGCCACCCTTTTTCTTCCAATTAATGGTTATAACTTAAGTGTCAATGGGCACATGAAATCTACAGCAATTAAAGGTAAATGTTTCTAAGAGTCTATAAGCTATAAATTGTAAACTACCAAAAAAAATAAAAAAAATCAAAGCCATTGCATTAACAAAGTAAATGCGCACGACATTACCTTATGATTGGATCCTTAGTCATTGCTTTTGATTGTTGAGATTGGTCTCCTATCCACTTTTGTCTACTCTCATGCCAAGCAATTGCAGCTATAATTGACACATTTCGCCAGATTACACTCAAAGAAAAGGAAATCTAGACTCAAAGACTATATAGACTAAAAGAAATGGAAAAGGAACATTGTGAATTAACAAGGGCAGAAGATGTGGATTACATCAAGAGGAAAGAAAAGACGGCTCAATACAAAACAAAAAAAGGAAATACTTTTCAAAAATCTCTCTCTGATTAAAAATCCTGTTTGTGTGTGGACTGCTTTATTTTATACTTATCTGAATCCCATATATCTCTATTCACACAACATGAGATGTGATATTGTTTCAGAAATTTGGTAGGATAATAGCAATTTTTTTCTGTTTCTATATGAATATGCAAGAAAGAATTCGTTCTGTGTGAATATTGGTCCTGAATCATGTCCAACAGGTGCCATCACAGGTATATGATATACAAAGTGGTGAAAATAACGCCAAAAGGCATAAATTAAAATTAGTTGAAGAATACAGGAACATGCAGAATAGTCAGCATTTGCAAACCTATATCCTATTAACAGATTTCCCATGCACCTGCATAGTTTTGACACCTCAGTGGATGATGTGGTGAAATACTGAGAGGGATGGACCACCATTAAAGGAAGATCACACCCTGTTTCTCGTGGAAAACAATTTAGCAGTGGAAAACATTTTCCGAGGAAAGCATATTGTGAGAAAATGACATCTCTTCTATTAGCATGTAGCAGTAGTGAAAATTAACTGAAAGTCTATAACCTGTTGTTTAGCATGCGCATTGGACAAAATTCATATTCTTTCAAACAAAAGTAAGACTATAAAAACAATTGGACCTACAGTGGTTTCATATTTTTCATTAGTAGTTGAATATGAAAGAATAGCACAACAAAGTGGTAAATTGTGCATGGCTAGTCACTCATCACCATCAAGGGCAAAAGATGATTAAAAAAGGTTAGTAAACTAATCATCATGTGCCATTATGCTTCCTTTATGAGTTTGTGACAGTCATGTAAATGACTTCGTGTATTGAACATGTAATTTTCTCTGCCTGAAAAGGCCTAGTTTTTCCCTTTTCTTCCTAAGCACTACAAGACCATGAAAAAGGCAGAAAAAAAAAATCTTCATGAAAAAAAAAAAAGTGCTGAAGCTTAAGTTATGTATTTTAAAGAAATCATGGAATATCTAATGAGCCAAGCTAAAAAAAAAGAAAGGCATTAACTCTTGAATATTGTCAATACATACAGCAAAGTTATTCATTTTCATCCTCTCTAAATAACGCATCCTTAATGACAAATAACAGAAGGTTACAGAATAGATTATTATGACATTGAGTATTCGGGTCACCTGTAGCAATGCTAAAAATTTCACATGCACACAAGAATATTTGCCACGAAGAACTAGAAAGACAGACAAAGCTTAAACTCAAAAAAAAAAATTTCCATTGGAGAATTGCTGGTGAATTATGAGTATTTTATAATTAACAAAAAAGAGGAAATGCAGTCAATGAAACTTCAAGCAGTCATTGACAAGAAGAGACTTACCATGATTGACAAACACAGAAGTGTTCACACTCACTTCTTTTTCAGGAGGCTTATTTGTGGCATTGGTAGATGTTGGGCACTCAATATGTTGCGTCTCATTGGAACGGGAACCTCTAGCATTGACCTCCATCTCCAAATTGAATGACCATTCCCTTGAACAGTGACAATGAAGCTGTTGGCAAGTAGTCCTTTTTACAAGTTCCCTCAAAGTTTTATCAAACGAAATGCAAGCTTGGAAATTAACAAGTTTTCCAGAAGAAATGTTCGGCATAAAATAGATCTTCTACGTGCTTACGTATCAAACAAGAAAAGAAACAGAATAAAAAATATAAATAACGAATTCATATGAAAATTGACCAAAAAAATCATGCTTGGGAAAAAGAAAAAAAACCATAATCTTTTCTGCAAGTAAGTAAATACCATCGACACATTATCCTCCCATTCAAAGCACCAGTTGCCTAAATCCTCAAAGATATTCATCCTTCATATTTTCTTCCACCACCCATAGCATGCAAAATCACTTCTTAACTTAGTCCGCTATCAGTTCAATGGGCATTAGAAATACTTCAGTAAGTTAGATATCATTTAAGGATGTTGTTTCATCTACTTTCGGTTCAATTTAACATTCAGATTCATGAAGCATTCTCCAAATGTTCATTGTAATTGAGCACTAACCTAACCAAACATTTCAAAAGGCACCCTAGGGAAGAATCCAAGACGAAACTCCAACGTGGGCAAATTTATGTGTGACATTATGAAGCAGGAGAATGATTGTATGAAAGACTAAATAGTGGTGGCAAAATCTGATTTTCTTATTGGGAGCAAAGATCAGGGACCAAATTAGTATCAATTAAATTTCAGGGGGCCGAGGGCAGTGCCCCCATTGCCCTAGAGAATCTCAATAAAGCAGAGAGCAACTAGTATTCTGACCAGTACTGTTGAGAAGGCTATCACATCTAGATGAGAACTCTAAGAAGCACACAAACACAAACACACACATCAAAAATCAAAAATCAAAAATCAAAACTCAAAACCTCCAAGTCCCAAGCTTTTATTTTATTTATTTATTTTTCTGCACATATTCTTCATCTCATCGACAATGCTTTCAAGTACACATTTCAACATAGAGCCACATATTCAGATACAAGAATTCGTTTCCCTATCTGACATAATAATTCATGGTGAAACTGAGCTTAAAAAGCCTGCTACTCATACTTTACTCGCCATCAAACCATAGTGTAATTAATGGATGAAATTATTTTTCCACAATAATTAAACCCACAAAATCATTCAATCAAAATTCTATATTTTCTTCTTTTTCTTCTTCTTCTTCTATATACCATCTAAGACAATAACAGCAGCAGCAGCAGCAACAACAACAACAACCAAAAAGGCAAAAAATAATTCCTATAACATAACCCTAAAACCTTGTAAATAAGAATATCCAGAAAAAGAATACTCATAGTCCTCCAAGATCACATCCAAAGTTGCACTCATCGTTATTTCATATAAATTGATGATTTTTCATAAAATTGAATCCAAGAAATGGACGGTTCAAACCCCTATATATATATATATTTTAATGCCAAATCTATTTGGCCCACTACAAGCACACATTATATTCACTAAACAATCTTTCTCTTTCTCTTCTTTATTACAAACATCATCAATTTGCAAATAAAGATTCATAAAAAGAACAATAATTTCTGGAACCCATTAATGCTTGTTCACAACTTAATGCATTTAATCAAAAAAGTTTCAAACTTTAACACAAATCCATTATTTTCCATGATAATTCTTACAAAAAAAATCCAAAAAGACAGAATTTATATATACAAAAAAAAACATAACGAAGAAAAGGCAGAGCAGCATACCTCATTCAACAATGTTTTAGTATTAAAGACTGAATCTTAAAAAGGGTGTTTCCTTTGAGGAGGCCTCAAAAGAGAAGAAAGGGAAGGATGGACAGAAGCAATAAGAGTTGATATATGATTTATATAAGATAATAAGATTTTCATAAATAGTAAGATATGATTATGGTAAGATAATCACAATTTTACTGTGGATTTTATGTAAGAATAAATACGTACAGAATAAATATGAATAAATGAATTATTGTTTCGTTTTCAGTTCTCTACATATTTTCAGGTTAATTACAAAAACCTCCCTCATATTTGACTAGTACACTTCAGTCCTTATGATTTTATAATTGCTTAAATCAAGACCTGAAATAAGTATATGCTTATGTTTTCATCCATCTCACCAGTTCCAATCAGGCTGACTGAATTTGAGATTTTTAATTAATTCGATTATTTGAATCTAAAATGTTTCATGCACAGCTGAAATTATATATATTTATGATAATTTTTAAAATTTAGCTCAAATTTATTGAACAAATATAAAAATATATTTATAAAAATACATTATAAATTTAATTTTTTTAATACTAACAAGTTAGTCAAATAAATAAAAACTTGAACTCAATAAATATGTCTACCAAAATTTGTTAAAAACTATATACTTTGATCTTTTAATCATAGATATTTTAAATTTATAATATATTTTGATGTCTAACCATTGATTATATAAAACTAAATTTTAATATTACATTTTATAGGGTCATAAACCCATTGACAACTTTTATAACAATTAAATTTATTAATTATAGAATAGATTTTTATTACTATATACATATATTTATATAAATAGTTGTAGTTAAACTAGCAATGATTCAATGTAATGCATGAACTGTGAAATAAAATAATTATATAAATAATTTGAATGGAATAATAATTAAATAAATTAAAAATAAAATAAATTTTATTAATTTTATTTTCTTTAATTTTGTTGCCATAAATTTTTAGTTATAATAAGATTTGTTTTTAGAATTATTAGATTAGTATAAAAGTATGTATAATGATATTTTAGTTAAAAAATAATATTAAATAATTATTGTAATTTTTTTAATGGCTTAGAAAAAATATTTTGAGTGATTTAATGTAAAAAAATACATGATATATAAATAATTTTAGAACTTTTTTAGAACGAATAATTTTAGAATTTGAGTAGTATTGAAATATGTATAATAGTATTTTAGTTAAAATAACTGTTAAAAATATTTTATTTTTAATAAAAAATTAGAATTTTTAATAGTTTAACATATTAATTTTTCAAATAAATACTCAAATATGAAGATAGACACTTATTAATTTTTTTGCATATATATATCTATATATATATATATAGTTATTATTAAAGATTATGCTATGGTATAGACATATGTATTTATAGAAATAAAATTAGAACCACTGAATTTATTTTTATTTAATTACAATTATAAATTATTTTTTTAGTATCAATACTTATAAAATATATCAATGACTATAATTAAATTAACATTAATCTAACTGTTTTAATTTTATTTGTATATATATAAATGTTTGTATTGTAAAAGGATAAAATTTTTGCTACTGTACAAATGTTTGTACTTATAAAAATGAAATTAGAATTATTAAATTAATATTTTTTTAATTATAAATAATTGATTATCTTTTTGTATCTGTATTTTTAAAATACATCCATGATTATAATTAAATAAATATTAATCTAACAGTTTTAATTTTATTTGTATAGATAAAATGTTTTTAATTGTATATGAGAAAGAAATTTTCGAAAAAATTATAGTGGAAGCGGTTTTTGGTTAAAGTTGAGGGGTATTTTGTAATTAACCCTTTTTTAATAAACGTGCTTCTTTCTAGCTGACGTGTACTGTGGATGTGATTTTTGAGCTTGAAATGGATAAGCTAATAGCTATATTGTCTTAATAATACAATTACTGAGATATCCTCCACCAACTCATTGATAATGGATGTTCAACGAGTATTTTAGTCATTTTATTTAATGACACTATGCCCTGCACCTCATAAAAAAAAGAGATTTGGGAAAATTTCCTTTTGTAGTTCCTTAACCAATTTATTTTAGCTTTTTTGATATAAAGTGATTTTCTTAATAAATTATAGGCTCATTTTTGTGTCCATCTTACATTATATCTGTTTTAAAATAATTTATCATTATTTATTAAAATTAATTATTTTAATAAAATAAATATATTAAAATAAGTATTATTTAATATATAAATTTTTATAAAATTAATTATAAAGTATAATGAAAATTATAAATTACGTGTATCAATTATATTTTCTAATATTGTATAAACCGACCTTAGCTCAGTTGGTAGAGCGGAGGACTGTAGTCGTTGCTGTAATCCTTAGGTCGCTGGTTCGAATCCGGCAGGTCGGATTTTCATATTTTCTTTATTTTAAATTTATACTTTTTTATTTTATTTTATTTTTTTAATGATTTTCAGACTAAAAACCATTTTTAATACAAATAATATTTGAAAAATTTCTATCAGAACAAATTTTGTTATAGATTTTTTAAAATTCTGAGAAATTTGAATATTTTGAGGAATACTTTGGATTGGTCTTTCAAAAATATTTTGAGAAATGCTTTCAAATATACCTTTTAAACTCTTTAGAGATAATAAACAACTAATTAATTAATAATATGAGATTAAAATTAATTATAATAATAAATGTCTAATTAATTACGAAGCTAGTAAACTCTTGTTCCGTTTTGCTATATGTCTTACTTGAACTCAACTACAGCCCAAGTTATATATATAAAAGAAAAACTATAAAAAAAATTTATATAAATATTAAATTATCACTCGGACGTTGCGCAAACTATTGACTAGTTAAAACCAAGAAACAAATTTACAATAAGTCACAAATGTTTGGACTTTTTAAACAACTATCCTTTGGAAATCCATTGCCATTTTTTTTAGGACATGAAAATTATAAAAAGCAAATTAACAACAAAAGGGAAATTTGAACATTAACTTACATAAGCACGAGCATGTAACAAAAATATTTATGAGCATTGCCTCCTACTTTAGATTCCAAAAACTATGCTCATTAAATATTTTTTATGTATATGCATACATACAAAACAAGTAAATTGTATCAGAAGTTACTAAACTTTATAATATTTGTATATTTTTTGTTATAAAATATTGATTTTTATTATAAGAAAAGTCACCATAAACAATTTTAATTAATTTAGATGATATGACACATTAAAATTACCATATTATAATCCAACTCAATAAAAATTATCATGTTACACCACTACATCACTTTTTTATGAGACTATCATAATTTTGTAAGGTTGAGAGTAAAAAAAATAACAAAATAAAGTAAAATTATGATTAGTAGTCTTATGATGAAGGTGACATGACAATAAAACATGGCAATTTTGGTTGAGTTGGACATTAATGTGGTAACTCTAGTGTGTCACATAATTTAAATAGCCAAAATTATTTTGAGTGACTTCTCTATGTAATTAAAATCAATATTTTGTAACAAAAAAATATACAAATTAAAATTATGCAACCAAAACAAAATTTAGTGTAAACTTTGATAACCTCCTATGCAATTAACCCTACACAAAACCCTACAACAATGTGCAACCTATTTACCTGAGAAGTTAAATATAAATTAGATAGTCATCTAACTTTGCAGAGGGATGATGTAGAGATGGGTGTGATAAGCATATTTTTCTCATGGTGTTTTTGCTGAAAAGAGTTGCACCTTATCTTCACTCACACAACCAATCACACCACTCCCCTGAGTATGTGCACACTTCACATCAAGTATAGGGTGGTGGTGCGGTGTAAGATTCTGGCTCGCAGTTAAACTTGGCAATTCTCGCAACCTCAATCCATGGGTAACTCCATCTGCATAAGCTAACAATGGGAAGCAATTTTCCATGTTGATTATGGTAGATTTTTCCATATGGACATCACTTAAATGTGCAGGAGCAGACCCCAAGTTATGATAAAAGCGACCAGCTACTCTCTTGACAAGAACCTGAGACCCCAGTATCCCTTGTCCAGGAACAATAGATGACTGTTGAAGTGAGCTCTCCGTTGCGCTTGATGGTTGGAATTTGGGACGATATGAAGCAACAATGTCATCAGTGAAGTGACCATAAGCTAGTGATGTACAAAGACCTTGATTGTCTAATCCAGGAACCAGAAACGGCCTTCAACAAAAGCAAAGGAATATTTTAGCACCAAGCACCGCTAATCTACAATGATAAAGCTTCTAGGGATCAACATTGTCGTAATAGTCAAAACATGCACACATATACATAAAATGCTGGCATGTTTTCTGAAAAACAAAATAGAATGACAGTTTTGCTTCTTGAAGTTTATTTGGTCCATCCAGGGTCCAAATTGCACAAGACATATCAAGGATACCCTAAGATGCGGTTCTGTTGTTGAGCAGATTTTCGTAATATGAATAGTAATGATGGCTGCAAGGGGTTGATCAAATCACTAAACATTCAAACTATATATTCAGAAAAAAGAGAACACAATCTACAATAACAAGCAGATAAACTCTCCTTAATCTTTAAAGTACACCCTCGATTGTTGGGCTTCAGAAAGATATAGGTCCAGTTCCCATTCCAACAAGCATGTACAACTTCAAGAATATAGTTAACACATGTTCGTATTTACTAACCTTTCTCCAGAACCAACGTTCCACACACATGGGCCTGAGGAGGAGGCTGTCAAGAGGTTTTGAGAATTGTAACCAAGAGCAGGGTTATGCAACAAGGAGTGTATAGTATGAATAGGCCGGGTATCAGTTAATCCAACCATGGATTGCAGAGGATTTGCTGTGTGACGCATGTCAAAGACCAAGATCCTACCATTCTGTAAAACCATAAGAAATTTGATAAGAAGAGGATTTTGAAATTGATGCACAATGTGAAGTTATTTGAATATCTTGATGGACTTGTAAGAACACCTTAAGGTAGCAAAACAGATTGAAAATGGTAAAGGAACTGATGGGCTGAGGTTCTGACTTTGATCAAATGTAAAACTGAATGCAGGACAAGTTTTATTTAAAATGTCACTTTCTCAAAAAACACAAGCACAGGCAATGACCCAGAATTTGCGAATTACTTCCTTTAAACATTTTCCACCTACATCATTAGAATATATAGAATAAAATGTAGAAACTAGACAGTCAAGGATCAAACCTGCAAGCCAGCATACATATAATGGGGGTTGTTGAGGTCCCATGAACATGACCAAGCTGGAAACTGGAAAAACAAAGTATTTTCAGACAATACAGGTGAAATTAAATCTAAAGTATCATGAACATGCACAATTTTTTTAACAGTAACAGTATGAGTTAGTTGTGTAACAGAGCAAATAAGAATGCAGTTAAACAAATGGATTAAATAAAAAAAAGAGAAGAAAAATCATCAAGGCCCATAAGTAATCACTTAAATCATGACAGTGAAAAATCAGTATCTAGTAACATAAGTGAGCGCCACAAAAGTAACAGATGCTAGCAACAAAGCATAAAACTACAGACCTTTTTTATATCATGCACTATCGTCAACTTATTCACTTGGTCTTTTACCTTTTTTTTGCTAGTGATGGTTCTCTTTAGATTTTCCCATGCTAACTAATTTTCTTTAATTTATCAAGTAAAAATATGGATCTGTAGCAAAGAACCATAATTTTTGGACATCATCAATTGATATCTTGAATTGGATGGGGCACCTAGGTTTCAGTATGATCTGTTCCCTCCTCCTATCTGAAAAATATCAGGAAAGTACTACTTGACCTTTTGCAGACCACCATTTTTCTGAGAGAGAGGAAAGGAGAGAGTGACACAGAGAGAGAGGGGAAAGCTGTACCCTTAAATTATAGGTAGTGACAATGCTGTTGCTTCCCATGCTAAAACAAAGAAGCATTCAAAAGTTACATCAGTGGAAAGAAAATGTCTAAAGGATGAAGATGAGTTAAAATTAGATGTACCTAAGTATAGATAATTTCTTCCCAAGTGAAGCCAAAAGGGAGAATCTACCGCATGGGGAAATTTGTAAATCTTTAACAGCTTTTGTGCCAGTAGGAAGCTGAATGTCCTCATTTTCATGAAGATTAGTCAAGTTAATCTGCAAAACATAAAGCTTAAACCAATTAGGCATCAAAATATAGGAACTCAGATGCATGTAAATGTGATAGTATCAGGTTTTTTTTTCTTCCTGTACAACTAAGTAACGTACTTTGTTGAGCATGTATATCCCACCCATCCCAGAAATTCTTCGCGCAAGAATCAGGTTTTGATAAGTGATATCTACACCAATAAGTCTTGCACCTTCTACAGCCAATTCATGCTGTCAAGGTAAACATTATTAAAATGAAACATATCAGATGCATACTTGTTAAATAAGAAGAGTAGGAATCAACACACACCTACAAACAAGAAATAACAGCACTACGAGAAGGACTAGATCCATAAGAAATGAATACTTGAAGAGCAAGTTTTATAATTTTTTAGAGCATCAAACATGGCCTCATTTGCCACTCAAAATATAGTCATTCAAAGTAAATACTTAATTGTTTTGTCTGGCTATATTCCTTTGGCTCCATATATCATCGAAATTACAGCCTCATCTATGTTGTTTCACAGTTTGCTTGTTTGGATTATGTGCTTCAAATGGATGCTAAGTATTGAGATGGGCAGAAGAAATTGCAAGATCATGCAGTTCAAATGGTCATCATCTTCATTCAAGGTAATTTATCTACTATTCAGCTTTACTTTCTCCACTAGAATTCTTGAAGAGCATAGGAACTGACAAGATCATGAAGGATTTCGTTCTGTGCAGGATATAAATTTTCTGACCAATTTGTCAGTTGGAAACTGATGGTAATCATTTATAATTCTGAAATGGTTATATACAGTGACTGATGCTGGATAGTTGAAAAGTCACAAAATGAGTCTGAAGATAGGCGTTTGGAATTTTTCTTAAAAAAAATTTTAAACCATTATTCCCTTACTACTTTTAAATTTTATTATGTATGACTAAATTTAGTTCATTATCGCGAAGGATCCTGACATAATGAGTCACTCTGTAAGAGGCACACTCAGCTCCTCCACTTCCTTAAATGTTATAGATATCCAAAACAACATGCAAGGAACAGCACAGGGTTACAAACTGTTAGAAGCTTATCATCCAATATCTGATAACCATTTAAATGTAACTTGAATACAGTGAAATAGGCACAAATACCTCCAATATAACATTGCAGTGAAGTAGTGTCCGCCTATTGAAACTTGAGCTGACTGGGGTTTCTGCATTATCAAATAGCAACACTCAAAATCAACTTCCGGATCTACAATGTTCTCACATATGGAGGATCTTAGTTAGATAAAATGTAATAAATAAATCAAGGAAAAGGCAACTTTTCACTTGGCTTTTTAGTTCACATATGATAGGTTTTATAAAAATGGAGGGAATTTTTCATAATTGAAGAGGTTCAAAACCAGAATTCATGATATACAAAACAATAACTGGCTTGCATGCAGATGCCAAAAAGAAACTCAAGATAGAGTTTTCATGGTTCCAGAGCTAGCAAGTTGCATGCTATTTTAAATAATGATACCACATAAACCAAAGGTGATCTTACATGTATATTATGTTTGTGAGAGCGTCTGTGATAAACACACCAAGCACAAGAAAATCAACAGAGGTCTACTTTGAGCTCTTTTAGAACTATTTCATATTTTAGAGATTTCTTATGTAATTCCATTTTGTGGGCCCATGTAGATATATCAGTTTGTATTCATTAACCCATCATAATGCCCAAAACTGAGACAAAATTTGAAAGTTATGAAATCTTAGTTCAAACAGTTATTAGCTAGAGAGGTACTGATGGAAAAAAAAAATAATCATGATTAAACTCATTTACTTAATCAAGGAGAAAGATTACCAAATTGTCCATTACGTGCCTCATTTAACTTAGACAATCCAAAATTATTACTCCCCATCTGCACAAATGGCATGTTATCCACACAAGATTTCCTCTATAAATCCAAAAGAATAACCAAGCCTTGGGTCAGCATGGAGAAAAAGAAATTAACACAAGCTATTGGTCATTGAAATTAATGATACTCTTCAGTATTTGGAAAGAAAATTGATGACAAAAATATAAAACAATAGTTTGGATCATACTTCCTTGAGGTTGTGTAATTCCTTAAGCAAATTATCTTGAATTTTGAGCAAGTTATCTTGTATATCAAGCAAATCCACTCTCTGCACAAGAAATGAAAGAAAAAAATTAAATCTATTTGCAGCTGCCCCTGGACTAGCCAAACTGGATTAAACATTCCAAAGGTACCTTATGATGCTCAGTATCATAGTTATCCTATTTGATTGTCTTACCTGTTGCTTAAGGGAGCCTATTTCAGCCTCAAGGGATTGGACTTTCTACAGAAAGATAGAACTTTTTTTTAGATTTACATTCTATATGATATATTTCAAAAGACATTATTCTCAAGAGAAAAAGTGTGGATGCAACCTTCTGTTGATCTTCATCTGTAACCGCTATTGGTGAAGCATAGAGCTTCCTAACATCCTTTAATGTGCACTTTGCATTGCATTGAGGACACTACAACGAGGAAATGCATAAACGAAATAAGGATAACGTGGCAAGTTCTAAAAAGACATAATTAGATGATAATGATAGAAAACATACCTTCATGGAATTTAAGCACTGCTGAAGCCATCTACTAATGCAAGAAAAACCATATACATGCCCGCAAGGAAGACAGCTACCATTGCCAACCATTCAAATTAGGATGTTGAATTAAACATGAAACAAAAAGAAATATTGAAACTGAGCTTATAAGCTATTATTTGAAATCAAAACATGCATTAGTTTTCATACTTCAAAACTGTAATCAAACTAAGATAAAAAAATTAATTATTTCCCAACGCCTTTTCTTCAAAGCCTCATCCCTCAAGACCCTCTCACCTTCAAGGTACTGATGTTAAAATACATAAAATCCTGCTTTTTCACACTCATGACAGCTAAATAATCCACTAGATGATAATAAATCTCAGCTTTGGGTTTACTTCAATAGATTTTCCCATAATAATTTTTACAAAAGCAACAATATTTGGGCAGAATCATGATGCAACTACAATAAACAACCTAGTGAATTACAAGACGAAGTAGTTGAACATATCCAACTTCAAATCTGTCAAATATAGCCATTATAGTAACTTGGTCTCAAATTTTCAGTTACACATATACCTCAGTGAAGCCAGGCCCTGTAGCATAGTTGCTTTAGGTACCAGCAGTGTTGAACTCTAGTTCAAGTTTCACATAGCCAATTTCTTATCTCACAAAATCCAAATTTTAACCAAAAAAAACTTGTGCATTATTGAGAATATTGCCAGCAATCAAAAGAACAAACGAATTATCACCGTTCCCCAATTGCTACGACTAACACTCCTAACATTCAAATTTGGAACTTTAATTCCAGTTCGATACCCCTTGCTGCTTAATCAAGCAAATTCAGTTCATTAATCCACTCTGGAATAGTATGAAATTCTATAAGACAAACAAATTAAAAAAAAAAACTGTGCATTCAAAAGTACAAGCAAATAATCAGTCATCATCAAAATGCTATGACTCCTTCCTGACATAATTCCAACTGAAAATTAATCAACAATCAACCCCAAAACAGAAAAAAAAAAAACAAAAAGAGTATATCTTTCTAACCTGACTTGATGATCACCTTGAGACTTCCAAGTCTCCAAACAAATAGAACAACAAAACCCATCTGAATTGGGTTCACTTATTTCTCTATTGTCTTTGACGTCATCACAAGAACCCACCTTTTTCTCTTGTACCTGCTCTGTTGGTGCTGTAGTCCTTGCAGTTTCTTCTTCTTCCACTTGGTGATCGATCACCATTGGAGTGACACTATCAGACGATGATGACGATGATGATGGTGATGATGGTGGTGGCGATGATGATGATGATGACGACGATGACGACGACGATGATGGTGATGATGACGATTGCTGCTGCTGCTGTTGGGATTGATTAAACAAAGATGTGAAGACTGTTGCATGGTGGTCTTGGTGTTGGGTCTGTGAAAATGAGACATCAACAGTCGAACGAAAATTGGTCCCCATTGAAGACGCAAAGCAAAGCAGTGACCAAAGACAGAGACAGAGCTTTGGGATTCTTTTATTTGCTCCGCAACCGTAGGACTTGGGTTGCCCGCCAAATATCCGTTTCGTTGTCAATCCAACCCAAACCCATAAATATTTGCGGCCGAATACTCACTTTCACCCCTCAACTTTTCCCATTTTTACCATTCTAACCTTTAAACTTTGTTATTAGACTTCTTTCACCTCTATTGCACACAAAATTAGCGCGTGAAGAACACTTATCTTGACGTGAAAATTTAAAATAATAAAGTAAAAAAACTTATGTGGCAATAAAATTACTATTTATTAATTAACTAATTATCTATTCGAGTATTGTATGGATTGTAAATAATATATATTTTAAATAAAATTTAAATAATGGCTCGTGCATACTTATAAACTATATAGAAATTTTCATGAAATAACTACTAGCGATTTGAAGGGTATATAACATACCTGTTAAGATGCACCTAATAGCTATAAAATGGAAAACATTACATGTCACTTGAAGCGATGTAAACAGTGCATCACGGGGGAGTGAAAAAATCAATCAATATACGATACTTTTGTCAGATATGTAGAAAATAAGCGCAGACAAAGACTGTGAAATAACTACATGAACAAATGGGCAAAGAATGTAATTTATACAATGGTGAAGATGAACGATAGTTGTGCATTTTCTCTTGTCTATCTTATAGGCCAATAAATTTGTTAATTCATCAGTTCGACATTTATACATGAGAAGGCAAAGCAGGTGTACTTAGCATTGGTTAATGGTACATCGACAATGTCGTCGGCCAACCATCATCGTCGCATTCCCTCCGCTGATTTTTGTGTTGCTGAAGCAGAGGCATAGAAGAACTGCCCCGTTCAGAATAACAGGTAATTATGATTTTTTTTCGTAAAAAATTTATGATCAACCAAAATTTGAATTGTTGAGTGCGATTACCGATGAAATGAATTCACTGAAATCAGAATTCATGTAGAGAAAATCTTTGTTTTAACTGTATTGTCATAGTGCGTTAGCCAAAAGGTTAGGGTAAGGAGTTAAAAAGTTATGTAGAACCAATAATCGAATTGTTGAACGATGACTGATGAGTTGAAGTCAATAAAGTCCGCAATTCCTGGAGAGTTGAATTTTATAGTCTGTGTAATCTTTGTTTTTATTGTATTATCGTAGTGCGTTAACCAAAAGGTTATAGTGAAGTGTTTTCTTTTTTTTTTTTTTTTTGGAATAAAATGGAAAATTGCAAGAGAATAGAAGGTTAGGTTGTGGGTTGTTCTAATCTTTAAGTAGTATAAAATATTAATTCAATAGAATAAACCTCCCTGTGTTTGTAATTATTGAGTGAGATACTAAGTTTTGAACTGTATGGAATGGATGTAGTGATATGATGGTATATAGGCAGTGATATGATGCTATATAGGCAGAGGTAATCCAAATTGTCTTGAGCATTAGTGACTCTTTATTCCTTGAAAACAAATAATTGGGTTACCATTATCCCGTGGATGTAACAGTATGTTGCACACTGCAGATATAATTTGGTTTATTTGATATTGTTTGGTGTTACTCAATTAACTGTATAAGCTAATGGTGAAACACAATACTTGTTTAAAAGCTCTAATATTTCAACATATTATGTTGATTTATTTAATTTGAGTTCTATTTTTTTTTTGGAAATATGCGTGTACAACGAGAAAGTTGATTGGATTGGTAATTTGGAACTGAGCTTATGCTTATGACTTATGCATGCAGAAATGCAAGGATTTGTAATGAACATGGGCTTATAGTTGCTGAGTCGGATACATGGGCATGGAAGAATTGTTATAATTGTTTGTTTTTATATGGAAACCTCATTCGACATCCTTACGGGGAGGGTTACAGATAAGTACAACAAAACCCAGCATGGTAATTACCATTGATACGTGTATCCATGTCATATCTCCACTGTGCAGGGGCTGCCCGTCATGCCTTGCTGTTTGGCCAAGAAAATTGATTTGGTTTTGTCAACCGATGCATGGTAATAGGTTGGCCGATATTCGATGGGTTTCAGTTTTGTATCCGGTTGAATTGATTATTGCACCAACGATGAAGGTATTTTTAACATGGTTTGCATGAAATGCAATTTGTTGCGTTTCAGACATGTTGTTGTGGATATTCAGATAAATTATTGTTAGCCTAAATTGTGTTTTGATTGAACATGTGTTAGCTTTACAGTACTATGAGTTAATAATATATCTTATTGTTTGTTTACACCCACTGTAATTCTATTTTTTTTTTTTGTTTATCCATTACACGAATTGTAAATAATATTGCCTACATTTGTTTATTATATGTCGTTGCCCATGTGTTTGGTGACTTTCAGTTAAGAACAATGGACAACATTTGCTTCTTTGCATTGGAACTCCATACATATCATTGTGCTTACTATAGAACACAATAGAAGATATAAACATTGCCCTTTACGTTTTTTGTTTTAATAACTTCATTTCGCGTGTTAAAAAACATCAGCTGGGTGTGATGTCACCATGCTTCCAATGTGTACATACCATGTGGTATTCTTAATATGCTTGAATTGTTGTTGTTGAATTAATAATGCTTTAGACAGAACACACGTGTTCACTAATATATGCTCTGCTATTAGGCATTACGGCTAAGAAACTGCACCTCTTGGTGGCTAAAGTTTTGAGCTTCGGCTTTTTCCCGTTGTAGTGATGTTTTAATACAGTGTGTGGTAGCTGTTCAAAAATTGAATAGTTTAATGTTTGTTGTTGTATGACTGTTTATAGATCAAACGTGCATTGTAAACAATGTGCTTTACCTGAACTTATTTCTTCAATTGCGTGTTATTATTGACTTGTTTGCTCCTCTCTTATGCAACCTTATCGCCTGGCCCCTCTAGAGATTATTTGGCATTTAATTCACAACATTTTGGTGTTCTTACTTGACACGCAGTTGTCAATTTATATGATGCTCTACATGGTTTATACTACTGTTCGATATGATACTGTTGGATATCTATATGCGAGGCAACTATTTGTGCGTTCGCACTTTTGTAAATATTTTATTACCTACTTGTTTATCAGTTTTATAAGTGTTTTCATGCACGTTGTGTGCTATACTGCCTCCTAATATTATTTGTAAATATCTTATCAACTAGCTTTGGCCTATGGTATGTGCTTATTTCAGTCTTCGGTCTGTTTGTGATAAACAAACAGCTTGTTCCTGTAACATTATTCTATTATGTGAGTAACACAATATTTTGTTTATGTTAATTACTAAGGGGCGAATGCCGCATAATGATTTGGCTTTCTTTGTTGCACCGATGAGTTTTATCATTATACGCACTTTCTTTTAGTTGTTACCTTTTTTCCATGGATGTATAATTGTAACGCTTAATCTATATGCATTATAGAGACTTTTAGTACTACGTGAAGTTCTTAAAATATGTTCAGTCCCACTACAATATGTTATATGTTCTATTCATTCTTATATTTTCCACTGTGCTTACTCAATACCATACTTGGTTTCAACCTCACCTTGTTTTGAAATGCAGTCGCTGTCAGTCATATTATGTCATATGCTGATTCTTGCACTCCCCTAATTTCTTTATTTTTCGTATATATTTCTATTGGTGTGATTTACAATGGGGTTGTATGTAATTGTTGTCATTCATTTTTTTAACTGTTTTATATTTGACCTTCCTTCTTTGATGGAAATTTATGTAAACTTGCTATTTTTAACTTACTGTCACAGTACTACTGATAGAAGAAAATCACCATTAAAGAAAATTGTCGATATCACAAGTATTATTGATCAATTAACATTAGAAGATGAAATTTTCAATTGCATCATAATTTGCATGCTGCGGGTATATTATTTATAATTATTAATGAATACGTTATTAATCTATTTGCAAGATATTAATATGTATAATGATGTACTTGTTATAGGTTATTATTTCAACCCACAATATCAATATGGAGATAAGTATGACATTCAATCAGATATTGAAGTTATGCGAGGAGTTCGAAATGTTATTAAAAAGATTGAACCAAATGAAGAAGCGCAAATTCAAGCTCTTTTACAAGTAACATTTTTTAATGCATTTGAAATAATTTTTTTTATATATTGATAATTATAGTAATAAAATATGTCCATTATTTTTTTTATTGTCGTGCAGATGTTTACTTTTCAAGAAAAGGGACAATCTTTTGGATAAACACTTACTCAAAAAGCAATCAAGAATTTGCTCCCAGATATTTTTTGTCTTCATTTATAATATATATTAATTAATTAATAAAAAATATTTAACTGGTTGAATATTGTTGGATGATGTAATTGAGTGGTGGATTCATTTTGGAGAGTCAACACCAGAACTTCAAAAAATTGTTGTGAAAGTCTTAAGTCAAACAACATCAGTAACAAATTATGAAAGGAATTGGAGCACTTTTAGCTTGATTCATACAAAGACTAGAAATAGATTGAAATACAAAAACTACACTATCTAGTCTATGTACATTACAATATGAAGTTGAAATTGCGAAATACAATGCGAAAGTCACAAAAAGAATTAGAGGAAGTTTTTAATCCTATCAACTTGGATTATATTTTTGGTGAGCATAACCCTTTAAATCCATGGTTGGAAGAATCAGAAGCTCCTTTACTTGATGGACAGGATCTTGATTGGTTGAATGATGAAGATGGTGAACAAGATCCTATAATTGATTTAACTGAGCAGGAATTAGGTTTGACTCCTCCATTTAGATATAATGTTGATTCTCCTTCAGGCGATGGTGGTGAAAGTGATAAAGATGATGGTACTAGTGATGGTGGTGGTGGTGATGACAATGATGATGATGATGATGATGGCGGTGACGGTGGTCATGGTTGTGGTGGTGATAATGATGGTGGTGGAGGTGGATATCATAGGCCAATTGGAACAAACCATAGATATTATGAAGATTCCAATTATTCAAATGATATTCCTTCATTTTTTGATCCATCTGGTTCTGTAAATATTCCATCCAATTTTGCACCAAGACAACATGAATTTGGATATGAAATCAATGGAGGTGAAAATAATTCTACTTCGACAACTGCAAATCAAGATTATGAGTTTAGTCATTACATGAATCAATTTGATCCTATACAATATTATGGAATGCCTTCTGATAATTGGAATCAGTAAGACCAACACCAAAGTTATTCAAGTAGATTTGAGAATCAGGTGAATACTTCTCAAAATTCTCTAAGTAGTTTGCCTGAATTTCAAAGTCATTCTACTACATTCAACGAAGGGAGTTCATTTTTTAACTTATTCCCATCTCAAATGAACAACCAAGATGTTACTGATTATAATGCTGGGCCTAGTAGCCAAGATCCTCCACGCCACTCTTTTTGGTGGTGATTTCTATTATTATTGTATTTGTCAAAAAATACTTGCTTATTTCAATTTTTTATTACAATAAATAATAATTTTTAAATTATATTTCTTTTTTTGTTCAAATGTATATTTTTTAGTGTACTTATATATTGTTTAAGTAATTTTTAACTTATTATATTAGATGTAAAAGTTTATTTTGCATTTTTTAATAATATGATATATTTTATTGATTATTTTGCATTATTCATGGCAGTGCCGAATGATATAATCCGAATCGATCCAATTCAATCCGATACCGTTATACCATTACCAATATCGAAACGAATCACGATACTGTTATTTAAATCCATAGTACTGTGTTTGTGTCACGACCCAAAACAGGGGCCATGACCGGCGCTAGGGAATGGGAATTCTTTCGAATTCGAAACCCGTAGCCAGCCTAAAAATAAAATAAATCATGCAATAATAACAATAATCATATAATATGCAGCGGAAATAAAAATCATAATATCATAATATTATTCACATCAACTGGATTTAAATCAAATCTCATCTCATAGATATATAATCTTTTAATACAAATCCAGTTTCAATATAATACATCTCTTTAAAATAAAATACATGTAATCCAATACTTTAATTCACAATTACTGCAGTGTCTAGATAAAATAAATAAAACTCAAGTAGATAATTTACACAAGGAAGCCGGGGCGGAAGAAATCCGGCGTATCGACCTACTACTAAGGTCTGAGGAAGCGTATCGACCTGCTACTAAGGTCTGAGGAAGTTGACTCTCCTGAAAAATAGTCAACGGAGGGGAGTCAGACCTCACTGAGTGAATTACTATAATATATATACATGCATACTAAATGACAATGCATACAGTCAACGGTATATATCTAATATGTATATATACAGGCAAATACACACAGATGCAGTAAAAATTATTTTTTATATATTTTATCTGAAAATCATCTTTTATGAAGGATCAAATAGAACCCTATGATATCGCAACCTCGGAAATAGTGTTAGACAACACTCTAGCCATACAGGCTCACTTATTCCAAATATATCCACTTAATCCATTTAGACAGTAGACTGGCCCCGAGACACTAAGTCAACCGAGCTCCAGCAGTCTGACTGCCAGTGTGATTGGCCCCGAGACACTTGGTCAACCGAGCTCCAGCAATCACACCCCAAACCACATCTCACACATATCAAATAATCATAATCAATCAATATCCACAAATAAGTTAGTATATAGCCTAAATACTATAGGCGTACCGGTACGTACTCGGTCCTAGTGCTGCCCACTAGGTAGCACGTTCTATTGATATCCTTCATCATTAATAATATAAAACATCCATTCATAAAAATAAATGATGCATGAATTTCAATAAAATAACAACATAAACCATATATATATACCGGAAATATATCAAAAGTAAACCAGGTATATTTCGAGTATATATATGTCAAATGAATTCAATCAACTTATAAAATAAGCTAGAAATATATTTAAAAACATTTTAAATATATTTTTGTTACAAAACATGCATATAATTTAATATATACCAAAAATAAACCAAAAATATACTTAAATACAAATCACATTATTTATGCATTTTAATCAAAATAAAACATATATTTCTAAATCATGCATCCTAAGCATATATATATAGTATAGTAACTCACCTAGTGCGCTCCACGAGACGGGTCCGACGGGCCTGGTCCACTAGCCCTCGGTCTCGGCGCAACTAAACAAGAAATAAATAATCGACATCAGAATAACCCTAACAGAAATCCTAGAATTCGATCTAGAGTATTTAAATACGGAAATAGAATTAGGGTTAGATCGGATATCACGTTTTACGAGAATTCTACCGAAAATCCGGTAGAACCTCCCCTGTAAAACGGACATCTCTCTACTCAAAAGAGTATAGCCGACCCTACAAAGAAACACACTTCATAAAATAAGCTCAACACTCAACCACAACCCCTCGGTCGGACTCCAGACTACAATTCACCGACCGAGGTCCACAAACACAAAATAATTCCGAGAATACCAAAAATATCCTTATAGTATAGAAATACATTTTATAAGTAGAAATTACATAATTAACCTTTAAACACTGTAAAAACCGATAAAAACTCATTTTATTTGAAAAACCGTATATTATATATATAATTGAAAATAATTCACGAAAAATAGTTTTAATTAGTTAAAAATACTAAATAATTTATAGAAATCATTTTTATGCCTTAAATAACTATTAAAACCGATTAAATTACATTTTTAGACAATTTAGGGTAAAATTACCAAAATACCCCTATATATATAAATATACTTAAATTACTTCAAAAATTCACCAAAAATCATACAATTATCCAAAATTAATTTTCTCAACATATTTATCAATAATATCAATAATTAAACTCAATTATCCAATTAATTTCAAATAAAAACACATTTAACCTAATTTTTCAAATTTACATAAACTTCAATAATTCAAAATAAATACTTAGAAATTCATAAAAATTCCAAATAAATTCCTATAATTCATTTCAACACCTAATTTAACCATAAATCCCAATTTCATAATTTAAATAATTAATTTCCAAAAATTAGAAAATAATATTAAAATATTCAAAAATACCCAAAAATCCAAACAATCTCCAAAAATTATACAAAAATTCATACATGTATATTAAGCTACTAGGATCAACATTTGTGAAGGGAGTTTTCATGAATCAATCAATTCGAAGCTCAAAAAAATCAAAAACCCTAATGTGACTGAATTGAGTTTTAGCTCAAACCTCAAAATTCACTTGATTTCAGGCCAAAAGGAGCTTAGAATTGGAATCACCGGAGCTCAAGGAGTCGATGAAGACCGGCGGTGCACGAAATGGTGGCCGGAATCATCGTCGACGGCAAGAAGCTCAACTTGCTGCCATGGCGGATTTCGGGCGTTCCAGCGGTCTTCCGGCGGCTTGGTCACGTCGGAGAGGAAGAGGAAGGAAGGGAAAGGAGGTTGGCGGCAGCTGGTGGCGGCGAGGGGCGGTCCGGCGTGCTGGAATGGGAGGCGCAGTGAGGGTGAGCAATCGGGAGAGAAGAAGGAGAGGGAGGGGGCAAAACGGTAATTTGGCAAATCTTTTTGATTTTTAATGTATATATGTATATATATACTTTACACTATATAATAAAATAATATTAAATTACACACATTAAATATACACCACACACATAAAATTCAATATTTTAATAATTTATACTAAATAAAAATAATTAAATAACAATAAAACTAATAATTACTTAATAAAATATTAGGGTAATACTAAACCCTAATTAATTAAATATACACACACATAGGCTTTATTTAGTATTTTAAAAATACGTATGAGTTCATGCAAGTCCGAAAATATATTTAAAATAATTAATATTAAAATATTTACGTGAAAATTTCCCCGAAAATGCAAGTCCCGGAAAAATTTTACATAAAACACTGTAAATAATACACAGTAATTAAAATAGGTTTTATATACATATCAACTCGTAAAAATATCGTAATATATATACAAAAATTATTGACACTGCATATCCCGGTACAGTGTAAAAATATTTAAAAACACGGGATATTACAGTCTGTACTAACTACTGTTATTTTGTGTCCATTTTCCTGGATAGTCGAAGCAGGTTTTTAACATGACCATTTCTTTTTCGTTTGACTACTTTCAATTTGCAATCTTAATTTGATATGCATTCTATATTGTGCTGTAAGTTTTAATTGTGATGTAGATAACCTTGCTACTGCTGCCTATCCAGAACAATATATATTCCATAATTTAAAACATTGTACATTACGTAAAATAATTTGTTGTTACTCAACTATCTTCCATATGAAGTGCATTTTGATTACTAAGCAACACATTTGAAAGAGATTAAAAGCAACAACCTCCTTCCTCTATGTGAACCAAATTCAATTGTTGTTGCTTATAGGCATATACATATATAAAAAAAATGTATTTTTTGAGTTGTATGTAATATGAAAATACATTTCAATGTCTACTTTACAACATGCATTTTCTATTTTTTTTATTGTCGTTCAATGTCAGATATTTCCTCTTCTATGAACTAATACGTTATGTAAGGTTCTCTACACATCTTTTTGTGCAATATTTGGAATCCGAAAAATGGGATGGGCACCAATTCTATAAACTTAATCCATAGTACATGCATTACATCTATGCTGTTTTCCATCACTGCAATATGCACTCATATCTTTGATCCAGTGCTTTGCTTTTGCATCTGTTGTATTATTGCTAGTGCATATGTTGCCAGTTTTTTGCCTTTATTGTGTGCGCGTGTCAGCAACCTAAGTCCTCTCATTTAATGCATCCGATAGAACAACTTGTATATGTAAACACAGGAAATTGATATGCCTGAATAGAATAATTTATTAACAAAGGAATGTCCCTATATATATACATGAGCAGCTATAAGAGACTTCCTATATGTTCCTAATATGTTCCTACAAATCAGGAACTGATTAGTTTCCAAAATATACAAAAGGAAAGTTATAAATATACAAATCAATCTATTTACAAATATAGAAGATATGACAGATTTATTTTCCTAACACTCCCCCTCAAGTTGGAAAGTGGATATCTTGCACTCCCAACTTGTGAATTATTGGAACAAAAAAATCTTTCCCCAACGGCTTGGTAAACACATCAACTAGTTGATGAGCTGAGCTAACATATCTTGTGACCACAGATCCATTCAGAATTTTATCTCTAATGTAATGACAATCCATATCAATATGTCTAGTTCTTTCATGGAATACAGGGTTAACAGCAATGTGTAGGGCTGCCTTATTATCATAAAATAATGAGGCTGGTTCAGAAAGTACTAGATTTAGATCTTTAAACAAATACCATAACCAAGTTAACTCACAACATGTCCCTGTCATAGCACGGTATTCTGCTTCTGCTGAAGACAAAGAAACTATTTTCTAGCGCTTCGATTTCCAAGAAATTAATGATGATCCAAGAAAAACACAATATCCAGTTGTGGATCTTCTGGTTATAGGACATCCTGCCCAATCAGAATCACAATATGCCCTTAATTTCAAATCGTTAACTGAAAAAAAAATAAACCTTTTCCAGGAGCTCCTTTGAGATAGCGCACAATTCTTAACGCTGCATCTCAATGAAGTTTCCTAGGCTGATTCATAAATCTACTCAAAACATGAACTGCATAAGTAATGTCAGGGCGAGAAACAATTAAGTAGATAAGTCTGCCAATCAATCTCCTAAACTTTCCTGGATCTTTGAGTAAATCACTTTGGAAATTATTGAAGATGCAGGGTCCCTGCATCTTCAATAATTTCCAAAGCATACTTACGTTGACAAATATAAATCCCATGTTTAGAAGCAGAAACCTCAATACCAAGAAAGTACTTTAGATTTCCAAGATCTTTAAGTCGAAATTGACTATGCAAAAAATGCTTAAGAGAGTCAATAGCCTTTAGATCATTTCCCGTAATCAAAATATCATCAACATATATCAAAAGCGCAGTAAATGAATTTCCATGTTTTCTAGTGAACAGAGAGTAATCAGCTTTAGACTGAACATACCCTGCAGATCGAATAGCATTAGAGAACTTTGCAAACCACTGTCACGATGCTTGTTTCAAACCGTATAAAGACTTATGGAGACGGCAGAAGAGATGTTCCTCCCCCTGTCGTCGAAGACCCGGCGGAGGAGACATATAGATTTCTTCAGATAAATCTCCATGAAGAAAAGCGTTGTTGACATCTAATTGATGCAGAGTCCAACCTCTAGCTGCAGCTAAAGCTAATAAACACCTGACAGTGATAATTTTAGCAGTAGGAGAAAAAGTTTCATGATAATCAACTCCTTCAAGTTGTGTAAAGCCCTTAGCAACTAAGCGAGCTTTATATCTCTCGATGGAACCGTCAGCTTTATGCTTCACCTTATAAACCCAGCGACAATTAATAGGAATTTTACCAGCGGGAAGGGAGGTCAATGTCCAAGTGCCATTCTCCGTAAGAGCCTGTAACTCAGAGTCCAT
Source organism: Mallotus nudiflorus (assembly GCA_947683625.1). Lineage (NCBI taxonomy): Eukaryota > Viridiplantae > Streptophyta > Magnoliopsida > Malpighiales > Euphorbiaceae > Mallotus > Mallotus nudiflorus. The sequence continues at coordinate 735,685 of CANTUR010000357.1, forward strand.
GGCGGCCTTCCATTCAGGATCTAAAATAGCCTCAGAGCAAGAGCAAGGTTCAGAGACCTGGGCAAGCTGAGCCAAAAAAGCCCGATGGTGAGAGGAGTACTGATGGTAGGAGAGGTAATTCGCCAGAGGATACCGAGTGCCTTTAACCAGACCGAGCAGCAAGGAAGATGATGGATTGGAGCAAACTTGATGACAATGATAATCATTGTAATGAACTGGGCGAATGGACTGATGGCTAGTGCGATGGAGAATAGGTGGAGCAAGGTTTGTAGGAGAAGGAATGTGAGGGATGACGGAATCGATAGGAGAAGGAGAGGACAGAGGAGCGGGTGGAAAAGGAGAAGGGGGCAAATCAGGTGGTGAATCGGATTGAGAAGGGACAGTTGGAGGAGATGGAGTGGTGGGAGAAGGACGACGAGAATAGGTGCGAAGGATGGGTGGGGGAGGCTGTGAAGGAAGAGAAGAAGAGGGGTGGTCGCTTGATTGAGAAAAAGAAGGAGAAGATATGGGAGACTCCAAAGAGAAATCGGCAGGGGAGAGACATGGAATTGGGCCTGATGGTGGTCCAATGGGTCCGAAAGGTGGACTTAATAAGGGACTAGAAGACTTGGAGGCATAAGGAAAAGAATCCTCATGAAACTTGACATCTCAGCTGGTAAAAATTTTATGGATAAGTCATATAATTTGTAAGCTTTTTGGCCAATTGGGTAACCAACAAAAATTGATGGAATAGCCTGAGAGTCAAATGTATGAGTGGGATGAACATTGGTAGCATAAGCTAAACACCCAAAAACACGAAGGTGGGAAAAAGATAGAGGTTTGGAATGGAGAAGTTCAAATGGGGATTTGTAGGAAAGAGTTGGAGAAGGTAAGCGATTGATGAGATGAACAGCTGTAAGAACACATTCCCCCCAAAAGTGAGGAGGAAGATGGGCTTGGAATTTGAGAGCACGGGCTACTTGAAGAATATGGCGATGCTTACGTTCCACAACCCCATTTTATTAGGGCGTGTAAACACAAGAATGCTGAAAAATGACACTATTATCGAAAAAAAATGAGCGGAGGGATACAAACTCACTACCATTGTCACTCCGAAAAGTTTTAATGCGAGAGTCAAATTGAGTGAGAGCATAGTTAAAAAAATGTTTTAAGATTGATTGTGCTTCATTCTTTTGGCGCATCAAAAAAATACAAGTGAAATGACTATAATCATCAACAATGGTCAGAAAATAATGAGCTTAAGAAATAGAAGAGTGACAATATCGTCCCCATATATCACAATGAATAAGTTCAAAAGGTCCAATAGAAATTGTACTAGAGCTGAAAGGTAATCTACTTTGCTTTGCCAAGGGACATATATGACAAGCATTATTAGACTGAATGGAAAATTTTAAGAAATGTTTTGCTATAAAATTTAAACAAGATGATGACACATGACCAAGACGATTGTGCCAAAGGTTGGAAGTGCTATGAATGTGATTACAAGTAGATGGTGTGATGGATGGATAATGGTTGTTAAATGGTTTATTTGTCGCCAATGCCGTCAAATAGTATAGTCCATTACGTTGTTTACCCAAACCAATCATCTTCCTCGTTGCAAGATCCTATAAGATACACCAATAAGGAAAAAAAGTTATTGAACAACTCAAGCCTCTTGTCAATTGGCTTACTGACAGTAGGTCCACTTTGAATTTTGGCACAGATAACACATTATGCAAAATAAAATATGTGATTGAGAGGGTAAGACCCTTTAGCAGCAATGGTAACCTTATCCCTACTAGGCAATAAAACATATGGTGAAAAGAAATTTTTAGTGGGATTCAACAAGGCAGATGAAGTAATGTGATCGGTTGCTCCACTGTCAATGATCCAATTACCAGAAATAACTTTGGACAGACCTGGTTTTGTTGCTACATGTGCATGAGGACCGGTACTTTAATTGGACTTCTGAATTTTATCATTGAGGAGAGCCATGAACTGGTTGAACTGAGTTTCAGACAAAGTGATGTTGGGCATATCTACTTCATTCATTATCTTAGAGGCTTGATTGGTAGAAGGAAACCTTGCTCTGTTTTGTTGGTTTCCTATATTCAGACTAGAATTTCGTTTTGCTTTTGGATGACCAGGCGGATAGCCAATAATTTCAAAACAAGTCTGAACCCAGTGTCCTAACTCTCCACAATATGTACACTGCGGCCTTCCTCGACTTATGCTTTGATGTCGGTCCAGATCAAAAGGTCGGTTTGTTTGAGAAGAATGGTCTGGACGGGAGGTTTGCTGATCAAAGACTTTCATTTTTCCTCCTCTTTTTGAATGTAAATTAGGCCTGGTGTTGTGTCGCACTGCCATTGCTGCACTCGAGTCAATTGGAGAATGAGAAACACTGAGGAATCATTGCTTTTCTTCTTGAGAAACTGCATAATAGGCTTGTCGAATTGTTGGTAGAGGATTCATCAGAAGAATTTATCCACGAATTGCACTGTAAGTCTCATTTAATCCCATCAGGAACTACATGAGTTTTTGTTGTTCTGATTGCGTGATTTCCGAATAGGATGCCAACTCATCCCAAAAACTCTTAAGTTTAGTGTAATAAGTTAAGATGGATTTCTGCTCTTGTTTAAGGCAGGCTATTTCTCACTGGATCTCAAAAATACGTGGGGCATTGCCTTGAGAGAATCGCTCACGCAGGTCTTCCCATACCTCGCGAGCCGTAGGGTAGTAGATGATGCTGTCTGCAATTTCTAGGCTGACAGTATTGACAATCCAAGAGTGCACCATGTCATTGCATCGTGACCAAGTTGCATAACCTTCTGGATCTGTTTCCTTTGATGGAGGTTTGATGGAGCCGTCAACAAAACCAAGCTTATTTTTAGAGTTCAGTGCCAAGGTCATTGCCCTTTTCCATCCGGAATAATTATCCCCATTTAAGGGTTTAGAAACAAGAATCAGACCTGGGTGATCTGAATGATGAGTGAAATAAGGATTGGAGACATCTGATAGAGATTTGGATTGTTCGAGACTGACATTTAATTTGCCGGATTGTTTTATCAATGATGGGACACCGTCTTCATCCATGACGATAATCAACAAGTGATGTACGAGACTTATGAATATAATGCAGAGTCAAGATCTAGACCAAGCTCTGATACCATGTAAACACAGGAAATTGATATGTCTGAATAGAATAATTTATTAACAAGGGAATGTCCTTATATATATACATGAGCAGCTATAAGAGACTTCCTATAAATTCCTAATATGTTCCTACAAATCAGGAACTGATTAGTTTCCAAAATATACAAAAGGAAAGTTATAAATATACAAATCAATCTATTTACAAATATAGAAGATATGACAGATTTATTTTCCTAACAATATATTCTTAGTAGTGTTTATGTTTGTCTGTTCCTAAATCTGGATTCATGGGTAATAAAAGCTAGCTTTTTCTTGTTTATAAATGTGTCAATGTTTTCAATTTCCTCCAACTCAACCACCCTTAGCACACTTTTTGAAAGTGTTGCACGTTGGAATGCTTTGCCCTTGACACATATCGATTCGATAATTAGTCATTTGCTTTTACCATACGTGTTTACATGGAACAACGAGGTTGAACAAAATACACTGATTATTCACCTCCACAATTTTACAAAGCGTATGGTAATAGTATTAATGTTGACACAACATGTACTTTCATATCATTAACACAACCATAACATGATATAACATACAAAAGAAAATAAAAAAAAATAAAACTTCCATGTGAATGAAGTTAGTGAACAACTTACAGTACCATTAACTTGATGTAATCATTCACTGTTTTGCATCCAATGCCCTGGGCAATTTTCCTCATTGATCTATTTGGAAGTTTGAGTTCATCAGCCTTCTTACCTGAAATGTTAATAGTATTTTGTAGTTGGTCATTGCAATCACTTGTTTTCCTTTTCCTTTATTACAAAATGCACGTTAGGTTGAAAAGAACACAAATTTTATTGGCATTCACAATGTATATAACGACGGCGACGGTTGACTTAACCCCATTAATCCATACCTGAACATTTACCCTCTCCAAAACTCCATAATTTATGTACCTTTTATTGTTTAAAAAAAACACCTTTCGTTGCCAATAAACACATTTGGAACTCTGTCTCCATGGCCACCTATCCTTCGATTTGACCACCGTCGTCACCTTACTGTGTTTGTTCTTATTTTTTATTCTTGCCTCTCTCCTCTCCCCTACCCCCAGCGACCCTTTTTTTCGATTTCCTTGTCCACGCCTAATTGGCCGACAACAAAATTAACACAGTCATATATAATAACAAGTTCTGATTGTTTATGTCTTACCTCTTCTATGGATTGATGAACTCTTACCTTCTGGGTTTGTCTATGTGCGTCCTTTGCGCTTTATTATTGCAATTATTTCAATTCGTCTCTTCAGTAATTTTTCGGTATGGGTGACAAAATTGTTTGACCAGTTCCCGCTGTTAGACCTGTTGATATGGTTTTACGCCACTTTCGCTAATTTTATGTTGTTTTCTTTTTACTTGTGTTCGTAATAAAGACATTTGCTTGTTCTGTTCTGACATTCAGTTTTATTCCCCACTTTGGGTATCCCACTTTCCTTTACTCGGCTTCTGTATCTATATTACGCCTGTAACTGTCCTTATTTTTATTTGGTTATTTAAACGCCAGTCCTTTAAGCTCCTATAACTAGCTACCATATTCAGTTGGATACTTAAACCATTGCCGCATCTACAATTGATTCATTCAATATGTGATATTTATTCCTATTTATTTCCTTCCAACCATTTTTATGGTTACTTGCCAAATGTCCTCATGATTTCTCATGTTACATTTAATGCTAACTAATTTGTCTTTACTATTTCAACTCTTTGCTACCTTATTCGAAATCTTTGGCAATCAATACAAGTAGTCTATGATGGATTTTGATTTGTACTTGACATTAAAGATTGCACTGTGGTTTTTGTTTTCTCATATCCACCTTGGGCCTTTGCACCCAACAATTGAATATTGTTAATTATTTAATTTATTGATTTAATATTTTGTTTTGGCTATTTATTCATTTATTTTCATTACTCCCTTTGTTGCATTTTTTGACATTTAATTTTTCACTTTATAAGTAGGGGTGTAATTAATTTTTGTATACTAGATTAGCCTTATTATATTTGCCTCAACCAATTCTCATCTTTAAATAGGCTAAATATTGAAAAAACGGTGTAATACCATGATTGATTAATTAAATTTATTTTGATTAAATCAAACATCTATTATGAATGTGAATGAACAATATTTTATTTGTAAATGAATAATATATTGCTTGTGAGAGAATAGTATTCAAATAGTGAAAAGAAAATCTCTATATAAAGAGATTAAAATTTATTAAAGAGAATATTAAGAAAAAGAAGAAAAGATAGATTACTCTCCAAATTCTTTCAATATTATAATTCTCCAAATTCTCTCAAACTCTCTCTAAATTCTCTTTAAATCATTCTACTATAAAATATTTTTTTTCTAGTTAAATACTACTAAATTCAAGTTTAGTTCTATAACAAATTAAGTAATTCAATTTTTATTTCATAACAACATCAAATATTTATTTACCAACATCATCGCCTACAACGACACTTAAATTGGAACATAGGGTTACTAATTTGTCGCCTTTCTCTAAAATATTTTATTATTTACTAAAGTGTTTTTATCTTGCACACATGTACTTATCATTGTTCACATTCACCATACGTACGCCACAGTCCAACATTTTTTATGTGAAATTTGCACATTCCATAAGTGATCCACAAACAATGTGTTGCTTGTTCCAACACTTGTTTATGTGTCATATCCAATTTCTGCAACTTCAACTATCTGTGCCAAAAAAATTACCTTGTGTTCAAGTAATTGTGGCATAATTTTGCCTAGTGTAATATGTTATTTGCATTCTGATTTCATACACTTTGTAACTCACTTAGTTTAACAACGCATATGGCGTTTTCAGCTTTCCTTCCCCCCCCCCCCCCCAAAAAAAAAACCCACTTTATTTTACCAAGAAATCTCCCTTTGCATGTATTTATACATCATGTTTATTTATGTGCTTACTATGTACATGCCGTCGAGCAATTTAATGAAATTGTTTTTTTGAACATTTGCAATTTTTTCTTATTATTGTGTTTATATATATATATATATATATATATATATATATATATATATATATATATATATCTATATCTATAGTTGTATGTATGTTTGCATATGTCTTATGCCATTAAACATTGTACATATTTAATTGTTGGAGAAATTTTCTTTGCTATTTGTCGCATGTCCTCCACATAGTTGGATTGGCATACTTTACGCACACTCATAAATGCATTTTCTTTTGTGTGCATTTTTTACATTTGTTTTCTGCAAATCCACATCCAACTCTGTGTACTCATTCAAGTTTTCATTCTCCGACTGCAATTACAATTTCGTCCATTTTGTCAAATGGTTGTTAGTTAACTCATCTTGCACGTAACATACTGCATGCATGGTCCTTGTAAGCGCTACCTCGAGTTTCTTTATATTAATTATAACATCTCCCGTAGCCTTATCACATTGCTCACCTTACTTCCATTTCGTAATATCATTTTCACATTCTATAATGGACTGCGAACTTATTACTATATTTTCACCTTACTGCCCATTGAAATATCGTATTCATTTGTTGCACGTACAATTCAAAGTAATCAATACTTAAAGCATCAGTGTATGCCTCTTTGAAACCCATTTTACCAACTGTCCTCAATTTTCTTCAATAAAGACACTTGAATGCGTCCAAATTGATATTTTTCCTTTCACATTCCATGTCCTGCCTATTTGTTATTCATATATTGTCTACATACTATTGCATGAAACCATTCACATTAATCATCTCTGCCTATGTGCAATGAATGATGGCACACCCTCACTTATCTTCAATTTTTTTCACCTTTTTTTTTTTTCATTTCATTTATACTATTATATATGCATATCTGTTATCATTGTAATATTCCTATATCCTAACCTATTTGTTTCCCACGCATTGGAGAACTCAACTTTTTTTTACACTTTCCCACTTGTCCTTTTTATTAGTTTTTTTTTCTGTCTCAATACTCTTGCATGACCCAATTTCTCTTCAATATCCCTCCAATATCCCAAATTGATTGCCTGTTTATTGTTTAATTGATTGACTTTGTTTATGCTAGTGATGTACATTTATTGGTGAGATTTATGGTTATTTAACCATCCTCTAAATGGACACTAACCTGTATGTCGACCCACCCACTCCTTGTGCCATTACTCACATCTGATGCGAAAACACTTTTTTCGATGATGAGTATTTAATTTACTTATTTATAACTTCAGTTTCATCCATGTTTTTCTCTCTCATTCAAATATGGTCATGCCTCTAACTGATGTCCTCGTTATAGATCACTCACAACTGATGTCCTTACTCTTATTTGTGTCGTGCACCCATATCCATTGACTTGAAGTTCACTGTCTGTTCCCTGTAGCATCTTCACTCTGCACTTGTCTTATCACCGCCTTGCCTTCCAACAATTCATGGTTCACAACTTTACCCCACGGATCGTTGTATGTATCTGTTTATTATCTTCTCCATCCCATGCCATTTTCCATTCTATAAATACCTCCCATTTAGTTTCTGTTTTCTTTACCTTTTCATCTATAACTGTGTGCAACGGGTTACTCTGGTCTATTGCCTTCTCCCTCTCACACGCTAATTCTTCTTTAGTTTATTGGCTTTATTAGTATAATAATTTATACTACTTTTCTATTATATGTGCTACCAAACACATATATTGAGGATCATTCTTAACATTCTTTGTTATACATTGCATTTCACGACACTCGTATTTCTAAAATTCACATTATTGATTTTGTTTTTGTCTTTTTTATACAATTTTACAGCATTAAATTCGGCACAACCTGCTATCATTGAAGAATATGTGCGACTCAACCATGCCTCACCCACCCCCTATCGCAGGGCATACCAAGCGGGCAAACTGGAGAAAGAATTGCAGTACAATGATATCGTGCACTTCATGCAGTGCCTTGTGGATCACTCTGGTATTCCAAAAGCTGCTTTGCACCTCGCCTGTAAGCACAATGATGAACCTCTCCTTAGCCACCTTAATGCCTATGATGCGCTTTTTCCTGAACTTGTGATGATTCCATATCCCATTGTCATTCGCCTTACGGTTGACGCGTCGATTTTTTTTGCCCTGAACGCATGCCTGCTACTAGTGATATTTCAGGCCCTAGCCCCTACGCACTAAGGGCTGTGCCTTCTTCGTCCGGCTGCTCGCACAAATGGAAGGACGATGATGTCACTGAGGTGGTGAATGTCTCCAGCACATAGTTTGATGTTGGATATATTGAAAGTGAAGCTTATATTTTATTTTTTCGGCACTGGACACATGCAATCTTTTATTTTATTTTTTTGTTTGTTAATGGGCAAGGCTATTATGTTGTTAATTTTTTATGCAAAGGGCTACTGGTGTCCTACTTGTTTGTCCATCATATCCAGCATGTTTTATTTTTGCTACTCTTTAAGTCGTGCCGCTATATCATGTTTAGATGGGCGACGTGTAAGTACCCATTATTGTACCGCAAATTCATCATCCTTAATTACTACTGCCTTTATGCTATCTTCCTCTTTTTCATTTTCTTGCCACTTGGATATTACATTTCTTCTGTTATGTGCATGTTTCCCTCGTACCACCAATTTAGATACACGCATGTCACCTAACGTAAAAAATAATTGTTTGACATTGACAAACTTATTGTTACTATTTCAAATGGAATAATAGAAACGTTACATATGTAGATGGTGACTGAAATACATGTTAAGTACATGTCAAACGTAAAAACAAAAAATAGCACATATATAACATATAAAATACGGAATAGTATGTGGTCCCACGCATGCTGTTAGACTTTCTAATGCAATCGTGACAAGATAAAGGACAAATAAGTTAGTCAGTAATTAAACCTTTTTAGATGTTGTACTTCATATTTAGAATCTCATATATATGTATTAAATTGCATGGACTATTGTTATGATGGAGCAAATTGGAGTGGTAAATGTAGGAGACCAGCGCCGCATGCAGAAAAGCAAGAACAATGACGGGAAAGAAACATACAGACAATTTGAGGAAAAGGCATATTCAAAGGCATGTAGAAAAAGACAACACTAAAGAAGGGGAATGCAACATGGCAAACCGTTCATGTACAAGGCAGGGGATGCAAGAAAAGTGTAAACAATGTAAGCAAAGTAGAAGAACATTATTTAGTGTGAAGTTCATAACCATAATATTATTTTGTGCACATCCCATATGTGCAGCTGAAACAAAGTGTGAAATGAACGGACATAATTTTGCAAGGCCCAACATATTTCATTTAGTTAAAACTATAAATCCCATTCCCAATTATAATAATGCTTGCATCGACTAGGAGGCAAAATTATTGGTTTGAATTGCATCCTATTTTAATATAGTTGTGATTATATATACAGTGATATGATAGTAGATTATGAAGAAATGCATAACATACACCATCCCAAGCAAATTTGCACATCAGTAACAATATGTTTGGACAAGGGGAATATGGCAAAGGACAGAAAAAACTTTTGGAAAATATGACAAAAATATATTAAGCCTGCTTGGGAATTCAATATACATAAATATGAGGAGGAAACAAAATGGCTATTATTTTCGTATATATATTGTAACTTATACGTAGTGCAAAATTGAGAGATAAATGATGGAAAGTGTACTCAAATGACTTCTTTTATTTATTTACCATAATTTATTCTAACAATGACGTAAGAATTTTTGACATTTTCAAGAAATTGAACAAACATTATATATATATATATATATATATATACATGCACGTATTATAATATGAAATTTTAAAATAAATAAGTTCTAAAATATTATTTGAACATGGGTAATTTTGATAAAGTTTTATTTCAAAAGGATGAGCTGTTAATGATATTAGTGGTAAGTGCATTACCATATATGTTATAATTATAAAATAAAAAGAAATTAAGTATTTTAATTATTAGCAATATTATTTCCATGCAATCAAAACATAAGAGGCTAAAATTCTTTACTTAAAGAAAACATAATTATTTTCATTCAGGCAGTCATCTTTATTTAATATCCTAACTTCCCTCCATGCCGAAACAAATTTGAAGAGAACATTGGATTCGTATTCCGGAATCGGTATGGGAATGAGAATAGAAAGGAGTGGCAAAAGAGAATGGAAAATTTAAAAAAAATGTTTCGCTTATTATGGAATGGGAATGTGAATCAAAAGCAATTATCACATAAAGAATTTTTATTATGCATTTTTTATATAGACATAATAATAGAATAATTCTGTTGCTAACTAACCATGATATTTTATATTATAATTATTTGTAACTAAATTATTTAATAAATTAGTAATAAATTGATTTACTCAAATATTATTACAATCTGAAAACTAAACTGTTATTAAAATATGTAATTTTTTTTTTGGTAAAAATTTTTCGTCAGACAAATTGTAATAAATATATGAACATTGCAAATATATTTTAATTATAATTTGTAAATAATATATATATATATATATATATATATATATATATATATATGTAATCATGGTTAGTTTGCCTTAATTAAAAATGAATGAAATCTCATTATCCATGAGAGAGGTGGGCATGAGCCCTTCGTTTGGACAACGGATTCCAATTACTAAGGGGCTTTATTTCAAAACAAACACTCCCAAAATGGGATCATTTAGGCTGCAGCAAACGGGCCTAGACAAATGAAAGGGACATAACACCATTTATAAGGTAGTATGAAGATATTTATGTAGTCGATTGAAATTCTACATATTTGTGCCAATTTCCACAGTCAATCTTCCAATTTGCGTGTGGCTTGCCCATCGTCGTAAATTCATTATAGAAGCATAAAGCTTTGCCATATTCTCAATTGGGTATTAGAGATCCATCAGCAGTGAATCAAGTAATGGACATGCCAGGTTTGTTGATTTGAATGCTATGGAAATCGAAAATACCTAGTCAAGGAATTAGACGAAAAGAAGAATAATTATGATTGGCAAGATTTTAAGTAGAAGTAAATTCTCTTTTGGGGTGCTTAGAATCTTACTACAACGTGTATGGTCTTTAATTGACAACTTTCAAGCACAAGAATTAAACGTGAAATATGTGTTCTTGATTACATTTGATAATGAAACTGACAAAAAAAGAGAGTTTTAGATAGTACACCATGGCATGTGCTTTTGTTAATTATGGGAACTTGAAGCAAAGTGTAGAGGGTAAATTTCACTTATGGTACCTGGATTTTGGTCACTGTTTCATCGCGGTACCTACATTTCAAAACATAACGGTAAACTATTTGACATTTGGTGTAATTTTCAACAAAGTGTCCACAACGATTTTATGACCTAAACTGCTAATGTGTCTGTTGAGGGGTCCGAAAATCGACACGATGGGCCTACCATCTCTCAGAGTCAGCCCCACGTCAGATCCATGTGCCACATCATTAAATGCCATGTCATCAAGTTTTTTACTTTTTTTCCCACTTCCCCCTTCCCTATCTTATCTCTCTCTCTCTATCTCGAGCCTCTTCTAATGTGTCCATCTAAACCTTCAGCTCTACTCTATCTCTATTTCTCGTGTAATATATTGAAAAAAATTAAAGTTCTTGAATTGATTTCATAGTGTCATGTAAAATTTTTCCTTCTTATCTTAACATGTCCATTCATATAAGCTTTTGTTTACTTTATTGCTGGACTGGGGGTATAAAGATTAGTGTGCAAGTGGTAAGCTCTCATCATTTGCATGTGAAAGAAAAGTTCTTTTTTTTCAATGCATGTTGCATTTGTGTTAAGATCTACCTTTGACATAAGTTTCTTAACTTTTTATAAAAATAGGGTAAAGGTTTAGTGGTCCTGGGTTGGTGAAAGTGAAAAAATGAAGCTTTTTGTAGGCTCCACATATGAAGATGTCGACTTTGAATGAAGGTAAAGTTGAACACTTGGATTTGAATACTTTATTTTTTTGTACATTATGGTAAAACCCTAGCTTTTATAATATAAAATATTAATTGGGATTGTGAACAATGGGTAAAATGCAAAGAAAACAACAATAATGTATGTTGAGTTGAAAAAAATAGTAATATAAGTTATTTTTGTTGTTACTTTATATATGTGATTGTAATTGAAAAAAGACATTAAAATATGTTATTTTTACAAACCCCGCATACTTAGAGGAATTTTAGGTGAATATGCACTTTGGGGGTGAATTTAGTGAATGGGGTTATTTAAATGGGGAAGTTGAGCATAAGTATTTTGATGTTGACAGAATATCTTTGGTTAGACTAAATCTTGGGGCATCAAATATAGGTATTGAAGGAGAAGTCTAATTTTATTGGGTAAAACCAAATAAGGACTTTAATTCAGGTAGGAAACTTTTAGAAAATTATGCATTTGTATATGAAATGGCATTAAATGTAGCTGATGTTGGGAAGATAGATGTATATGTCAGACATTTAAGAGAAGAAGAGGTTGAAGAAGCATGCAATCCTGTGAAGGGTAGTAATATAGTTATTGAAGAGATAGTAGAAGATAATGACAATGAAGGTGATGTTAGGAAGAGTGAAGTTAATACTGGTAGGTCAGACAAAATTGGTGGAAACAAGTACTTGGGTGATGGTTTGTTGTTACTTGAAGGACCACCTATGGAAGAATTTAATAAGTTTGAAAAAGATGCCTATATGGATGATTTTAGAAGAGCAAATGCAAGTGTTCCAACAGGAGAATTTGAAGCTCATGATGATGCTATTAGGGAAGCAGACATTGAATAGTTTAAAGAAGACAAACTAAATATTTTTTTTTGATCTTGAGTATGATATAGTTAATGGGGATAAGGATTTAATATCTATTCTTAGAGAGGCTGGACATTTGAAGAATGGTTCTAATGGAAAAATTGGCTAAAATGAGGCTATCGCATGGGTTCAGGCATACCAAGATAGGCAAACAGAGGCTCAGGTGCACAAAGAAACTAAAGCTCAACTTGCTGATAATGTTGAGCAGCCTGATGCTCATGTTGATGCAAGGGAAGGTGAGGTTGAACAACTAGATCAGCTAAAGGGTCATACTTAAAGTTATATGGGTGGAAGACTAAGAAAAGGTGGGGTTGGAATTAGGTCTGGTAGGGTAGCTACAATTGTTAGGTATTAAGATAATGAAGTTAAATCAAAGTATGAGTTAGATGAGGAGTTGTTTAGTGCCTTAGATTCTAAATGTGAACAACTAGATAAAAGTTAAAGAAAAAGAGATTTCCAAGTTTCCATGTTAAGAAAGACTTAAATGACCCTCAATTTGTCATTGGGATGTTGTTTAAGAAAAAAGATCAGTTCAAAGAAGCATGCAAACATTGGGGCATAAAGCATAGATACCAGGTATACTTTCCAACTAATACTAAAGTTAAGGTCATATGTGAATGTTATAGTAAACGTGGTTTTTGGATTTATGCTTGTAAGATGAACAAGCATGATGATAATGGCAATACATTTTAGCTTAAGACTTTCAATTTGAAACACAAGTGTGCTAAAAAACATAAGAACTTTCATATGTCATCAACTATGCTTGCTCAAAAGTACATTGATGAGTTTAGAGTTAATCCTACTTGGAAAATTGAAAGCTTTATTCAAAGAGTTAAAAGGGATATGAAGTAAAGAATTTATAAAATAATGGCATAAAGAGCAAGGGATCATGCATTGAAGGCAATCAATGGAGATAAGAAGGAGCAGTATGGGCTGTTGTATGTATATAAAAAGGAGATTTTGAAAACTAATCTAGGAAGCACTATCGAATTCAAAGATCCAAGGGCCCATTTACTGGAATTTATAGGTGTATTGATGGATTAAAAAAGGCTTTCAAAGTTAGTTGTAAGCCCCTCTTTTACTTAGATGGTTGTTGGTTAAAAGGGAATTATGGGGGCCAGTTGCTAGCCGTACCTGGGGTAGAACCTAATGAATGGATTTTGTCAATTTCCCAGGCTATTATGAAGATAGAAAACACAGAAACATAGGCATGGTTTCTGGAGCTCCTCAAAGATGACCTAGAGATGAAAAACTCTAACCATTGGGTGTTTATATGTGACAAACAAAAGATAACTTTCAAAGCTACTCAAAATTTTTTATATTGTTCCTTTTCTCCTTTTTTGAGATACTTATTTAAATTGTGCAGGGTCTTATTCCAGCTATGACAGATCTATTCCCAAACTTTGAACATAAGTTTTGTGTCAGCCATATATGGACAAACTTAAGTGGAAGTTTAGGACAAGCATTGCAAGCCAACTGAAGGAATTAAAAGATTTTATTTGGAATGTAGCAAGGTCTAATTACCATGCCAATCTAGAACATTGGTTGGAGGAGATTGAGAAGAAGTATCCACATGTAAAGGAGTGGTTAAATGACAAGACTTATGAGTAGTGGAGTAGAGCATGTTTTGGCAACATTGCAAAATGTGAGATCTTGTTGAACAACCTCAGCAAGTGCTTTAACAAGTATATGTTAACATTTAGAGAGAAGCTAATTATTACAATGTTAGAGATTATTAGATCTTAACTGATGAAGAGACTAAATTCAAAGCAAGTGTTGGCCAAGAAGTTCAAGGGATTTATCTGCCTAAAATTAAAAAGAAGCAACTATCAATAGCTGAGTTTGTAGGTTCTCTTAAAGTGCAGGTTATTGGACCAGACAGGCAATTTATGGTGGACATGGAAACAAGAAATTGTGCTTGCATGATGTAGGATTTGACAAGCATCCCATGCCACCATGCTTGTGCATGCATCCTTGAAAATAATGAACAACCTGAGAAGTATGTGGATGATTGTTATCCAGTTCAAACCTACAATAAGGTGTGTGGTAATGTTATTAACCCTACAAATGGGCCAAATATGTGGGAAAAGGTTACAAATGCACATGGTATTATAATTGCACCATCTTCTGTAAACATAAAAAAAGGAAGATAAGTTACGACTCAACGCAAGGAAGCAGTTGAACAAGAGAAACAAAAAGATAAGAAAAAGAAGTCCAAGCAAAGAATGAACTTGATTAGAGTTGTCACAATCAAATATGGTACAACTAGGCCATAATAAAAGACACCATAATGTAAGTGGGGTTGTCTCCTTTATAATTGTTTTAAATTGATTTTTGGATGTTGCTATTACTTAATTTTGGGTTGTCTCCTTTATTGGTGTAGTCCTTAAAGAAAACAACAGAAAATGCTAGTGGGGCTATATAAGCACCTAATTTCTGGATGATTTAAGTTTGGATGCGACAAAGGACCCGATGATGAAAAATGACTATGAAATTATATTTATTGGATTTGATTTATTGATTTTGAAATAAATTATAAATTATAAATTATTTTATTTTATTTTATTTTTTAGGAATTACCTTTAAATATCATTTTAAAAAAAAATTCAAAAAATAGAAAATATAAAAAAAGGTTGTCATCGGAAATATAGATTTCCAATCGAAAATCTATATTTCCGATGGGAAATTTCCGATCGAAAATATAGATTTCCTGTTAGAAATCCACACTTTCGACCAGGAAATGGCACTCTGCAATTTTTTTATTATTATTTTTATTTTATTTTACTTTTATACTTATTTTTTGTTGTTGTTATTTTTATTTTATTAGATAAATATATTGATAAATTCGTTTTATATTAGATAAATAATAAAAAATTTGTTTGATTTTATTTTTATCATGAATCTAACGTATGGTTACAGTACTAGGTTTTTTATATTTATCATTTTCTCTTTTCACGAGGGAGGCTCTTAGGGTTTTATTTTTATTCCTCTACTCTTCTAATTTTTAGCTATAAGCCAAAAATCCACCCACTTTTCTGGATTTATTTTACGTACTTTTCTTTAATTCTTTGCCATAATTCATATCAAAATAAAAACTAAAACTCACAAACAACAAAAAAAGCCACAGACTTCCATAAATGGTGATCACCTTTTGAGAGGAATCAATACTGCATCAAATTCTTAATTTCATCTCTTTTCTATTTTATTTTGTTTGATTCTCTTATTTGATTTTTTATTTGATTTTGTTTAATCACTTTTTGTTTATTTTACCATTTTGTTTGTGTTTGTGTTGATGATGATGGATGGTATTATGTGAATATTGAGGAGAAAATTGCACAATCTAATTATAGGAACATAAAGATATTATTTTGATCATTAATAATTTGTCAACCATTTTTTTTTATCAAAAATATAATTTGTTGTTTTCTTGATTTTGTTCCTTTTACTTGTTTATTCGTTGTTTCTATTATTTTTTATTTATTTTAATTCTTTTAATCTTTCGTTTGTTTATTTTATTTATTAGTTGTTTGTTGCTTTCTTATATTTATTTATTAATTCATTTCATTGTTATTTTGTTATTTTTATTTTGGTTTTATTTCATTATTTTTATTTTCTTTGTTTGTTATTTTAATCAATTCTAACTTTGTTTTCTTTTTGATTCTTTGTATTTTATATTTGTGTGATGATAGAGACACGTGGTTAAATTATGGAGAACCCATGAAGATCCATGGAATCCCATGGATATGCTCCTGCATCATTTGAACATAGATTAAGGTTTTAATTTAATTTTATTATCTTTGTGTTGTTTTTTATTAGTTGGTATTTTTATTATGGGTCTGTATTTATTATTTTATTTATTTTTGTAGTAGGTTGTAATAGCCCTAATTATGGAAAATAGTGAATATTTTTATTTTTTGTCATTAAAATTAATTAGTAAATTAGGTTTATTTGGTAAAAATTAATAAAATCAATGGTGGCAATAAATTAATTTTTAGGTTGCATGAAATCAAATTAGGGTTCTTTAGAAAAATATAATTTTAATTGCTTATTTGATTTTTTGTTTGGTTGTTTTCTTGATTTTTTATGTTTTCAAGTTTTTTTCTTTTTATTCGTTTTGGGCCTAAAGCTCACGATAGGTCTAACTCACTAATAAAATAGACCTTTAAAATTAGATTTTAGGTTTTAATTAACTTTAAAATCAATTTAGGCCAATTTTAGGTTAATTTTAGATTTTTAAGCCCATTATAGTTTAATTAAAATTAATTTAGACTTAGCTTCGCCCATAAAGCCTTTTTTTTAAATAAATAGACTTAGGCCCATTTTTTACTTAAATTAAAAATAATTAGAATTAGGCCCATTCATTCAATTCAAATCAATTGTTCATAAAATCAATAGACTTAGGCCCACTTTTTAGAATTAAAACAAGTAAACTTAGGCTCATTAATTAACCTAAAATGTTGGCCCACCTTTAACTTTATTTCACTTATAAATAAAATATAGATTTAGCTCACTTAAATTAAAATCAATATAGAATAGACTAATTTAGGGACATAGCGGTCTATGTGAATGCATTTTTTATGTGTCATTTCATGACTAGTTACCTTGGCTTAGATGTATGCTAAATTAGGGTTTATATGAAATTGCATATAAATAGAGAATAATTTAGTAATTAATAAAGTAATTCTACATGAACACAAAATTGAAAGAAGCTGGTATTCCGTATCTAGAATCTCTTGGTTGTGGTGTTAACTTTTTTTTAGAGAATTAAATTACCACCACCTTTGATTTGTCCCATTTATTACCTTGGGTGACGACTCTTCATCTCCGCGCTATGTCTTTATGATTTAGTAGTGTGTTCTTTAGAGCCCTAAGCTCAAACAGTGTCGCAGTTACTAAAATCTTGGACGCACGCTAAACCCCACCATCTACAGTGGTGACTCCACTGGGGATAAGATATATTGATTCTACTTGTGTTCTTTAAAATCATTTTATTAATTATTATTTTATTCTTGCATTCATTTTTGCATATCCTTATAAACTAATGGCATTGGTTTATGGTTCCATGATTCTACTAGCTTTATAGGATTATAAATTGACTAATCATCACTTTTAGCTTTAACTCGGTTCGAGAGAGATTACTGGGCTTATTTGACCAGAGTCTGTAACCCAAGTCCCAAAAGGGGGTTAGTCTTCTCTCGAGTTTGTAAAGGGTGTCAGGCCCCTCTAACCTTGGCCTATAACTCAAGTCCTAAAGGAGGGCATCTTGCTAAGAGGACCTTGACTTTTCATTGGACTTAACCACATATAATGACCTAGTTATTTCCTCTAGGATTTACCTAAGTTGCTTGTGTTTGTTGTCATGAGGTATTTCTATCTATAAAGGCCCAAGCCTATACCTTTTGAGGCCCATTTGGGTTAATAAAGATTAGGCTAATCTTTTATACCTAGAAATACTGGTTCTATGTTTTCACTGCTTTGAGAGATATGGCATGCGCGTCAATTCTTAATATCCCCTGTTGATATTAAGGCTAAGACCAAGAATCTTAAGAAAAGAGACTAGCCATTGAACTCGTGTATGGAAGAAATAAGGTTGGAAGGATGTATGTTATACACTTGATTTGTTACTTGTATACTTGAAATGATTTGCTACTTATTGCATTGCATGTGCATCATGCACACATGCACACATGCATTTCATGCATCATGCTAACACTTTATTTTTCAGCCATCATAGATTAATTTAGTTCTTCCTATGTTTGGAAATGGAGAGGTAGCAAACTAGTGAGAACTGATTTGAGTCTGAGATCAGTAGCTAAAGAGATCCTTCAAAGTTTAGAGAAGAGTCATATTAATCTGCTTTTCGTAAAAGCTATACCAACTCAAACAGAAGAAATGGAATAACAACAGAGAGGAAATTGGACCTTATAAGACATTAAAGGAGCTTTAATGGATGACATGAGAGCCATAATGCAAGATGAACTATGACAAGCCTTAGCTGGATTAATGCCACCTACTGCTACTGTTCCACTAACTGTAATTGAATAAGCATTAGTGCTGCAACTATTTCACCTGTCGAAAATGCTCCACCTACTACTTCTGCACTTGCACCTGTTGCTCTTATTGATAATGCTGAAGGCCAACCTATTGCTAAAAACCTACTTGTTGCTGAAGTGAAGCTTAAAGAAGTTGAGAACTACATGGTAGATAAAGCAAAGAGAGAATCACTTGAATTGGTCTAAAGTCATGAGTCCAAGCAGATGCAAGCATTAACTCAAAAAATGTTTAAGATAGAGGAATTGATAATAGGACAAGGCATGGAATACTCATTTGATTTTGATGATATGTTGCAAATGGAAGGGGATAAATTGCTTGAGAAATTTAAAATGCCCCAATTGCATAAGTTTAATGGAACTGGAGATCTAAGGATCCACTTTAGTCAGTATACAATTACTATAAGCACTGCTAAAGCCCTATTAGTAGTAGTCATTAAGTTATTTGTATTATCCTTAAAAGGACTGGTAGTGAACTGGTACTAGGGGTTAGAAAAATCTATCCAGGCTGATTAAAGAGAATTATGTACTGCTTTCTTAAAATAGTATGACGATAGCACTAGGTTGGAGGTATCTATTAGGGATTTGGAACTGACTAAGTAGAAACAAATGCATCATTTTCTAATTTCCTTACTAGATTCATGAGTAAGGCAAGATTAATGAAAAATAAGCTGGCTGAAAAGGATTAAGTTAGGATGATTATCCGTAATGTGTCTCCTAATTTGGTTGAAAGGTTGCAAATGATGAACCCTAAATCTTTTGTAGACCTTTATGATGATGGATTGCAACCTAAGTAAATTGAGAGTGAGAAAAAGAAGAGCTTTAGAACTATTAGGGTAAGAAACTACCTAACTATGAGCACACAACAAAGAAGCACTAGCCGGGTTGTGGAAGTGCATAATTTTCAATAACCAAGGAGATTCTCTAATTTTAACCAACCTTTATCCGAAGTCCTAGACCACTTAATATAAAAAGGCTTGCTTAGACCGCTCACCTTTTCCAAACTACCAAATCCAAATGTCCCAAGATATGACCTGAACAGTTATTATAAATTCCACCAAGTTATTGTCCATTCTATAGACACCTGTACCCGCCTTAAACATGAAATCAAAAACTTTATAAACTTTGGAAAAATCATAGACCCTGAAAACTCAAGCACTAAAAATAACCCTTTCCCAAACTACTAAAATATACCTTCCCCAACCACCATGATGATAAACTTAGGAGTAAGTGAGTTAGAAGTGCTACTTTTGAGAACATAAACCTACAAATCGGTGAGAAAACTCTTAATGCCCATAGTGATGAAAGAAAGAGTGTGGAATCTTTAATTCCTAAGAAACCTCAAAGAGGAGTTAAAGATTTACTAGACCAGCCTTCAGAAAAATTTGATTATAAAGTGTTTTACTCTAAACCACTTTCCTATGATATTCCCATTGAATCAATTACACCTGGAGGTTGAAGTGATGAATTTAGAGTTGATAATGAACCATTAAGTAAGATGAGTAAGAAATCTCAGACTCCTAAGCAACCACGAAAAGGAGTTTAAGATTTATTAGGATAACCCTCAGACAAGTTTGAGTATAAGGTGCTTTACACTAAACTACCTTCTTTTGACATACCCTTTGAGTCAATTATGCCTACAGGATAGGGTGATGAGTTTAATGATAAGAAGCTGCTAGACAAGAAAGAAAAATGCACAGTTGAGGTACAGAAGGATGAAGTCATAAAGACATTTAACGAGAAGATGCAAGAATAGCCACTTTGTCAGCCACCTAAAGGATAGCCACCTTGAGACTTAGCGTCCCTAGCATTTAGAATAAAAAATAATTCTCTTATTGTTTTGGTTTTTTTAGAACTTTTATTTTATTGATCAATGATATGAATTCTAATCATGCTTACTTATGTAATGTTCATCCTAATGGTATTGTGCATTATGATATTGATCACATCTGCATGTTTAACATAAATTCAATTCAATTAGATTCATTCAACATGGACACAAATGAAAATTCAAAAAACATTCATATATCACATGATATAACTTCTGAATAGAGAAAATTTTAAAAAAAAAAGGAAAATAAAAGCAAAGAAATAAAAATGAGAAAACATATGAAGGACCAATCAGGTAAAAATTAAGGAAACAAAAGTGAGAGAGAAATAATTAGTGAGAAAATCTAAAAGGACTAACTGATGATAGGAGTTATATCATATAATATAATGAATGTACTCATTTTTTCCCTAATGAATGAGTAAAATTGAATTGGAAGTTTTTATTTAAATATTGCATATTTGTCTTTATTATACTGCATAAGTATCTGAATGGAAAGACAATATATAATGAAAGCTAAAATCAGAGCTATAAGATTATAATTTTAATTATATTTTCTCTTTTTGTCACCCCTCTATCATTTCGTTTGTAAATCTAGTGTCCCTTTGTACCTATAGAATGTAGGTGGTCCAATAATTTGCATTGTAACTATTGTCTTATAATTATTATTGCATTAGCATCAAACCTTATATTATGCTCAAGAGTTCTTCAAAGAGTTGGTGTAATTGATTTTAGCTTCAAGAACTTTCTTTAGTCAGTTCACCCACTCCTCTGCATCTTCTGTACATGAGACTACAACTAATCGGGTTGGTAAGTCAAAGGATTAATAATAGCAGTGAACAAAATAACATTTTGAATTCATCAATGCTATTTTGGTGGTGTTTTCCATATGTGCAAGAAAGGAGATAAGGAGCTCTTAACTAGGCGGGAATCCGTCCGGGATAGGGACTACCCCAAAGAGGAATCCTAAGCAAAGTAGGAACACTCTCCTACCAAGATTATGATTCACTATCTCACAAGGAATCCGACTCCTCCCAGGTTTAAGTATTGTTATATATAGAACCCTATATCCCTCACAAAGGGCCATCTCATTCTCACATATTCTAGTTATCCTATATTCTTCTTACTTTTGTTCTTTAACTTAGGCATCAAAGTGTTTGTGGGGACTCTCCCCACCTCTCACCTTGCCTTATGTTCATGGATTGTAGGATACCAAGCCCAAGAGTTCCGAAAACCAATTATTATTGGGGAAAAATGTAACTCTGGTGGCAAGTTAGGGACAGAACAATCAATCCGCATTTAAAAAGCAAAGATGGAACATTGAAGTACAGAGTTCTCAGGGAAAAAGAAGTAAACTACAAGCATACAGATGCATCAATTATCATATAGTAAAAGCAGTAGCAAAAGGAAAAAGTTCAATTAGGCATTAGTCAATTAAGGAGCTCTAGTGTCAAATAATGGACCTCACTTGCTAGCCTGGTCATTAATTCGATGAATTGTATTAGAAGCTCTGACATCAAAAGTACTAACCTTGAAGAATCTAACGCTCAAACCTACAAGCTGTTCATGAAGCATCTCATTTTCATGTTCCAAGATTGGCAACATAGCTTTACTCCAAACAAGAGACCTATTAGGATCATGCATATCATAGATAGCATGCATACACTTGCATACATCTATTATGAAATACATGTTTTACATAATAAAAGTCTTTAAGCCTAGACAAGATTGTAAAAATGCTACGCTACTAACATTTAAAATTAGTGTTATGAAAGTGCAGGAAAATAGTCAAAGTATTCACATATGAAGCATTTGAAGGAAAAAGGGCAATACTATCAAGGTAAACTTGATGCTCAACATGACTCTAGACCACAGAAGCTTAATAAATGATGGGCCCATCCAACAAGAGAATATCACCAATAATGATACTTTCAAAAGCTTCATCTTGGCAACCTCAAGAGGCTGGATCGAATGTTCAGATTCCTCATGCTTAACATTTATCCTTATAGCTTTATCCAGAGCATTATTTTGAATATCACTTGGATCCTCAATAAGAGGAAAATAAATCTACTCCCACAAACTGAGAAAGAAAAAGACAGTCATGAATGCACCTTTGATGGCTATAAAAAAGCTCAAAAGATGATGAAACATTGAATCCCTAAAGAGTTTCTCTCAATTTTTAACCAGTAAAAGTAGAACTCCACAACATCAAAACCAATATAGGGTGTGGAATACGGTGATGAGAAGGTTTAGAATGCCAGTGACACATGTGCTATGATTTTAAAAGGGAAGAATGCACTCCAAAACTAAAATAAATGCACTTTAAAAACTTCTTTGATCATGAAAAACTTCTTTGATCATGAAAAAACTTCTTTGATCATGAAAAAAAGATCTTTAACTCCTAAACCTTTGCAGGGGATGTTATGAAAAGTAATGAGACCCTTTATCGTGGCATTAACATGAATGACACAGAAAGATAAGCTTAGTCCTAAACTAAAACCGCAATGGTAGAGTATAATGAACGTTGTTATCAAAGACATCATCATCATAATCAAAAGGGAAGAGTGTAAAAGAACATTATTGCATTCTAATAAATTTTTCTTTACCTGCAAATAAACTTGAATAACTTATGGTATTTTGTATAGGAGAAATAAAAATGAAGAAGGAGAAGAGAACTAGCACAACAATAAGAACAAGCAAGATTGTAAATGCTAATCGTTCATCAGAGTATCACCTTGCATGGTAAACACCTTGAAAAATAATAAATATTAGTAACACAACTCTATATCTTTACAATCTCAGTAAGAAAATTCACAAATTGAAAGGAAATTCATCCACTTCACGAGATCATGTGCGAAAAAAAAAACTCATGAACTATGATTTTAGTGACTTTTTTTTATTAGCCTCACAGAATTCAGATGTTTAGTTAACAAATTTGTGCTAAGAGTTTACAAAATCTAATCAATTTAATGCTTGCTTTGCACCTAGATGAGGGGAAGAATATAAAAAATAAAATCTATGGACCTAAAGCACAACTTGCTTGAATTTTAGAGTATTATTTCAATCTTTTGAATAATAAATGTGCATAAAATCTACTCCAATGCTCATAAATGAGTATGAGTACAAAATCCTTTGACGGTATCCACACTGAGTAATATGAGAAAGGCAAGGGAATACTAAGAGGAGAATCAAAATAAGAGCACGTATAATTTACTCCAATGCTCAGAAATGAGTAAGAGTATTAACGTGAAATCTCTGGTGGTATCCACACTGAGTAACACAAGAATGGCATAGGAATACTAAAAGAGGACCACGTCAAAAACTACTCTATTTATTCCAATGCTCTGTAAGAGTATGGGTATCCAAAGGACCTTTCCAACAGTATCCACGCTGAGTAATATTAGAAAAGTGGGGGAATACTTGGATAAGGAAGAAAAGCACATTAATAATTCAAAGATTATTTTAATAATTAGAATTTAATCTTTTATGCTCAATTTTTATAAGTTTTGTTCATCAAATTCTCCTTAAAATTAGGTAGAAGTAAGCTTTTCACTTGGTAAAATATATGC
Source organism: Mallotus nudiflorus (assembly GCA_947683625.1). NCBI lineage: Eukaryota > Viridiplantae > Streptophyta > Magnoliopsida > Malpighiales > Euphorbiaceae > Mallotus > Mallotus nudiflorus. The sequence goes on from CANTUR010000357.1 coordinate 760,085, forward strand.
TCTCAACATAAGATGATTAATGATACTTTTGACTTTTGCAAATGATAAATAAATGTTAGTCATGAAAATCAAAATTAGTGTGATTCATTGAGTGCATGCTATCGCATGATAAAGTGATGAATTTTCTCATAAATTTTCAAAAAAAAAGAAAGTAATTACCTTTTATAATAATCATTATGTTGAACTAACTTCAACAAGTCTTTAGGAACAAAGAGTCTAAAAGAAGATAAACCCAACATATGAAATCAACATTGGTACTATCAAGTCAATCAAAGTTAGCAAGCAATAAAGGCAGTTGATCAGAGTAAATTAGTAAAATTTCAAAGACAATTAGCGAAAAAATTCCAATTAGTTAACACAGTTGATTAACACAAAATCTCAAAATCCTAGTCAACATGAAATTCCAATTTGATTTCTGCATTTTGCATACACAACACAAATTTCAGATTCACTCTGTTAAATGCTACACAGTAGCTATAACACAATTTCAAGATCACTTAGTTATATACTGCATAGTAACTATAACTCAAATTTTCAAACTCATGATTTGCTAGACACTGCACAGTAGTTATAGCATATTTTCGCTAAATATTCCACAGGAAATATAACAAAACTTTTAGTCGCAATTACTAGACGTTCCATAGGAACTATAGAACAATTAGCTAGACACTACACAGTAGTTATAATATATTTTTATTAAATGTCCCACAGGGAATATAGTGAAAATCATGATCACTAGACGTCCCATAGGAAATATAGTGAAAATCACGATCACTAAACGTCCCACAGGGAATATAGTGTCACTCGCTAAACGTCCCATAGGGAATATAGTAAAATACACTGAACACAATGTCAATTACTATTCACTAAACATAATGATAGCATCATCGCTATATGTTCCACCGAAACTATAGTCTATTTTCAAAATACGCTGAACATAGTGTCAATTGTTATTCATTGAACATAATGATAGCATCATGGCTATATGTTCCATTGGAACTATAACCTGTTTTCAAAATACACTAAACACAGTGTCAACTACTATTTACTAAACACAGTGATAGCATCATCGTTATATGTTCCACTAGAACTATAACCTATTTTCAAAATACATTGAATGCAATGTCAATTGCTATTCACTGAACACAATGATAGCATCAATGCTATATGTTCCACTGGAACTATAGTCTGTTTTCAAAATACACCGAACACACTGTCAATCGTTATTCACTAAACATAGTGATAGCATTATAGCTAGAAATTCCATAGGAATTCTAGTGTTCCTTGATTCAATGCTACATAGTGTTATGCATAGTTATGACACACAGGTAAGTGTTATGACTTTTTGTTTAGAAATTGTGTCATTATTTGCTTTGTCACAATTTGTCAAGCAAACATCCACAAAGGGGGGCAACTGTTAGCACCTAATTTCTGGATAATTTAAGTTTGGATGTGACAGAGGATTTGATGATGAAAATTGACTGTGAAATTATATTAATTGGTATTGAAATAAATTATAAATTATTTTTATTTTATTTTATTTTTAGGACTTACTTTTAAATTTCATTTTTAATTATTTCATTTTTTTAAATTAAAAAGAGAAAATTAAAAAAAAAGGTTGCCATCGGAAATGTAGATTTCTGAAAATGCAAAAAAAAAAAAAAGAAGAAGAAAGGTTTCGATCGAAAATGTAGATTTCTAATTGGAAATCTATATTTTCGATTGGAAATATAGGTTTCCGGTAAGAAATCTACATTTTCGATTGGAAATCTACATTTTTTATTGGAAATCTATATTTCCGATCGGAAATCTACACTTCCGACCGGGAAATGGCACTTTGTAATTTTTTATTATTTATTAATTTATTTTATTTTACTTTTATACTTAGTTTTTATTGGTTGTTATTTTTATTTTATTACATAATTATTGGTTGTTATTTTTATTTTATTACATAAATATATTGATAAATTTTTTTATTAGATAAATAATAAAAAAATTGTTTTATTTTATTTTGATCCTGAATCTAACGTAAGGTTATATGACTAGGTTCTATATATTTATCATTTTCTCTGTTCACGAGGGAGGCTCCTAGAGTTTTATTTTTATTCCTTTACTCTTCTAATTTTTAGCTATAAGCCAAAAATACACCCACTTTTCTGGATTTTCTTTACATACTTTTATTTAATTTTTTACCATAAATCAAATCAAAATAAAAATTAAAACTCACAGACAACACAAAAAGTCACAGACTTCCACTAATAGTGATAACCTTCTGAGAGGAATCAATACTGCACCTTATTTGATTTTTTTAATCACTTTTTGTTTATTTTACCCTTTTGTTTGTGTTTATGTTAATGATGATGGATGGTATTATGTGAATATTGAGGAGAAAATTGCTCAATCTAATTACAGGAACATAAAGATATTATTTTGATCATTAATCATTTGTCAACCATTTTTTTTTTATCAAAAGTATAATTTGTTGTTTTCTTTATTTTGTTTTTATTCATTGTTTCTATTATTTTTTATTTGTTTTAATTCTTTTAATATTTCATTTGTTTATTTTATTTATTAGTTGTTTTGTTGCTTTCCTATATTTATTTATTAATTCATTTCTTTGTTATTTTTTATTTTGGTTTTATTTCATTATTTTTTTTGTTTGTTATTTAAATCAATTCTAACCTTGTTTTCTTTTTGATTCTTTGTATTTTATATTTGTGTGATGATAGAGATACGTGGTTAAATTATGGAGAACATATGAAGGTCCATTGAATCCCATGGATATGCTCCTGCATCATTTGAACATAAATTAGGGTTTTAATTTAATTTTATTATATTTGTGTTATTTTTTATTGGTTTGTATTTTTATCATGAGCCTGTATTTATTATTTTATTTATTTTTGTAGTAGATTGTAATAGCCCAAATAGTGAAAAATAGTGAATATTTTTATTTTCTATCATTAAAATTAATTAGTAAATTAGGTTCATTTGGTAAAAATTAATAAAATCAATGGTGGCAATAGATTAATTTTTAGGTTGCATGAAATGAAATTAGGCTTCTTTAGAAAAATATAATTTTAATTGCTTATTTGATTTTTTGTTTGGTTGTTTTCTTGATTTTTTATGTTTTTGGTTTTTTTTCTTTATTTTTATTCGTTTTGGGCCCTAAGCCCACGATAGGTCCAACTCACTAATAAAATAGGCCTTTAAAATTGGATTTTAGGTTTTAATTAACTTTAAAATCAATTTAGGCCAATTTTAGGTTAATTTTAGATTTTTAAGCCTATTCTAGTGTAGACGACGGGATTTAGCACGCACTCAAGATTTTAGCAACCGCAACACTGTTTGAGCTCAGGGCCGTAGGGAACATACTACTATGTCACAAAGACATAGCATGGAGATGAGGAGTCGCCACCCAAGGTAATAACTGAGATAAATCGAAAGGTGGTACTTGATTCTCTAAAAGAAAGCTAGCACCACAACGAGGAGATTTTAGGAATAGAATACTAACTTCTCTTAGTCTCATGTTCATTTAGAATTACTTATGAATTACTATCTTATTCTTTAATTACATGCAATTTTATGTAAATCTAAATTAAACATCCATCTAACCCAAAAAAGGTAACAGATAATAAAATTACATGTAAAAAATGCATACAAAAGGCGGTGTCCCTAAGTCTAAACTAGGTTAATTTTTAAAAGTTAGCTATTTCTACATATTTTTATTTACAAGTGAAATGGAAAAGACCTACATTTTTAATTTTAATAAGCTTAAGTCTATTTATTTTAATTTAATTAAGGGAATAGTCCTAAGTCTACCAAATTTTAAAGAAGAAATTAAATTAATAAGTGGGTGTAATTCTAACTTGATTTTATTTGAGTGAAATGTGGGTTTAATTATATTCATTTTAAAGAAATAAATTTAATAGATTGAGCTACATCTAAATAGATTTTAATTAAATATAAATAGGCTTAAAGTCTAAATTATTTTTAAAAGAAAAATAAAATGCTTTATTGGACTGGGTTAAAATCTGAATTTTAATTAAATTAGACCTAAGTTTAATTAACCTAATGGGCTTAAATTGATTTTAGTTAATTAACCTAAACCATTTTTAAGCCTATTTTTTTTATATAGTGGTTTGGACTTATCGTGGGCTTAGGATCCAAAGAACTAAAAGATCTAAAAACAAAACTCAAATAAAAAAATCATAACAAAATCATATCAAACACAGGATTTATGTGATTTTCTAAAAAAACCCTAAATCAATTTACATGCAACCCTAAATTAATCTACACCCATCATTGATTTTAAGTGATTTTTACCCAATTGAACCTAAATTACTAATCAATTTTAGTGTAGAGAATATAAAATTCTATTATTTCCCACTATTGGGGCTATTACAAACAAATGTGCAGAAATTAAAATCAAATTAATTACAACCCAAAACAAAAGCAAATTAAAATAACACGGAAATCATAAATCCTAAATCCTACGGGGGTTTTACAGATCTTAATCCATGGCATTCCATGGATTTTTCCAATGGTTCAGGCCCAAAATCACATATCTCCAACCTTATTCCCAAAGCATCATAGAACATCAATCAAAACAAATAAAAAACACAAAAAAATTTTAATTAGTAATTACTGAATTAAGAAATAAAATAATTAAAAAATCAAATCAAGAAAAAAGAAAGAAAAAGTAGAAGATGCTGTGCAAATGCTGTTTGAATGCCCCTCAGATTTGGATTGTCACCGTTTTGAGATTGACTTTATTGTTTTTTTCTTTCTTGATCTTCTAGATTTTTAAAAGAAAAGAACGTATTTTTTTCAGTAGATAATAAGGGTTTTTTCTCTCTCTGTTTTTTTACAGACTCTACCTTATTTCTATTTAGTTAGGTCATTAGGGTTTTCATAGCCTTTCTCTTCTAGCTTTTAAAGCCAGACCCAATAACCTCTAACCCTGTGATCACACAGGGAAGTTGCGCTTTTCAATTTTTAAAATCAAAATCAAGAGATAGAGTTTTAAGAAAATCAAAGACTCATTACACGCAGGGACACGTGGTGTCCTAGACTAATGAGAAATTAAAAAAAGACGAAAGTAGTGGAAAAATTATTTTTAGCAGAAATCGGCATTGCAAAATGCTGATTTTCGTCTCGTAATGTCGATTGGCATTAATTAATGTCGATTGGCATTACATAATATCGGTCGGTATTAAATGTCGGCTGACCATTTTTTTAAATTATAAAAAAGGTCCTTGGAAGTTTCTAATTTTTGCAATCAAATCCCCAAAAAACCAATTTTGTAATTAAATCCATAAAATGTAGCAATTTTGTCCTTTAAATCATGAAACTCGACAGTAGGGATCAATTCTCGATTAGATTTTCATCATAGTGTCCTTCGTCGCACGCATGCACAATTGCATCTCAAAATTAGGTGCTTACATCTAGTTTAATCAAAACTAAATTAGACTTAGCTCAACCCATAAAACATTTTTTAAAAAAAATAAATAAACTTAGGCACATTTTTCACTTAAATTAAAATTAATTAAAACTAGGCCCATTAATTCAATCCAAATTCATTGTCCATAGAATCAATAGATTTAGACCCAATTTTTAGAATTAAAACAAGTAAATTTAGGCTCATTAATTAACTTAAAATGCAAGCCCACCTTTGGCTTTATTTCACTTATAAAAAAAATGTATACTTTGCTCACTTAAATTAAAATCAATATAGATTAGATTAATTTAAGGACGTTGCAGTTTTTCATGTGTCATTTCATAACTAGTTGTATTGGGTTAGATGTGTGTTAAATTAGGGTTTATATAAAATTTCATGTAAATATAGAGTAATTTAGTAATTAATAAAGTAATTCTAAATAAACACAAGACTAAAAGAAGTTGGTAACTTTGTCTAGAATCTTCTAGTTGTGGTGCTAACTTTGTTTTAGCAAATTGAGTTACCGCCACCTTTGATTTGTCCCAGTTATTACCCTGGGTGGTGACTCCTTATCTCCATGTTATGTCTTTGTGATATAATAGTGTATTCTCTAGAGCCCTAAGCTTAAACAGTGTTGCAGTTGCTAAAATCTTGAATGCACATTAAACCCCGCGGTCTACAGGCTGCATATGCCATACCATCATCAACACCAATTACTGTTCAATGGATGATGGATATGAGTTCCAAATTATTTATAGGTCACTTTAATAGTTAACTTGTAGCTGGTAATGAATAATGATGTTGTTTGGTGATATGTAGGGAACTAGTACCATATGTTCATCTGGAACAACTAGTTCTCCATTTCCCTTTGAAAGAGCTTATGTGAGTGTACAAAACTATGTTTCTTATATTTTAATTGCACATACTATTTTTAGTGTCACATTCATACTTTAACTCTAAGTATATTTGCATTCATTATACATTGCATTCACATAATATATATTGATTTAATTTAAGTATAAGTTGGTGAATATATATATATATATATATATATATATATATATAGAGGAAAGGACTCAAATGAAAGCTTGATGATTTATAGGTAACTTAAGCATTTCATTAAGGGCCTTAATGGATATTTTAAAGTAAAATTTATCCAAAATAGGGGCTATAACCTTATCAAAATTTTATGGTCATCTTGGTAGCAGCAATAATTGTTTAAGAAAGAAAAAAAAAAGAAAAGAAAAGAGAGAACACTTAAAAAAAGGGGTTGCTTGATTCTCTAATTTTAGGTTTGATTTACAAGAAGAATTTGATGATCTAAATCAATTTTTAGGCTGTAATATTCATCTTAGAAGACTTTAGTGATTGATTTGATAAGTAATTTTAGTATTTTAGTTTATTTAATTTACGGTTCTTAAGTTGCAGAATTCAAGTTTGATAATTCTGGTTTATTAGTCTCTGTAATTCAATTATATCTTGACCTATAAAACTCTAAATTAAGTATTATTTGATGATTTGTAATCTTTAAAGAATTATCTAAAATTTGTTCTCTTTGAGCTTGATCTGATTCAGTCTCTATGATAGTGAAATTAGAGGAAACATTTTAGTACTCAATATGTTATGTAAATTGACCTAGTTGTGTTCAGATGCTTATATCTCTCTCTATAGTTATCCAATTCATGTGAAATATTTATACAATATTCTAGACATATATATATAAGATTGATTAAAACTTTAGGTGAAAATTCCTTTTCTATAAGTCCCAGAAAATTTTCAAACTCAACTCTGAAAGCAGTGATTTTGATTATGTGAGTTAGGTTTACAGAGTTTATGAGTTAAATAATTTTCATATATATTGAGATAAAAAACTCAAAATTAAGCTTGGTTTGATTTTGAGAAAACTTAAAAGAGTTCTCTAAAACTTTTAGTGTTAATCTAGAGCTGATTATGATGGAATAATAGTCTAACAGACCTGTATTTTTTATTACTTAATTTGTCTGAGTAATGGATCTGCTTGTAATGCAACCTTTATAATTATATTTTTTATGATTAAATAGAAGTGAAAATTTTATTTAATATACTATATACAAATACCTAAGTTTGGTTAAAATTTAAGGTTAAAATTCTTCTTCTACAAGTCAGAGCAATTTTTATAATATAGGCCTGAAAACAGCTCTCATAGAGTTAATAAGGCTAATTTGTAGAGTTAGGTTAATTTGCATATTTTGCATATAGTTTGGGGGCTGCATGATTAGGTGATTATATGAGATTGTTATATTAATGATTTATAAATGAAATTGCTTGTGTTAGGTACTGGAAAAGGTAAAGGAAGTACAAGTGCAAACTAACCAAATTCGGTGAACCGGATTTGTGTGTTTATAGGCTGTTTGGTGAGTGGATGTTCAAACCTTTAAATCTATTTATTTTAGCAATAAGATGATATTTCTTAATGTTTTTTTATGGACCTAAAATGAGGTATTTAAATGGTTTCAATTCAACATCATGCTACTGTTGGGTGTCGTGATTCAAAAACGTAACAAAAATTAAAACTTTTAATCCCAAACCCTAACCCAGATCCAAGTAATTCAATTAATTGATTTAAAACTAGGGTTTTCAATTCTTACCACAAACGTAGAAGAGATAAGATTTCTGAAAGGCAGACAAGAGGTTCACTCCGATGACACCTTACCTCGAGCTTTTGATTTTGGTAGTTCGGATTAAGACATCTTCAAAAGAATCCGTCCTCCACAAGCGTCCACACGAACAACCCTTGATTAAAATGAAAACTTTGTGTGCTAGCATTTCTCTTAATTTCTTACAAATCAAGAATAAAAACACTATGTGTTTTAGTTTTTCTAAGAGGAGAAAAATGAATTTTGGTGGCTAATAATTGATTTAGTGAAACCCTAGAGAATATAACATATTTATAGACCTTTAATTAGGGTTTCACTTACCAAAATAACTTTTTGGTAATTTCTCAATTATTATTGTTATGATTTTATTTAAAATTAAATAAGAAATAATATTATATTTATTTAAGATAACCTTTACTTTAAATAAATAAACTATTTATTTATTTCCATAGAGCATATTTGGGCTTCTCAAACCCATATCCGTTTTTGGGCTTGTTTTAAGTGTGTGACCTTGTAGGTTCACATGACGCTGACAGTGGGCCTTAAATCTCTATTTAGGCCTACAAGTTATAAGTGGCCTCTAGTAACACATTACAAGTACCCAAGTCATGTGAAGTCAATAATTCGACATAACCTAATTTATAATAAATATTGTAATCCCTTTGTCACATGATATCTTGATTGAATATAAGACATAGTTTCTGTCATCCTTATATAATTCAATCATATTATTTCTTGACTTTAAGTAGACTGAGAATGATAACTCTTTATTAATTCACTTTAGAATGACCATGCATTTTCCTCAGTCTATCTTATCAAGGGCCCCATAGATATCTTACTTAGATTAAATGAGGGACAAATTCCTTTTCAATCATTCACATTCCTCACATAACTCATTTCATATCCAACAATAATCTATTTAATCATCCTGTTAAAGAAAATGTTAGATTGTGTCAAAATATATAATAATTATGTAGAAATCCATGATTATTTCAAGGTCAAAGGACTAAATCAATATTATTATGATGAGAATTACTTATGACATTTATTTATGTAGTATTCTCATATGGGTCAATCCAGTACATTATTTTCAAAATAAGTACCTATGAGTTGGCTTAATATCTCATATTCATGATCAGTAAAACATAATTATCAATCAACATCATACTGAAAAATGCCTCTTTATTAAATAAAATGATAAAGTCAAAACATGGTCATACATGATTGACCTAGTGCATATCACTAGCAGCTACTTGAATCGTATGTTTAAGTTTTAAGCTTTAAAATTTCCAAGTATATGAATTAAATGTGTTAATTTTATATGCTTTGTTTTATGATTTGAATTGAGATCCTTTTGGTTACTTGATGATTAAAATGAGCTTATGCTCGATCTGATTTCACTTCTTTGAACTATACTAAGATTATTTTGATTTTGAATACTTTGTTAAAAACAACTGTGATAGAAATGTTTTGACTATTTATTTGATGGAAATGGTATTTATTTTGTGTATTACCTCCCTATATGAGATGTATGAATGTGCTCAGTTGATATATGCACATTTGAGATTGTGTTTGTTGTTATTACGTAATAAACAAAGGGCACTTGATTGCAAGACGATGAAGGAAGAAGGGCCGTTACATGCTAATGTAGTTGAAGGGGGTTAACCTTCAAGTGTGCCTAGAGAGTAAGCTTGTGATGGCCTATATGTTATGATCGAGTTGTGATGCTTGTTGTAGTGATGATTAATACAAATGAAAAGTTATATTGATCTTTGCAAAGGCACATATTTCAATTGTCTGAATTTTGAATGTGTTTGAAAGCAAGGTTAAATTGGATATTTTGAGTGAATGATAATTCAATTATTAAATACTTAGTAATTTAATTTGAGACGTTTATTATATTTAATTTAGCTAAACTATTTTCTAGTTCTAATGTCTATTCATTGATTATTTTTATACTTGTTTTACTCTATTTTATAAATGATTTCAGATAACTAGGATTGATAGTTGGTGAACTGGGTTAAGTGAGTGTGGATAGAAGTCCATAATAAGGTTGGCCAACAAATCCTCATTGGAGTAATCTTTTCTTTTCTTTTTTATTTTATTTTAATGTTGTATAAGTGTGTAAAACATTGGTGGTTAAGCCATATTTAAACATGTAATATATATATATATATATATTATTCTATTATTTTGTATGTATTTTACTATTCATAAATAGTGTTTCACCATTAAAAAAATACATAATACTTCAGAAGTTCTTATTCTTCAAATGTAACATATGTATAACACTAAACTTTTATAAGAAACTAATTTTCAATCCTTTTATAATTATAAGTATATTATACAAAAAAATTATTTAAACTAAGCAAATTGTTTGACATTTGGTTTTAAATGTCCATCTCGGGTTATATGAGACGAGGTGTGACAGTTTTGGTATAAGAACTTTGTTAAATGGTCTTCTAAACTATACTTTTACTGTAGTTTGATGAAATTTTGAAAATATTTTTGTTATATTATAGGATGCCACCAAGAAGGAATCGTGGTAGACCACCTAAACGAGGGAGAGTTGGCCAATGAGGTAGTAACAGGGCAAAGTCTAGGGGTAGTGCTAATCCTGAGATAGAGTTTGAGGCTAGAACCCCTATTGTTGAGCAACCTCCACCTCCCCCACCCTATGTTGTACTTGTATTGTAGCTTGGTCCCAGAATACTTACAGAGACTATTGTTGCTACTTTAGCAGCCCAAGAACAGAGGAGAAGGCCTGGTGATATAGTTGAACATGCTAAGAAATGTGGAGCATTCAATTTTCATGGCTCAGTTGATTCTCAGGAGGCAGATAGATGGTTGAGAGCTAAAGAGAAAGCATTTAATACTCTTGCATTAACTAAGGCATATAAAATTGATAATGTGTATGGCCTTCTACATGATATGGCAAATGCTTGGTTTGCTCGAGTTAGATTATTATATGGAGGTCAATTAACTTGGGATGTATTCGAGACTGATTTTTATAGGGAATACCTAATAGATGCATTTAAGGCTGAAAGGCAGAATGAATTCATTGCTTTGAAACAAAGGGCAATGTCAGTAAGAGAATATGTGGATAAATTTGAAGATTTATATAAGTATGCTTCAGATATTTTTCCAACTCAAGCTCAGAAGTGTTACAGATTTAAAGAGGGCCTACAAACTATATTGTAGAATGAATTATCACTTTATAAAGGCCATAATTTTAGGGGTTGGGTTGAGAAAGCAATAGAGAAAGAGAAGCTGAGAGAGGAAATAGAGTAAGAGAACAAGTTAAAGGCTCTAGTTTGGGTAGGGAGGCAAAAAGGATTTAGTAAGGGAACTGGCACATCTCAATAAAGGCCAGAGATAGGAGAATTCAGAGGCAGTAAAGGGCCTTGGACTTGGTCAGGCACTAATAGACCACAGTCTTCTTAGTTTAGTCAGAGCTTTGTGAGACATCCTGTAGTTAGTACAGGTAGTTTATTCAGAAGGACCACACCCTGTACTATTTGTGGTTGTGTTCATGAGGGACGAGATTATAGGAAGAGGACTGTTCAGTGTTTCGAATATGGTGGATTTAGACACATTAGGAGGGATTGTCCTAATTTTGCACAGTTTGGCACCAGTACTAGTAAAGGAGTTTATAGCATAGCTAGTAGAGGTGGTAGGACTTTTAGATTTGATAGAGGTATAGGTAGAGGTTTAGGAGCCAATATTAGTCTAGAGAGTGGTACATCCACATCGATACATCCTACTCGATCTATACAGATAGAGAGACCTTCAGTGCAACCCAAGGTCTTTGCTATGACACAACATGAGGCATCATCATCATATGATGTTATTTTTTGTAGGTTAACTATCTTTGGTGAGAATGCTTATGCTTTAATTGATCCGAGTGCAACTCATTCATTCATTGCATCATTTTTCTCATCATACATACCAAAAGAAAAGAGTGTGATGGACCAGGGTTTGGCTGTAAATATACCAGTAGGTGAATAAGTAGTTTATAGACATGTTTATCAGGGTTGTGAGTAAGAATTTGGGGGTCAAAAATTCGAAGCAGACTTAGTGCCATTGCCATTACAAATGTTTGATGTGATTATTAGCATGGATTTCTTAACTAAATACCGGGCAATAATTGATTTCTATAAGAAGAAAGTAGAGTTCCAGATTCCTATGGGTAGTAAAATTATGTTTGGAGGTGAAAAGGGTTCAGAGCATTATAGTATGGTTTTAGCGCTCACAGCTAGAAAAATGATGAGAAAAGGGTATGAAGCATTCTTGGCATATGTTATTAACACTAAAAAAGAGGGGCAAAATATTAACAGTTTGCCTATAGTAAATGAGTTTACAAATGTATTTCCGAAAGATCTTCTAGGTTTGCCACCTGATAGAGAGATTGAGTTCAATATTGATTTGTAAACAGGGACAACTCCTATTTCTCAAGCTCTATATAGAATGGCTCCAATAGCATTAAAAGAATGAAAGGTGCAGTTGTAATAATTACTTAATAAAGGCTACATTAGACCTAGTGTATCACCTTGGGGAGCACCAATTCTGTTTGTCAAGAAGAAGGATGGTACCATGAGATTGTGTATTGATTATAGGTGACTATGCATAATAAGTATCCATTGCCATGGATTGATGAATTGTTTGATCAACTACAAGGAGCTAGAGTATTCTCAAAGATTAACTTGAGGTCTGGGTATCACCAGCTGAAGATTAAGGCAGTAAATGTGCCTAAAATAGCATTTAGAACTCGATATGGGCATTATGAATTCCTAGTGATGCCATTCAGGTTAACTAAAGCTCATATTGCATTCATAGAATTGATGAATAGAGTATTCAAGCCTTATTTGGATACCTTTATTATTGTGTTCATTGATAATATTTTGGTGTATTCATGGTCAAAGGAAGAGCATTACAAACATTAAGAGATAAACAATTGTATGCCAAGTTTAGTAAGTGTGAATTCTAGTTAGAGAAAGTGGTGTTTCTAGGGCATGTCATCTCAGCTGAGGGAGTGTATGTTGATCCTAAGAAGATTGAAGCAATTCTTAGTTGGAAACCACTTACTAATGTGCATGAGGTGCATAGATTTCTAGGGTTGGTGGGCTATTATAAGAGATTTATGCATAACTTTTCTATCATTGCTTCACCTTTAACAAAACTACTAAGGAAGAATGTAAAGTTTGTTTGGAATGAAGAATGCCAAGACAGTTTTGATAATTAAAGGCATGTTTAACTTTAGCACCAGTGTTGACACTACCAGTGATGGGACTAGAATATATTGTGTATAGTGATGCATCTAGAAATGTTGGGCTGGGTACTAATGCAACAAGGTAAGGTGGTAGCCTATGCTTCTCGACAGTTAAGGCCACATGAGTTGAATTATCCTACACATGACTTAGAACTAGCAACAATTGTTTTTGCTTTGAAGATTTGGAGACATTATTTATATGGTGAGAAGTGTTAGATTTTCATAGATCATAAGAGCTTGAAGTACATACTAAGTTAGAAAGAATTGAACTTGAGGCAAAGAAGATGGATTGAGCTTCTAAAGGATTATTATTTCACCATTGAATATCACCCAGGGAAAGCTAATGTAGTAGTAGATGCACTTAGTAGGAAGTCCTTAGGTAACTTATCTTACATTCATTATGTGAGAATTCCATTATTACTTGAATTGAGGGCTTTGGATGTGGAGTTAGCTTAGGATGAGAAAGGAGCATTGCTTGTTACTTTAAGGATCCAACCAATGTTGATTGATAGAGTTAAGGAGGCACAGATTCAGGATGAACAAATGGTGAAGATCAAAGAGTAAATCCTGCAGGGCAACAAGGCAGACTTTATGATTTTAGAGGATGGTACTTTATTATATGGGGGCAAATTATGTGTACCTAATGTAGAGGTTTTGAAAAGAGAGATAATAGAGGAAGCACACAATTTAGCATATGCTATGCATCCTAGAAGTACCAAAATGTACTATACTTTGAAAGACAACTATTGGTGGTTAAGAATGAAGAAAGACATTGCAGAGTTTGTGGCTAGATGTTTGGTTTGCCAATAAGGGAAAGCTGAACATCAACATCCAGTGGGAAAATTGCAACCTCTTCCTATCCCTAAATGGAAGTAGGAGCATATCACGATGGATTTTGTGGTTGGGTTGCCTAGGACTCAGTAGGGACATGATGCAGTTTGGGTGATTATTGATTGACTCACCAAATCAGCTCACTTTTTGTTTGTTAAAGTGAGCTCTCACTAGATAAACTTACTGAAGTCTACATCAGAGAAGTTACTAGATTACATGGTGTTCCATTCTCTATTGTATTAGATCGAGATCCAAGGTTACATCCAGATGTTGGCCAAGTTTACAACATGCTTTGGGTACTAAGTTGAGGTTTAGTATAGCTTTTCATCCTTAAACAGATGGTCAGTCAGAGAGGATAATTCAAATATTAGAAGACATGCTTCGAACTTGTGTGATGGAATTGCAGGGTAGTTGGGATAAACATCTACCTTTGATGGAATTTGCCTACAATAATACCTTTCATTCTAGTTTGGGAATGGCACCCTATGAAGCACTATATGGTAGGAAGTAAAAAACTCCAGTTTATTGGGATGAAGTTGGGGAAAGTCAATTAGTTGGTCCAAAAATTGTGCAAATGACAACAAAAAAGATTAAGTTAATTCGGGATCGACTTAAGGAAGCCCAAGATAGACAGAAAAGTTATGCAAACTTAAAAAGGGAACCGATTGAATATACAATGGGTGACAAGGTCTTCCTAAAGATTTCACCTTGGAAAGGAGTTTTGCAGTTTGGAAAAAGGGGAAAACTAAGCTCTAGGTATATTGGTTCATATGAGGTGATTGAGAGGATTAGTCCAGTAGCCTATAGGTTGGCCTTACCTCCAGAATTGTCTCAAATTCATAATGTTTTCCATGTGTCAATGTTGAGGAAGTATAAGAGTGATCCTAGTCACCTTTTACAAGCATAACCCATAGAATTGAAAGAAAACTTATCTTATGAAGAAGAGCCAGCTGCAATTGTTACTAGGGAAACTAAGGTGTTGAGAAATAAAATTATACCTTTGGTGAAAGTGTTGTGGAAACACCATGGGAGAGAGGAAGCTACTTGGGAGTGAGAGAAAGACATGAGAAATCAATACCCTCTTTTTTTTAGTATAAATTTCGGGGATGAAATTTCTTAAAGTGGGGAGAATTCTCACATTCGTACTTTAACTCTAAGTATATTTGCATTCATTATACATTACATTTGCATAATATATATTGATTTAATTTAAGTATAAGTTAGTGTGTGTGTATATATATATATATATATATATATATATATATATATATATATATATATATATATATAGTTATAGTTATAGTTATAGTTATAGAGGAAAGGACTCAATTGAAAGCTTGAGGATTTATTGGTAACTTAAGCATTTCATTAAGGGCCTTAATAGATATTTTAAAGTAAAATTTATCCAAAATAAGATCAAAATTTTGTGGTCATCTTGGTAGTGGCAATAATTGTTTAAGAAAGAAAGAAAAAAAAAGAAAAAAAAAGAGAGAACACTTAAAAAAAAGAGGGCTGCTTGATTCTCTAAGTTTAGGTTTGATTTACAAGAGGAATTTGAAGATCTAAATCAATTTTCAGGTTGTAATATTCATCTTAGAAGACTTTAGTGATTGATTTGATAAGTAATTTTAGTATTTTAGTTTATTTAATTTATGGTTCTTAAGTTGCAGAATTCGAGTTTGATAATTTTGGTCACAATGATTCAGCTCCCTGTCTTTGGCCCTCATAAATTCCTTTAGGATGTTGTGAGGCTCATTCAATGCAAAAGGCATCAACCTTCTTTTTCCCTTGTAAAGTGACTACTTACAACTTCCTATCATTCTCTTTGTATGCCAGCTTTCTTTCCAGTTACTACATACTCTTCTTTCCAGCTTTCTTTCCAGTTACTACATACTCTTCTTTCTTACTTTTCTTTTATTCTCACTTTCCTATCTAATTTTTTTTTCTCTGGTTTCCTCCTCTCTAGTTTTTTTTCCAGTGTTGTTTTTTTTAAATTTTTTTCCATCTCCTCCTTATAAGACTTCTCTTATTCTTCTTTTTAATTTCCTCTAATTTTTTATAGTTTAGAAAATCCCTTTAACTTGCTCACATTCTTTACCATGTTATCAATAGTTTTCCGTGGGAAATGTCGGAGAAAATTGTTTCACAACAGGATTTCTCCATTATTTCATCATTAGGCCTTTGTTGTTGAGTCGGGTCAAGTCAAGTATCAATAATGTGTTAAATCAAATTAATGGTATTTATTTTTTAGTGTTGATATTAAAGGAAAATAAAATAAAAAACATGTGATTTTATATGTTAATAATTTTAATGGAGTTTTATTTTTTTTCTTTTTCTAGCTTAACTAACAAAATTGAGTTTGTTATAATATTATTTGTTATAGTTTGTTATAATTTTTTTTCTAGCCCAAGATGTGAGTTTGTTATATAATAATAAAGAATCTACACATAATATTATTTTGTACTTTGTAAACTTAAAAAATCTTTAAAATTTTTTTTTAAAAAATCATGGTTATTAAGTCATTGGGCCTAAAATATCTTGTGTATTCATACCTAAAATAACCTAACGCATTTAAATAAGAGTAAATGTTTTATAACTTGTTTATTACCCATTTAGTTTTTGTTGTTACCATTGATAACCCATACTCATTTAATATAAGTGGATTTGAATGAGGAAATGGGTTCAGATTAGTATTACCACCCCTAATAAAGATAATGAGGGAAAAAAAATGATAGTGAGGATGATATTGAAGATGATACTTTGAAGAAGATGACAAGATCATCTTACAAAGTACAAAACAAGTCAGACATGATGTAGATGATAATAATCCACATTTTATGCTAGGTATGACATTTAGCAATGCTAATGAGGTGAGAGATACTATAACAAATTACAATATTGTAAAGGACATGAGTTAACCAAACGAAAGGTTTATGATTAAAGTAAAATGCAAACCCCTTGGTTGCCTTTTTGTTTTACTTGTGTCCAAAGATGGGAATTAGTAACAAAGTAGGCCAAAAACAAACTAAGCCCAACCTAAAGAAAGCCACCCTAGACAGTCTAGCCAAATTGGGTCAAATCAAATATACTACATAAGATAGACCAAATAATTAAACCAAAATGTATCAATTATGCCAGATAAATCAGGCTGTACTACTTAAACTTGGTCAACAAGCTACCAACTAATAGCTAAAAAATATAATGACATGAGCAGGACTATATGTTTTTTAACAGGAGAGGACCACTTGGTAGAACCAAAGGTAAGCCTTGAATAGCCAAAAGTGACTATAAAGGGAATAAGATAATTATAGACGGCGGGGTTTAGCACGTGCCCAATGTTTTAGCAACCACGTCACTGTTTGAGCTTAGGGCTCTAAAGAACACACTAACCATTGTCATAAAGACATGGCGTGGAGATGAGGAGTCGCCACCCAGGGTAATAACTGGGATAAATTAAAAAGGTGGTACTCGATTCCCTAAAAGAAAGCTAGCACCATAACCAAGAGATTCTGGATACGGAATACCAACTTCTTTCAGTCTTGTGTTTATTTAGAATTACTTTATGAATTACTATTTTATTCTCTATTTACATGCAATTTCATATAAACCCAAAACAATAAACTCCAAGGCAAACTAGTCATGAAATACACAAGTAAATAATGCATTCAATAAATCACATAATCCCTAAGTTAGTCTAATCTACATGGATTTTAAATAAATGGACTAAAGTCTACATATTTCAATGTATAAGTGAACCTAAAGACCTAATTTCTTTTGATTTTAATTAAATGAACCTAAGTCTACTAATTTTAATAAAAGTGGACCTAATTCTACAAATTATGGAATATTTAAATTAGTGGGCCTAATTCTATATGTTTTAATTAAATAGTGATCTAAAATCTACAAATTATGAAAAAAAAAAGCTTAAATTAAGTGAGCTAAGTCTAAATTAATTAAACTAAATTAGGTGGGCTTATGTCTAATCAACTAAATGGGCCTAAGGATATTTCTAACCTAAAATCTAATTAATCATGGACCTAAAAATATATTTTAATTAATTAAACCTAATTAATTATTAAGTGAAATGAGGTTTAAATAAATAAATCAAGACCTAAAGTGGGCTTAAGGCCCCAAAACACACAAAAATAATGAACAAAACCCAAAAACAAATAAAATATAAGAAAACAATTAAATAAGATCAAACAAATACTTAAATTAATCCTTACTAAAACCCTAATTTTTATTAACATGCAACCTAAATTAATCTACTTCCTCCATTGATTTTAAATGATTACCAAATTGAAACCTAATTTTACTAACCGATTCAATCAAAATAAACATGCAACCACACATATAATTTTATTACTATTCCCACTATTGGGGATATTACATTAGTTCGTAAAACAATTAATAAAAATAAAACATAAAGAATAAAATAAAAATAAAGACAATAAAAAAAATAAAACCCTAGAAACTAAGTCTCTACAAGGCTTTATCCATAGTCTTCTGTGGACTTCTAATGAAATTCATCTCCCTCACATGATCACCAGGCATTTTCTTCCATAATCACCATAAAATATAAAATAAAATAATAATTAATGAATAAATCATGATAAAATAATAAGAATATAAAAAATAAATAAATAAAAGAACAATAGAAGAATATGATATGCTTATGGATGATTTAGGGTGCTCCTCAGATTTGTGATTCATCGTTCTTGACAAATCTTCGAATCTTTTCCTCAAAAATTTTTCACGAGTCTTGAATTAATTGATGAATCAAAAGGAATTTTTGTAAAAAATTCAAAAGAAAATCATGATTTTTCTTCTTGTTCTCCCGTCTCTTCTTCTTCTTTTCTTTTCTTTTCCTCACCTGGCCTCCTTTCTTTTTTTCTCTCCTCCTTCTTTTCTCCTCCTCTAGCTCCCCTTTTATAGTAGAACTAGGAAGCCTAACCCTAATCCTAATGTGATTCTCATTCCTAAAGTGTATTTAGGAATTTTGAACCAAATAGGATTGAATTAATTAGGAAGTTTAAACTAATTTAGGATTGAATTAATTAGGAAAGTTAAACCACCTAAAACACTAAATTGGAATAATTAGAAATAGGAAAATGGAAGAGTTCAATTCCGACTGGGATTGTGTAATTCCGATTGGAATTGTATATTTCCGATTGGAATTATATAATCTCGATCGGAATTATGGAATTCCAATGCGCACTTTTTTTTTAACATTTAATTATAAAAAGGCCCCCGGAGAAATTTAAATTTTGCAATTAGGTCCTAAAAAGAACTTTGTGATTTAGTCCCTAAAAACATTAAATTCTTCCATTAAAAGCCCTTAGAATTTTTTAAAGATTAAACATTAAAGACATTTTCATCATTGGAGTCCTTTGCTGCATCCATAACATGTCATTCCGAAATTGGGTGTCTATAATAATCAAGTAAAACCCTAAAAAAGTGTCAAGGTTCCTTTCTTTCTCTAAAATAGCTTTACCTAACTTGATCATTAGAGTGAGTTTGCCAAGATTCCTACTAACGGGCTTAACTCACTAGTTTTGTTTTATAGGCACCAAGCCACCAACAAAAAATAAACCAAAACCATCAAAACAAAGGTGGATATATTGCTTCTTTTTTTTTTTTTATGAGTCAACAAGTAATACAATTTATAGTATTACTTTTTACAATTCTTGCTATATGTATTTATTTATTTTTAATAATTTACACATGAAGCAAAATGATTTATATGTAGCCTGGTTTGTTAAGTGGGAGAATAATCTCTAGTTACACTATGAAAAATATCAACCAAGATCCTCAAACTAGGTTTCCAATTTCAAAAGTGAGAGAGCTTTAAAAAGTCAAGATATAAGTAAAACCTTCATCTAGTAAAGTCTCGAGGCAAATTACTTGTAAGGGAGATTGGTCTAAAGTTTTAACCCCTAAAGAGCTACCATTCAAGCCTCTAAGGCTATAAAGGCAAAGCCAACCTTGTTCAATAACAAGACAAATTCAAGCATAAATTGAGAAAATAAGAAGAGGAATCTAAAAACAATCAAATGACTATAAAGGAATAAGCTTATTAAGGAAAAATTATGTATAATCTAGTTTAGTTTAGTTCCTAAAGAAACTATATCACAAGTTATGAGAATCAAGTTCCATAGAAATTACTTACATGCTTAAATATTAGAATTTTATTATTTTTGTCAATTCAAGACATGTATATACTTTTGGCTATCCACCATTTTTTTAGGTAGGTGTTTATAGCTTTTTTGGTTAGATTACATGCAAGTTGCAAGAATCAAATTCCATGGGAACTATATATCTGAATATTTTGGTAGATGTTTATAACTATTTTGGTATACAAATGATATATACTTCTTTTGCCAATTATTTAAATTATAGGTTATTAACTAATTATTTAGTAACTAAAAGCAAATTAAGACATTCAAGTCTTGTTGTTAACAGTTTAAGTTATTTATAGTGTAAGTTGTTTATATTTATATTGTTTACAGTATAGGTTGTTAACTATTTGCAATATATATAACATTCTAAATGTTGCATTTTTTTTTGTAGTTGAAAGAAAAAATTTAAATTGGTTCTAAAACTTTTGTATATATATTTTGAAATATCTCCAATCATGCTTAGCTCTAATTGCCAATGGTTAGCCAAAACTATAACTTTACCAAAAAAGTTAAAATTATCAAAAGTCAAAAGTTAATGGTTGTTTAGTTTTGGAAAACATTTTTTGTTTTCCTTTTTCAGTTTTCTTTTTTTTTTTTGTTTTCCAGTTTTCCATTTTCTAAAATAGGAAGCGAAAAAATAGAAAATCAATTTGTTTGTTACTTTTCAGTTTGTAAATTTTCGTGTTCTTATATTTTTTTTATTTTTTTGATGAAATTGATTATAATAACTTTCTATTGAATATAATAATAATAATGATTGCAATTCATATGAAATTATCTAATATTAAATTTATTTATTTCATAAAAAATTTTAATCATGCACACTTAATTAATTTTAATTTGAAGTCATGAGATTTTTGTGGTGGTGGGAGAGCTAATAGAGATTATGCAGGTGGTGGAGGAAGTGGGGGTTAAGGTGGTGGCGGCGGCAGCGATAGAGGTAGTCGAGGTTATGGTGTAGTGGTAAGGGTAATGGAACTTATAGTGGTGGACTGGTGGTGATGGTGAAGGTAGAGGAGGTTATGGTGGTACTGTAACCATTGTGTCAGGAGACTGTGGTGATAGTGGTAAATGTGGTAGAGGTTGTGGTGGTGGTAGAGGTAGTGAAAATGGTGTTAGTAGAGGTAGCGAAAAGTTGTGGTGGTGGAAATAGTGGATGTTATAATGGTGGTGTGTTACGATTCTGCAAGTCCACGGGTCGCAAGTAATAAAATGATAAGTAGAGAATCATCTCCACAGGGAATAGGGACTAAGCACTTATTAATATCAATTGCATATGTGTAGAGCTATAAATGGTTGGTTGTTTAAAGTAAGTAAATAAAAAAAATTAACAATTAAACTAAAGAATGTAAGTGAGGCTATTGAAAATCAGAATAAAAAGAAAATAAATACTATTGAAGGCATGTTGATGGAAGAAATGGCATACCACATTTTTATTAAACCAAATAAGATATTAGTTCAAGTTCTTATGGACACCTGAAGCTTTTAAAAACTAAATTAACAATCTCTCTTGAGCAAAGTTGATCTCACTACCAAGCATCAATCAAATCTCATTATACAACTTAATTCTCATCATCTTACAACAAGAATAAATCTAACTTGGAAGGCATTTAATAAAATTATGAGGATTATATCATAAGATTTCTTAAGTCATTGAAAGATTTAACAAGTGTATGTGGGTCTATTAAATTTACCAACTCTCATTGCATAGATTCAAATAAAGGATGCATTTGACTACAATACATCACTCAACAAGCTTAACATACACAATATGTAATTAATAAACAAGGACTAATATATTAAATGAACTTAATTCAACTGTGTTTCCAAAAATCCCAATAACATATAAAATCTTAAGCACTTATGGCTATTAAAACCAAGATTCAATATTCAATTACACACAAGAGAATAGAATAAGGATAAGAGTAAGAAATCATATCGAAAGGTGCTTGAATCTTTTAATAGGTCTCTCTCTTTTAGCTTCTTTTTCTCTTTCTCCTTCTTTCTCTCTCTCTTGTGTGTGAATGAGATGATATATGTGTGAATTTAACCTCCTCCTC
This sequence comes from Mallotus nudiflorus, assembly GCA_947683625.1. NCBI lineage: Eukaryota > Viridiplantae > Streptophyta > Magnoliopsida > Malpighiales > Euphorbiaceae > Mallotus > Mallotus nudiflorus. The sequence goes on from CANTUR010000357.1 coordinate 782,497, forward strand.
AAGTAATGCATGCCTTTTGTCCTTTTTAGCCATTCTAGAATAAGTCCTTTCACCTCCTTTTAGATATTTTCTCAAATTCAGTACACCTCAGCATGTTCCATATTGGAAATGATGAGGCCATGATTGTGGAATACCTGCACTCGCATATGAAGGGCCTACAAGAAAGGGTCATGCTCATGCATTGGGCGTGCTTGCGATAAAAGGTTGGCTTGATAAACAACTGTGATTGTGCTTCAAGTTGTGCTCACGGCCTACTCGACATCACTCAAGGCTTGGCATTTTGGGCATCCCATGATCACATCATTTGTTATGCTCAGTTGCACTTCGCTTTTTTTCTCTTTTTTTCTTCCTCTTTTCTCCTTAAATCACCTCTAAACTCCTTTTGCCTAACAAAATAAAGAAAACCTAAAAGTATCTAATTCTATATGATTTTGTATACTAAATGCTATTTAAAATATACAAATGCATGCAAATTAGACACCTAAAACAATGCATAATTTGACATAAAAAAAATACCCCCACACTTGAATCTTTGCTTGTCCTCAAGCAAACTCAAGAACATAAATGTTAGGACCCAAAACAGGGGTCCATGACCAGCGCTAGGGAATGGGAATTCTTTCGAATCCAGAACCCGTAGCAAGCCTTTAAAATAAAAGCATACAATAATAATAAAATAAATAAAATATCTTGCAGTGAAAATTAAAATCTCATAAGTAATAATGTAACTCATCAATCGGTTTAATAACACAAACTCATCTCATATATATAAAATCTTTTAATACAAATTCTCGGTTCAAACTTTTAAAATATAAATCTCATACATATTTAATACATACAGCCCAAAAAAACAACTACTGCAATGTCTAGAATACAAAATAAAATCAAGTAAGCAGTTTACATAATAAAGCAGGGGCAGAAGAAATCCGACGTAAAGGTTTGCTACTGAGGTCTGAGGACGAAGACTCTCCTAAAAAATGAATCAATGGAGGGGAGTCAGACCTCACTGAGTGAATTTTTATAATATATATACATGCATAGTTAAATGACAAATGCACACATTCAATAGTATATATAATAAAAATATATACAGGCACATACACACGGATGCAGTAAAAATAATTTTATATAATACTGAAAATAATAACCGTTTATGAAGAATCAAATAGAACCCTAAATGATCGTAACCTCAAACAGTGTTAGACAACACTCTAGCCATACAGGCTCACTTATTCCAAATAAATTCACTTGTTCCATTTGGACAATAGACTGGCCCCGAGACACTGAGTTAACCGAGCTCCAACAGTCTGATTGTCAGTGTGATTGGCCTCGAGACACTTGGTCAACCGAGCTCCAGCAATCACACTCTCAAATCACGTCTCACATCAAATCAATCCAGTCATAATCCACAAATAGGTTAGTAATTCAACCTACAATCTATCATCGTACCGGTATGTACTTGGTCCTAGTGCTCCCCACTAGGTAGCACGTTCTATTGATATCCTTCATTTAAAATAAACCCATACATTCATAAAATAAATGATGCATGACATTAATTAAAATGACAATATAAACCATATATATACTAGAAATATATAAAAAATAAACCAAGTATATTTCGAGTATATATACGTCAAACATATTCAATTTAATTATAAAGTAAACCAAAAATAAACTATATATATACTTAAAAACATTTTAAGTATAATTCAATAATAAAACATGCATTTAATTTTAAATATACCAAAAATATACTAAAATATACCCAAGCAATTATTAAACCATTTATGCATATTTCATAAAATTCAAACATACATTTCAAAAAACATGCAATCTTAATACACGTATATATAAAATAACAACTCACAGTTGTGTGCTCCTCGAGACGGGTCTGACGGGCCTGGTCCACTAGGCCTCGATTTTGGCACAACTAAATAAATAAATGATAACAAGAAATCAGAATAAATCTAATAAAATTTTAGAGACTCAATCTAAAATACCAGACACAGACTAGGAATAAGGATTTGACCGGATGTCATGTTTTACTAGAATTCTACTGAAAATTCGGCAGAACCTTCCCTGTAAAATGGACATCTCTCTACTCAGAAAGTAGAGCCGGTCCTGCAAGAAAACACATTTCGAGTATATACAGTCACACAACCCCTCGGTCGGACTCCCAAACTACGATTTTACCGACCGAGGTTCACAATTCATGAAATAAACACAGAATACATTCAAAATTCCAAAAATACCGAAAATCCCCTTTATAGATCAAAATATAGCAAATTAGGCATTTAAAACATTAAAAATAATTATTTTACCGATAATTACATAAAAACCCTAATTTTAATAAAATATTATTAAAAATTCATAATTCCCGATAAATTCATAAATATTAACCGAAATTCATTTTATAAATCCAAATTACTTAATTAGCCCAAAAACATATTAAAATTCACTAAAAACTCATTTATTTACAAAAATAGTATATTATATATAATTTGAAAATAATTTTTGAAAAATAGTTTTAATTAGTTAAAAATAGTAAATAATTTTTAAAAATCATTTTTATACCTCAAATAATTAATAAAACCAATTTAATTTAATTTTCAACCAATTATTACTAAATTACCAAAATACCCCTAATTATATAAAAATTCACATAATATACAATAATTACTCAAAAATTCAATAAAAATCATATAATTACTCTAAAATTATTTTATAAACATATAATTTAATAAAATCAATAATTATACTCAATTAACCAATTAATTCTAACAAAATACTCATTTAACCTAATTTTCCAAAATTCACCTAAACTAAATAAATTCATAATAATTACACAAAAATCACAAAAATTACAAATTAATTTCTAAAATTCATTTCAACCTCTAAAAACACCATAAATCAAAATTTCACAAATTATTTAATTAATTTATGAAAATTAGAAAATATTAATAAAATAATAAAAAATTCAGAAAATCAAAATAAATTGAAAAAATTCCACAAAAATTTCAAGATGTAGATTGAGCTACTAGAAGTAACTTTTGTGAAGGAAGTAAGCGTGAATCATTAAGATTGAAGTTCAAAAAATTAAAGAAATCAAAATGCTCGAATTGGAAAAATTGATCACCAAAAAAATCTAGACCAAAACAAGTGAAACCAAGCTTAGAAATGCACTCATTGGAGCTCAAGGAAGAGAATGAGACCGGCGGTGTCCAATTTGGCGGCTGGAATCATAATGAACGGAGTTGAAGTTTGATTTCGGTTTCTCGGCCAAGAAACGTCCAAATCACGACGGAAAAGGAAGTAGCAGGCGACGGAGCAAGCTGGAAGTGGTGGTGGCATGCGGGGAGGCACACAGACAGTGAGGAAATGGCGTTGCAACAGCGGAATGGGGAGGAAGGGGGCGTCGGGTTTGTGAGGGAGAAGGGAGGGGCAATTTTTGTAAATAAACTTAACATTATATATATATATATATATACATAAATAAAATTAATAAACCCTAAAAATACTAAATATATATATATGCATGTATATGTATATATATATTAATATGATAATATGATCATGCATGGAATCATGCAATTTAATAAAACGGACTAACATAAATAAATAAATAATTATTTAGGTTTAATTTTCCCAAATATATATATAACACATGTTAATTAAAAATAAAGACTATATATAATATATACATAAATAAAATTAATAAACCCTAAAAATACTAAATATATATATATGCATGTATATGTATATATATATTAATATGATAATATGATCATGCAATTTAATAAAATGGACTAACATAAATAAATAATTAATTATTTAGGTTTAATTTTCCCAAAAATATAATTCTCGGAAAAATTTTACGTAAGAAACTTAAAATAATTAAAAATAACTTTAATAATTATCAAACTAATTAAATAATCAAATATATTTATTAAAATTATTAACACTGCATATTCCGATGCAGTTTAAAAATATTTAAAATCTCGGGATATTACAATAAATCATCAAAGTAATGAACAAGGCGTATATCCATAGTCTTATCAAGTAATGAACAAGGCGTATATCCATAGTCTTATCAAGCATACACACAAATCTCCTTTTAATAACCAATTTACATATCTTAAAACAAGGTTAACAAATTAAGTTAAGAATTAGAATTACCAAGTGAATAACATGTTATATTTTTGCAATTACATAAAAATGAATCAAAGTCTTGGGAAAAGCATGCATGAATGAAAAAAACTCCAATTTAAGGTCGTTCTTAATTTGAAATACAAAAATCAACTCTTAACCTTTTTTTTATTATTTTCTTGTATTTTGTGCTTTTTCTTCTCTCTCTTAGTAGTTCCCCGTCTTTCCCAAGTACTTAATGTGAACAACTTGAAAGGGTTCTTTGAATACTTATACTCTTGTATAAGGGCATTGGAGTAGAAAGGAATTCAAGTTCCAAGCACAATTTATTCATTTTTTATGGGAAAAGTGTGTTTTTACAATTCCTTTTACATACAACTAAAATGACCCTAGAAAGGAGTTTGATTCATTTACAATACTAATTTCTAAAAAAAATGATTCAAATTCATGATCAAGTAAGAAACAACACGCATTAAGTTGATTAAAATGTCAAAAATCTCAACTCAAAGTGTTAACCAAATTTAAAAGACATAAAACTAACCATTAATAAGAGATTAACATATAGGCATCAACAAAACCAACAATCATAGACAAAATTCAATACTAAGATAAGTTACCAAAAATTCAAGAGTAATTGTAAAAATTTGGGTCAAATTACACAAATGCAATGCATGATATACCTAAAATAAATAAAAATATACTAAAAATGCAAAATGATTCCCCCCACACTTGAATTGCACATTGCCCTTAATGTGTGTTGGAAACCTAAAATGCAAGTAATAACAAATGCATAAAATAGTCTCAAAATTAAAATTCAACATCACAAATGTATAAAGATAAAATGCATGCATGATAAAACTAAACTAAATAGAAATAAAATAAAAGAAAATAAAAAGAAATTAAGGAAAAGAGTTTACTGCCCTCATGGAGGAAGGGATGAAAGAGGTGACCGGTAAGAAGTTGATAGATTCTGCTAAGTTTGTAGAGAAGGGGCTAGAGGGTGTCTCCTGATAGGTGATGGTTATGGAAGGCCCTCATGCCCTGTTTCTTTGAAGTACTCCATCATTTTGTAAAAGTGATAGTATTGATCATCCTCAATATCTATCAGCCGATTATTAAGTTCATTAAACTTAACCTCTACTAATTTCTCTATGCTTAGAAAACTCAAGCCCATTGATTTTTAAAGACTCTGAAAATGACAGTAGATTATTGCAGTCAATAGGTATAACTTTTCCAGAACTTAATTCATGGCATTTCTTGATGGTGCAGGCAATTAAAGGGGCACTTCTTGATTTTTGTCTTCCTTATTATCTAGAATCATCTTCTTTAACTTAAGGTAAATTCTTTCTTTTTAATGTTTATTTTCTTAAGTGGAAGCATTTTCTTATGGTGGGCTCTTTAAGTGCTATTGCAGATGCTAATATTTCAGCTCTAGTGAATAAAAGCCAATTCAGTTTATCCTGTAAAATTGTAGGCATCTTAGTAATGCAAGGGTCAAAAACCTGAAAGTACAAAGCCAACCCTATTATAATATCTCCCATCGAGATTGATGCCTTAGGAGCTTTAGCCACATGCCACAATAATTACAGAATAAAGTATATGGTGGAAATTCTGGTGGAAGTATGCATGTACCACAACAATAACAACTTTTGCCTCGAGACCTTATTCCTCTCCATCTTCCTAAAAATTGAATGGCATATGAGCTTATGCATAATCACATAACTATGATCCCTGATCAACCCATTAGGTGAGCCATGAACATCCCAAACCTCTTGTTATGAAGTGATCTCTCTCCAAACTTCCTTTGAATTTTACCTATTTAGAGGTTCACAAATTCCCTCCTTTTGAAACCTAAACACATCTAGCATAGTATCATAATCAATGGTGATTAGTTTACCAAAAAGCTGACATGTAAATTTCTTATGGGCTTGATCTGAAAGTTATAAAGTTGTGTAAAACTCTAAAGTTAATGCCCTATATACATCATGATTGAGACCCATAAATTTCCTCCATCATAATCTATTACATAGTGCTAATACTCTATCTTTCAGTTTAACCCCCTCTAGAGTATCCATATCTAAACATTTAGGTATAATAAAAGTTCTTTGAGCAAGAATAATATACTTATCTCCTTTTTCTTTAGTTAGAATTAGAAAAAGGTGCTTCATACTTCTTATCAAGATTGGTTCCATACTCCTTTTGTGCAATTTCAGTCCTTGTCATCTTTGCTTTCTTTTTAACACATGAAGTTGACATTTAGTTGAAGAATGGAGATGCTCTTGTTTTTTCATTATGAAAATTTATAAATAAAAGATTTTTGTGATGATTTTGAGAAGAAATTGAAGAGACTAGGCTTTAAAGGAAAAAGCGAAAAAAAGGTTAAGTGGGGAAAGATTTGGAGAGATTTAATGGAAATTACATAACTAATCGGATCTTTAGGGTGATTAGGGATGTCGCAAAATAATAAAGATCGTGGGTTTTGAAAAAAAAAGTGGGTGGGGGCTATTTTAAAGTGCAGATTAAGATTAATTTGCAATTGCAGATAATGCGCGATCGTGAAAGTAAGCCTAGGCAGTTACAACACTATCGCAGATAACACGTGAGCGCAATTAGAAGCATTTGAGTTTGGAAGTCTGGCACTTACAATCACTAATTTTTTTTGCTAGTATGGGTTAAGCACAAGCTTTTAATTGTTAAGCAATCAATTATCGTGACTTTAAATGCGATTGCAAAAACTTCTTAGAGAATTGATTGAGCAATCGCATGAATAGCAGCAATCACAGTTGTTACCATGTATCTAAAGAAATGTTGAATATCATACATAAGCTTCTAACCCACTTTGCTTAAAGCACACATAATCTATTAAGGAAACAAAATTTAGATATAAAATAAAAAATTAAAATCGAACAATATAATATTTAAATAAATGTTATATATATATATAAATACATGCTAATTTAAGGTTTTTAGCTTGACCGTGCCCTTACAATTTAAGGTGTCAAATGATTGCAGAGGAAGAAAATCCCTCATCCTTGATATGGATCAATGGTTAATATTCCTCCTTTCTAAATATGTCGAGTCAAGTTTCATCTTGCCCTTTGAAGAAACATATTTTCCAGGCATGTATACCATCCTAATCACTTGCTTAGCCTTCTTCTTCAAATTTACTTTGGTTTGGCTTTGTTTGTCTTAATTTTAGTTTGAGAAGGCAAGGTATTTTGGCTTGATTTAGGCTTATATTTTTCCAGAATCAAGGATGCTTACTTGATGTCTTTGATCATCTTCTATCCTTCATCATTAGTGTTCTTATGCTTCATGTCTTTAATGAGTCTGTTCATCATAAAGTCCACTTTCTCTGCTCCCACTCTTAAAGTGATCTTGCCTTATGCACATTAATTACAACCCTTACAGTATTGAGAAAAGGTCTCCTTAAAATCAAGGGGCAATGTTTGTCTTGCTCATAATCTAAGATCACAAAGTCCATTGGAAATACAAACTCATAAACTTGAACAAGCACATCCTCAACTACTCCATATGGTTTTTTAATTGAGTGATTAACTAGTTGAAGAGTCATGTTTATGTTGATTACACCTCCAAGATTAAGCTCCCTGAAAAACGAAAGAGGTATAAGATTAATACTAGCACCTAAATCATATAAACATTTAGGAAATTCTTTAGAATTAAGAGTGCAAGGAATTGTAAAACTCCCTGGATCTTTGAGCTTGACTAGAATTTTCCTTGAAATGATGGAGCTACAAGTCTCCATTAGCGGTACTGTTTGTTGCCTTTCATTTCTACTTATTAGTAATAATGTCTTTGAGGAATTTTATGTACTTTGGCATATCATTTAATGCTTTAAAGAATGGCATCTTCAACTCTAACTTCTTAAAGATTTCTATGAATTTAGCAAACCTTTACTTATAATCATTCATGTTCGTTTGTCTCAATGGAAAGTGTAGCCTCAGAGTATACTTTGATATATCTACAATGAGGGGTTGCTCTACTTATCTCTCCTTTGATTTCTCAAATTTCTCTTCTCTTGTTTTAACTTCTATATCTTTAATTTTCACCTTTTGTGACTCTTTTTCTTAATCAGCATTTAATGACAATTGTTATTGACTTTGAAGTTCTTTACCACTTCTCAAGGTGATTGCCTTTACTTGCTCTTTTGGGTTGATTTCTATATTGCTTGGAAGATGAACTTGGCTTCTGGTAACAATAACATTTGCTAATTAGCCAAGTTAAACCTTTATGTTATGGATTGATGAAGACTGGTTCTTGAACATTTAGTGATACTGCTCATTTTGGCTATTGATATTTGAGCTAATAGCTTCCTTGAACTTATTAAAGTTTGACTCAAACTTTGCCTTTATAGTAGTAAATCATTCATTAATAAACTTGGATTTGAATCTAGATGGTGGTGCCAGTTTAGGGAATTGGGTTGAGAAACCTTAAGAGTTTTGGTTATTACTCCATGAAAAATTAGGGTAGTTTCTCCCACCTTAGTTGTAGGTGTCTGAGTATGGGTTATTGTTTTGTTACCTATATTAGAATTAATTTCTAGCAAAGCTATAATTCTCCAAACACACTTCCAACACCATAACTACACTTAAGAGTTGAGTGATCAAGCACATGGCAATGCTCGCTAAATATAGCTGAAGAAGAAGTTGAAGCATCATTACCTCTCATAGCTAGATCACCAATTTTCTTGTTTGTAAGTTATGTTTGAATGGAAGTAACATTATCAAATCTAAGTTTTCCTCATTATTTTGGAGCTAAGTGTCTTTCTGAAGGCCATAAGCAATTATTGTTAGCCATTTCCTCTATGAGTTTAAAAGCACCTTCAATAGTTTTTCTCATTAAAGAGCCCCCTACAACTGCATCAATAGTGTCTCTTGTAGACCTCATAACACCATTATAAAATGTTTGAATAAGAACATCTTTGGGAAGTCCATAGTATAGGCAACTTCACTACAATTTCTTGAATCTTTCCCATGCATTATATAAAAATTCATTTTTAAATTATTGAAAAGTAGTAATGTTTTTGACAATCTGTGCTATTTTTGTAAGAGGAAAATATTTTTCTAGAAATCCCTTTGCAAAAAGATCCCATGTTGTGATTGATGCAGGTGCCTGAGAGTTAAACCAAACCTTAGCTCTATTTTTAGGTATAAATGACAAAGCCTCAAATGAATAGCATCATCAGAAACTTCGTTGTATTTAAATGTGTCATATATCTCTAAGAAATTGGCTATGTGCATATTTGGGTCCTCCAAAGGCAATTCATGGAACTAAATAGTGGATTAGATCATCTGTAAAAGTGCTGGTTTAATTTCAAAGCTGTTTGCTTGGACACTAGGCCTTATGATGCTCTATGTAGCTCCTTCCAAACTTAGTATAGCGAACTTTAGTAGAGTTCATTTTGCATTAACTGGTTGTGCTTCTTTTGAAGTTATATTATTCAATGTACTCTTTAATCTCCTTCGGTTCTCTCTTTCAAACTTTGATAAGTCTAGAATAAAGAGTAAAGGTTCTTGTCTAGCATGACGAGTATTGTGCATACACAAAACCAAAGTACCTAAACTAGAGTTCACAAGTCCATAAAAATAAAATGCTAAAAAATGGAAAAGACTCTAATCCAAAACAATATTAATCAATTATAATGTTAGCACTATCAATCCTCGATAATAGTGCCATAAACTTGTTGATGAAATGTTGCAAGTGTATGGGTTGACAAGTAATAAAGTGATAAGTAGATTATTGTCTCCATAGGGATTGGGGACTAAGCACCTATTAATCTCAATTGTATATGTTTAGAGCTATAAATGGTTGGTTGTTCAAAGTAAGTAAATAACTAAATTAACAATTAAACTAAAGAATGTAAGTGAGGCTATTGCAAATCAAAATAACAATAAAAAAGTATTGAAGGCATGTTGTTGGGAGAAATGGCATACCGCATTTTCATTAAGCCAAATAACATATTAATTCAAGTTCTTATGCACACCTCAGGCTTTCAAAAATCAAATTAACAATCTCTCTCGAGTAAAGTTAATCTCACTACCAAGCATCAATCAAATCTCATTATGTAACTTAATTCTCATCATTATCACACAACAAGAATAAATCTAACTTAAAAGGCATTCAACAAACTTATGGAGGATTAGATCTAAACAAGCTTTCTCAAGTCATTGAAATATCTAACAAGTGTATGCGGGTCTATTGAATCTACCAACTCTCATTGCATAGATTTAAATAAAGGATGCATTTGGCCATAATACATCACTCAACAAGCTTAACATACACAATATGCAATTAATAAACAATGACTAATATATTAAATAAACTTTATTCAAATGGGTTTTTAAAAATCCTAACAATATATAAAAACTTAGCCATTTATGGTATTAAAACCAATATTCAATATTCAATTACACATAATAGACTAGAATAAGGATAAGATTAATAAATGATATCCAAAGGAGCTTGAATCTTCTAATAGGTCTCTTTCCTTCGGCTTTTTTCTCCTTTTTTCTCTTTGTCTCTCTCTCTCTCTCTCTCTTTTGTGTGTGAGTGAGATGATATATGTGTGAATCTGACCTCTTTCTTAAGTAATGCGTGCCTTTTATCCTTTTTTAGCCTTTCTAGAACAAGTCCTTTCACCTCCCCTTAGATATTTTCTCAAATTCAGTACACCTTAGCATGTTCCGTGTTGGAAATGATGAGGCCATGATAGTGGAAGACCCACGCTCTTGTATAAAGGGCCTAAGGGAAAGGGTCGTGTTCGCGCATTGGCCGCACTTGTGATAAAAGGTTGGCTTGATGGACAATCGTGATCGTGCTTCAGGCTGCACTCATGGTGGGCTCAACATCACTTGAGGCTTAGCATTTTAAGCATCCCGCGATCGCGTCATTTGTTTTGCTTAGTTGCTCTCTGCTCTTTTTCTCTTCTTTTATTTATCTTTTCTCCTCAAATCACCTCCAAACTCCTTTTCCATAACAAAATAAAGAAAACATAAAAGTATCTAATTCTATATGATTTCCTATACTAAATTCTATTCAAAATATATAAATGCATGCAAATTAGACCCTAAAACTATGCATAATTTAACATCAACATGGTGGTGGTGGTATTATTGCTGCAACCATTATATTAGGAGGTTGTGATGGTAGTAGTGGTAGCGAAGATTGTGATAGTGGTGAAGAGGTATATGTGGTGATGGTGGTGGCGACAGAGGTTATGGTGGTGATAGTGGTAAAAATCAATTGGAAAACTTAAAAAACATCTTTTTTTATACACACACACACACACACACACATAGTTTTCTAAAGCCTTTTATTATTTGAAAAATTTGAAAAATAGTTTTTTTAGTTTTCTAAATTAGAAAATATCACAACTAACCCCTTATTTGGTTCAATTCTATTAAGGAATTCATTTTATTTTCAAATGAATTTTAAAAATAAATTCCAATTCATTTGAACCAAACACATTTCATTAATATGAATGGATATAGTGTTAAGCAATTCTACAAAATTAAGAAGTTAGAAATGGAAATGAATTTTACAAAGATTTCATTTAAACAAAACACACTCACTTGGATTTGTAAATGAATTCATTGAACCAAACAATTTTTTAGTTTTCTTATTTTTTTTTTGAATAATAAACATTATTTTTCAAAACTAAACAAGTCCTAATTTTTTAGAATAATTTTTAATACAACTTATGTAGGAGAACTTCCTCATACCTCATGATGTGTCAGGTTTGTAATTTGTTAATAACCAATCATATAAAGAGAAATTCTTGCTCATACCAACGGTAGAATATATAAATTATAAATATATCTTATTTTTATTGACTAACTATAAGTCACTTAGTTAATGTATCATAAATCCTACTATAAATTATATATATTACACATGGTATAAGTAAGAATCTCACATAACTAGAAGAGTTTTTACTTTTAAAATCTCTTTAAATACAATACTTGTGTTGTCAGTCAAATTCTTAAAAATTTGCTAAAATGCTCTCAACCAAAACTTTAGTAACCTTAAAATTCTAAAAGAACCTCCACCTCCATTATCGGAGGAAGAGGATAGAATTGCAAAAAAGGTTAAGATACGAGATGGGGTAGACGATATGGACAGGCATGTGTTATAAGAAGGAATTTCCTTCAAAGATAAACTTCTGATGTAGAAAGGCAACTCTGGAATCATGAGATTGGAAGAGGTAAATGATATTGAGGTGCTAGAAGAGGATGTTTGGAAAAGAAAAGAGAACGGAGTACAAATAGTTGAATTTTCAAATCGTATCCACTACCGCTTAGTAAAATCCTTAAGAGGTTTATCATAATCAAACTTCTGGGGAGAAGCATAGGGTACAAACTGTTTTGTTCAAAGCTAGAGAATATGAATGGTGAATAAAAGGTAATCGATTTGGACAATGACTACTTCATGCTCAAATTTGATGATGAGGATGACTATTCTCACGCACTCTTAAATGGCCTATGGATAATTTTTGGTCACTGCTTATTGGTTCAGCCTTAGAATCCCTCTTTCAGTACAGATGACACTGATATCTTAGCCGTTGTGGCATGGATTCACTTTTCAGGACTACCTTTGCAATATTATCATAGAAGTGTCTTACATTCCATTGTTAGCTCAATCGAACGGCCCTTAAAAATTGATTACAATACAAAAGAAGGAATTAGGGTTTAGTTTGCTCGGATACCAATGGAATTGGACCTTCAAAAGCCTTTTGCATCCTACATAAAAATAGATAGGAAGAAACAGGTTGTCGAATATAAAAATTTACCTATGATGTAGTGGTTTCTTGCATTCCCTCTAGTAGTGAAACCATTAACTCAAATAAGGGCAGAATAAACAAATCAACTATCTACCCTGAATAAGGGATAGAACTCAAGCAAGTGATCCATTTAAGGGAACAGACTAAAATGAAGAAGTCTTTAACTAGAGAAAATTGGAAAAACATTAGCAAGTTGGAGTTAGATGACCTAATTATTTCAACCCAACATAATGAAGAAAATGAAAATAGAGAAGATTTAACTCTGGATGAAAATCTAGAAATCTGACTTTCTTGTTTTTTTACTTCTCTTTTTCTTATTATTATTTATGCTTACCTTTCTTCAATTGCCAAAACAGTTCAACTCCTATAGATCATAGGTAGAGATTTCAATTATATTCTCAATCAGTCTAAAAATTCACGAGGTTGTTCTTGGAGAATTGGGGTTTGTAACAAGTTCAAAGCTCTGGTACTCATCATAATTTTCATGATATGGGTTATATGGGTCCAAGATTTACTCAGGGCAGAGGGTTAATCTAGGAAAGGCTTGATCAGTTTTTATGCAATAATTTATGGGATGAAGTGTATGCAAACGCGTTTGTTAAACACCTTGCAAAAGTCAATTTTGATCATTGGCCTTTGCATCTAATTATCAATCAAAGGAGCATAGATAGTCCCAAAAATTTATTTTGGTTCTTGGTGTCTTGGTCAACCCACTCGAAATGGAATAGTTGGCTTTTGGAATGCTAAAATCTGGAGATCTCAGTGCAAGATAATCTGTCTTTTCTTCAAAATGAGCTATGGTGTTAGAAAAAGGACATTTTTTAGAATATATTAAAAAAAGACGTATTATGGCGAGATTGGACGGTATTCAACCAGCTAGGGAGATTAAGGACTCCGGTAATTTAAAAAAGCTGGAGTCTAAACTCTTAGATTTCTTCAATAGAACTTTAATCCAAGAGGAGCTCTATTGGAGACAAAAATCTGCTAATGACTGGGTAAATCTTGGGGACCAAAATACAACATAAAGTTTAAAGCTAGGAATAACTTGAACAAAAACATTATCCTCAAACTCACTATTGGTGATTGGTGTAGTGATCCCAATATTTTGAAATAAGTCACAAGCGCTTCTTTAGTAAGCTGTACACTGAAGAAAATTAGCAAAGACCTTTCCATTCCATTAAAGGCAAATTTCCCAAAATTGAAGAGGATGACTATAATTCCATGATAAGAAGAATTACTAAAGAGGAGGTTCGAGGTGCTTTATTTGATATGAATCGCTCTAAAGCTCCAGGTGTTAACGGGTTTGAAGCTTTCTTTTATCAGAAGCATTAGTGCTTGGTAGGTGACTCTCTGTTCATTATGGCTAGAAATTTCTTTAAGGAGGGCATTATTGATCCGGCCATGAATGAGACTAATATTGTGCTTCTTCCAAAGAATGACAAGTTGGATTATTGGGGTCATTTTCGGCTTATTAGCTTTTGTAACGTCATTTATAAATTGCTCACCAAAATTATTGCCAATTGTTTGAAGCCTCTCATGCATAAATTGGTGAATCCCTTTCAAGCCAGCTTTGTTAAAGGTCGCCATATTATTGATAATGTGACAATTGCTCAAGAAATTATCCACTCTATAGATTTGAAGAAAGGCAAGACATGGGGTTTTATAGTGGTTAAAATTGATCTTGCTAAAGCTTACGTATAGACTAAGTTGGGGCTTTATTCTCGACACTCTTTTGGACATTAGGATTCGTCACTTTCTAGTTAATCTCATCTTACCATAACATCCATGCAAGTGTCTTGGAATGGCCAGCTTTCTAACAGATTTTCTCCTTCAAGGGTTATAAGGCAAAGAGACCCCATGTCCCCTTACATTTTTGTTCTTTGTATAAAATGCCTTGCCCATTTTATAGACATGGAAGTGAAGAATGGTAAATGGAAGCCTATCCAAATTAATGGCTGGAGTCCCTCAGTTAGTCACTAATTTTTTTATTGATGATTTGCTCCTCTTTACCCATGCTAATAAAAAGAATGCTCTTGCAATCTAGACTATGCTTGAGATTTTTTTTTGTTTTATCCAATCATATGGTGAAAAAGGAAAAATCATTATTTTATTTTTCCAAAAATACTAATGCTCAGACTCGAACAGAAATCTTAAACATTCTTTAATTCCCTTCAATATCTGAGATGGGCAAGTGTCTCAGAACGCCCATTATTCATGTCAAAAGAAGAAATAATACATATATCAATAGTTGATTGATAGGATGCACAGTAAGTTGGACAAGCGGGAGGCTTTATAGCTATCTTTGGCAGGAAGAGTAACTTTAACCAAAGCTGCTCTTTCAAAAATTCCTACTTATATTATGCAAAATTATCTCATTCTTTAGGAGGTTTGTAATAAGATTGATGGCATTAACCATAAGTTCATTTGGGTCAGCAATAGCAAGGGTAACAAAATCAATCATTTTAATTGGAAGTACCTTTGTCAGCCTAAGGAAGTTGGTGGCCTTAGCATTCGAGAAACTAGATAGTGTAACCTTGCTTATCTTACGAAGTTAACATGGGGTGTGATGTCTAATGTTGAGGACTTATGGTCTTTAGTTCTTAAATCCAAATATCTCCAAGATGTCAATCATGGTAATCTTGCTATAGCCCAAAGAGCTTCGATGATATAGTAGGGTAATAGGAAAGTTTGGCAAATAACGAGAGAGGGTCTGGGCTGGAGCTTGGCTGATGGTTTACAGGTCAGATTCTGGTTAGATAATTGGGTAGGATCGAAGACTTGTCTTATGGTGACTGTTATTAGAGAAATTTTTTATGATTTAATTAATTTAAATGTTAATCAGTTAGTTAATAAGAAAGGGAATTGGGACTGGTCAGTTTTTCAAAACTATTTCCTAGTGTTAATGTTAATGCAAATTTCGGCTATGAAGCCTCCTCAACCTATGGTCGAAGCTGACTCTCCTTAATGGATTTATTCGCCAAGCGGAAGGTTTACAGTCAAGTTAGTGTATCACATGATCATTGATTGCTCTTTTTTACATCCGGATCCTAAATGGAAATTGGCCTGGTGTTAGAATGGCCTGGAGTAGATTCGAGTCTTCCTTTGGTTATGTCTTCATGGCAGACTTCTTACGAATGTCAAGAGGCATCGTCAACATCTGACAGATCAAACATTATATGATATTTGTGGGCATGCGTATAGGATAATTATTCATATTTTAAGGGATTGGAAAATTGCCGATGACCTTTGGACTCGTTTGGTACCAATTTTTAAACTTGATTTGTTTACATCTCTTAATAGTGATGAATGGTTTTTACTTAATTTGTAGAATGGCTTGGCATCAACACGAAGATTAATTGAACCATTATCTTCGGGACAACTTGTTGGCTTCTATGGAAAAATAGAAATCATCAACTGTTCGATGATAGTTTCAAGGCTCCTAATAACCTGTCAGCAGTTGTTGAATCAAAATTTCGTACCTCCGCAGCTGCTTCGATGCAGGTTATGAACGTTATTAGATCAGTTTGCAACCGTAATGAGATTGTGTGGCGTCCTGCATACCATCCTTGGATTAAAATCAACACAGATGGTTGTCTCAAATAGTACTTGAAGTTGTCAGCTGCAGATGGAGTGCTTAGGAACAGCATTAGTGGCTGGCCATGTGGCTTTGTGGCAAACTTAGGTTGTTGTAGTGTTCTTGCATCAGAACTTTGGGGCATCCTCTATGGTCTTCGTCTTACATGGGAGCTGAATTACAAATACATAATCCTGGAATCGAACAACAAGTGTGTAGTGGACTCCATTCATGATCGCTATAATATTCCTTTGAGATACATGGCTCTGTTTACGAAATTAAATAGTTACTCAAAAGATAGTGGAATGTTAGATTTGTTCACATTCTCAGAGAAGGAAATAGCTACGTGGATTTCATGGCTTCTTATGGTCTTAGATGTCCAATTGGTTTTACAAGGATTGATAACCCTCCTCAGGGGCTATTTCCACCAGAATAGGAGTGTCTAATCCTACGTATTAGCTTTGGTTTTTCTGGCTTCGGCCTTCCCTCAAATGTCAAAAAAAAAAAAAGTAGAGACAACAATATTGTTATTCATTAATAAAAAGATAAAATTATATTTTTTGATGGTTAAACTCTTATATTTTATTAGTTTGTGACAATTTAGGAAGCTAACACATCATAAGATATAAGATAAGAGGAATTCCTCATGCACGGTTGTATAAAAAAATTATCTTTTTTTTTTTATCAATAGACTTTTCTTTAACTGTATAATTTTCAATAATAATTATTAATATTCATGAGATAATATAAAAAAATCCTACTATTTAATGCTTTTTTACTTTTGGTTTGTGATTTTTTTAGTAACATTTTAATACCTTATTATATTTATTATTAACAAATTTAAATTAAATTCACTAATAATATTAATTATAATAATATGAATATCAACGTGGATACCAATATTAATATTTATATTAGTATCCATAACGTTATATTAACAATGTTAATGAATTTAACTAAAATTTACTAGCGTCAGACATTATAAGATATTGAAATATTATTAAAAAATTACAAAACTAACAGTTAAAAAAAAAAAGCCAAACAATGCAGTACTTTTTATTTATTTATCCCAATATTAATTATACTTTTAGTTTGGTGGAATTCCTATGGACCGGATGTTCCAATAATCATACTTGCTGCTAATAAGTTCTTCATCTATATCTATATCATACTAAATATAAAGTATGAAAAAATTAACAAATAAATTTTTTCAAAATTTTTATGTGATCAATTATTAAACATGTTAAAAGACAATTCAATATTTTATCAATTGAATAAATTAATGCTCAGTAATTATTCAGCAATATTAAATTATAAAATTCTAAACTTAATAACACTAATGAAAAACATTAACTAATTAAAAACTTTTAAATTTAATAAAAATTGTAAGAAAATAAATTTAAATATTATTAAAGATTTCATTCTAATGTTAATTTAATAAAATTAAAAAAACTTACTGCGATAATAAAATCTTAACATTTATTAAATATATAAAATATATTTTATTCACAAACTTTAGCGTACATTTTTGTTTTTTCACATTAAGTCATCGTGCATTAATTTGCATAAATTGAATTTCGATATGTTATAATTTTATGCATGGAAATTGCATATTGCTAAATATCAATTTGAGTTATTATATTTTTGGATTATAATTAATTGAATCATTAGAATTTAATTTTTAACCAATTAAATCCTTATTTTGAATATATTTTTAAATAATATTATTAAAAATTTAAATAATATATATTTATTAATTTTTATATAATTTTTATGCAAATTATTTATTTTTTAAAATTTTATAATGAATAAATATGTATAATTCCTTGAAAATTATAATCAATAAAGTTGAGTTATAAAGTTTTAATAAATATTTTTATTAATAAAAATTCTTTAGTTTGGTTGGTATAATTTTTTATTTATTATAATTTATCATATATAAAGAGGGGCACATTAATTATAAATATTTTATTAAAATTTTTAAATTAATGAAATCACAAATCTGTTAATTAGATGTGTATACACTAATAATCAATTATATATATATATATATATATATATATATATATATATATATATATATATATATATATATATATATATATATATATATATATATATATACTATATATATATATATATATATATATATATATATATATATATATATATTATATATATATATATATATATATATATATATATATATATATATATATATATATATATATATGAATTTTCTTGTATTTTATAAAAATATTCATATTTCTCTGTTATTATTATAAATTTATTAGAAATTGGAAACATATATTTTTATTAGATAAGAAAATAATGATATAATATCTACTTCAAAATTTGATAATTTTAGTGGAGTCATATTTATAATTATTTTCTGAAAAAATTAAAAATCTAATTGGCTAAAATTAAAATCAAAAATATTTAATTAGTTCTATTTAAAAAAAGAATATTAGATTGAATTGTTATGACCCTATTTTTAAATTAATTTATTTTAATATGAGATATGCAGTGTTAATAAATTCAAAAATTTATATTTAAATTATTCTATTATTTGTGATTTATATATTGACATTTTATGCAAATATGTAATTTAAAAGATAGTAAGCTTACATTAGGGTTATGTTACTATTATTTTAAGAAATTATATTTTCTATAATAATAAATATTATTTAACTATTTCATAAGTATAATTTATTCTATATTACCCTTGTTATTTTCAAGGCTATTATATGTAATATATATTATTAGGGTTTATATTAAATATATGTTTGTTATAGTAGTATGAGCATGTATATATATATAGGAGTGTATATATATATATATATATATACATATCACCCAAGACACCCAACAAACATCATCCCCTTCCTCTATTCCTCGTCGCACAGCCGGACCACCACTCTCACTATGCCTCCCGGCCTTCTGCCAGACCGCTACCCTCCTTCAGCGTCTTCTCCCTCCCTTGGTCTCCTCCTCTCGTCTTCCTTTCGGTGTCTCCTTTGCCCTCTCTCTCAGTCTGAGCTCTCCCCGCCACTGTCGGAGCTAGATCGGCACCGCCGTTGCTCTCTCAGCTTGCCTTATCTCATCAGGCAACAGTCGACACCTTGCCTCGCCACTGCAACCATTTCCGACGTTGGAAATCAAGGTAGAAAGTTAGTTGTTCTGTGTTGTTTTTAGGTTGTTTTAGGGTCGTTTTCTAGTTGTCTAGGTTGATTTAGTGCTAAACTTCATTTATTCTAAGTTAAATGGTTAATTATGCTAAGTTAGTTGTTTAAATCTAATTTTGGTATATTATTTTGATTTTTTTATTTTACAGAATTTTATTTTAAGCAGTAATTAGAGTAATTATAGTTAATTATTTTTAGCATATTTATTTTATTTAAGATTATAGAAAATTTTTTGTGTTAATTGTGAATTTTGGATATTTTATTAATGTTTTATTAATTTCCAAAAAATTAATTGTTAAAAAAATTATGATATTGTGATAATTGGTATTATCATTAAATGTTATTAATTTTAGAACTTAATTTATAGTTTTTTGTGATTTTTATACTATTTTTATAATTATTTTAAGTTTATGTCAAATGTGGATAATTAGGTTAAATTTATATTTCGGAAGAAATTATTATTTAATTTTATGTTTTTATTGATATTAAGAAATTTGATGTTGAGAAAATAATTTTTAGGCATTTATATAATTTTTAAGAAATTTTTGAGTAATAATAATATATTATGTAAATTTATGTATTATAGGGGTAAAAACATAATTTTGTGCTAATTATAGCTAAATAATAGATTTTGGTTGGTTTTAATAATATTTAAGGAATTAAAAAGGATTTTTACTAATTATTTACTATTTTTGACTAGTTAACACTAATTTTCAAATATTCATTTCAAATAATATATTAGGTATTATTTTTGAGTATTAGGTGAGATTAGGATATTTTGGTATTAAATTATGAATTTGATAAGATATATATATATATATATATATATATATATATATATATATATATATATATATATATATATATATATATATATATATATATATATATATATATATATATATATATATTGTAGAGATTTATTAATATGAGTAACTAATTTTAGGTTATATTTATATGTTGATAATGAAATATAAGTTATGGATATTTATATGTAATATGTATTTTTTTTGGGAAATAAATGATTTAATTATTAAATCAAGTTTATTATAAAGAAAATTTAAGTATTTAATTTGATTTAATTTTTTATAAAATTAAGTTGCCTATTTTCACGTTCTTTTAAAATAAGTTTTGTGATGGTTGAGTTTGTGATCTCAGTTGAGGCTAAATGTAGTTCTGTGAGCCCGACTCAAGTGTGAGTATCTGTAAATATTAGAAGTGCGTTTTCCTATGTAGGAATGACTCTACCTATGGTAGAAAGATGTCTGTCCAAAATTTTGGTAGATTTTCTCGTAAAACATGACATCTTCCGTAAATTCCTAGCATTTTTTCCCTATCAATCGAGTCTTATCTGGTCTTCCTCGAGTCAGTTTAGAATTTCGCTATTTCTATTGATTTTCAATTTTAATTCCATAGACGTGTTCTTTTTGAAAATATGTTTGTTATTTTTTTTAAAATAGGTCTATTATTTTTTTCTAGAGAATACCAGAGTGAAAGCTGTTGGATCGAGGCAGATGCGTGGTCATTAGCCTTTTTGCTTGTCCTATAAGTTGATAAATTGATCTATGCATGTGTTTTATTTAAAGATGTGTGCGCTCCTATTTTTAGTATTATTATATGATTTATCTAATTTAAAAGTTGCTATTTAAGATTTAAGTGCATTTTATTTATTTAAAATTAAATTTGAAAAATTTTGGTAGAACGGGCTACCTGGTGGATTTCACTAGGACCGTGTCCACATGATAGAGATTGAGAGATGGATTTGATATATGTATGACTTGTGGATATGAACCGGGACGGGTGCCTCGATGAAAGCCTTTGCTTTTGGGGATCGTCAATGATTAGAAAGTTTTAATAATGGATTGGGATGAGTGCCTCGGTGGATGTCTTAGCTCTTGGGAATTGCCAATGCCATGTATTTAGATTAAGTGGATGACTGTGGCTTGGTGCCTCGGTTGATGCCTTTGCTCTCGGGAACTAGCAGTCTAGTTGAATTAAATGGGCCCAGTTGACCATTTAGAAATTTAGGTTTAGTTCTACCAAGATTTTTCAAAAGTTATATATATATATATATATATATATATATATATATATATATATATATATATATATATATATATATATATATATATATATATATATATATATATATATATATATTATAAATTATTTTCACTATAATTAAATGGTTTTCAGAAAGGTTTTCAAACAGTATAACTCTTTTTATTAACTTACTCAGTGAGATCTGATTCCCCTTAATTTATTTTTTTTCAGGAGCTTAGGAGTTTGATCTCGGACCGTCTCTATACCGGATTTCTTCATCACTGGCTATATTATGTAGGTCATTATGAGCTGTATTGTAGTAGTAACTCTAAAATACTGCAGTATTGTTTGTACTATAAGTTTGTAAAACTTAAATATACCTATGTATTACATTTTAATGAACTACTTTTATGTATAATGTTTTACGATTGATTTATAATATTTGATGATGGAGAATATTTTATGTTGCGCACAATTATGTTTTTTTAGAAAAATCAATTTGATAATGTGTTTTTTCATGAAATAAAGTTTTAAATTTGAAGGTTTTATTTTTCTTTTCTTTAAGGCTTACTACGGGTTTCGGGGGCCTTATGCCTACCCATTCCCTAGTGTTAGTCACGTGCCCTTGGGTTCGGGTCGTGACATGAATATTTTGTAACATGAAATTTTAAATAAAAAATATAGTAAAAAAAACCAAAATTTTATATGTACAAATCAATACATAAAAATTAAATTTAAAGAATAAATTATAGGAAATTTTTCATTAAATTAAATAGCGTAATAAGAATGAAACTGGAGTTTTGTTATAACTCCTAAATTTAGCCCATTTTAAGATTTTTCTGTAACAAAAAAAGTATATAATAATTTAAGTCGATAAAATAGTAAAAATTTTAAGAATATAAAATTTCAGCAATCAATAAAATATTTTACAAATTAAATAGCAACTATGGAAAGATATGTATATTTTTAATCTATATATATATATATATATATATATATATATATATATATATATATATATATTAAATGCTGAGTTTTAAAGTTATTGAGTAAAAAAATTGATAAGTGTGTATTTTCATATTTGAGTATTCACCCTAAAATGTAATATGTCAAATTCTTAAAAACCCTAATTTTTATTAAAAATAAAATATTTATCATAAGTTTTTGGTATTATTTTGTCACGACCCAAACTCATGAGTTATGACTGGCATTAGAAAACGTGAATTCATGAGAATTTGAAACCCATAGCAAACTTTAAAATAAAAAGTCAATAAAACATAAATATAAATATTACTCAGAATTAAAATTTTTAAAATTAAAAGGAAATCTTCATATATATGTCATAATAAAATATTTTATAAATATTTTACAATATTCAAAATACAACTATCAAAAAAATAACAATCATAAAATACATAAAGTATATAATACTATTGTAGCGTCTAGCAATATAAGGAAAAGATAATTTAAAATTTACATAGATCAATCGGAGAGGAAAGATTCTAACAAAAAGAATTACTATGGTAGATCCGACGAGAATGATCCTAAAAAAAATATTTGAGGGGGTCAAACCTCACTGAGTAAATCATTATTATATATATGTAAGCAACCTAAGGATACGGATATTCAAGCATCAATATAAAAATATTTGTATATTTATATTTATTTTTAATTTATATATACATGTCATATAGATGCTCAAAATCACACTTTCGATAAACAAATAAATGCAATGATATTTAGATGGAGGAACGGAGCAGAACCCTAAAATATTCTATAACCTCGATCATTAAACATCACTAGCCAACAGACTCACTTAATTCTAAAAATATATCTCTTCTCAATTATTGACAGTAAACTAGCTTCAAGACACTAAATCAACCGAGTTCTCACAGTCTCATTACCGGTATAATTGACCATGAGACACTAAGTCAGTCGAACTTCCGCAATCACAGCACTTTCTCACCATAAATTTCAATAATCAATAAATTTATGGCCTATCATCTAATATACTATTGCACAACAACTTTAGTATAACCTACTAGGTGGCACGTTCTACAACTATCCTCAAAAAAAACAGTTTATGAATAAAATGATAAAATCATATATTAAATATGAACAACATCCAATATTATTCAAAATAATATTCAATTTAATATATATGCAAACATAGTATAATGAAATTCATATTTATTAAAAATTGTGAATGCCAAAATTTTTTTACATGCAATGCATATATATAATAATAACTTATAGTTCGAATGCGCTCCTCTATTCCAGTTGGACTGGCTCGGTCAAGCTCGCGGTGAAGTTCAGAAAAAATAATAATATTATTATTAGAATTAAATTCCTAATTTTTATACATCTAAAATTTTGAAAGAACAACTCGATTTAGGATACGACTCGACTAAAACTTAAAATTTAAGATCGATCCAATATTATGTTTTATGAAAAATCTACCAAAAATTTAACAGAGTCTCCTTTGTAAAACGGAAATCCCTCTACAAAAGTAGAGTCGATCATGCAAGCAAACACACTTCAAAATATCAATAAAGTTCAACTTCTCGAATTGGGCTCTCAAATTACTATTATTGTCCAACCAAGAACCAACAAGATCCACTAATAATAAAATAATATAAATCCAATTATTCACCAAAAATCATAAAAATTCATTTAAATATCAAAAATCAATTTATTTACATAATAAAGTATAAAAAATATTTATTTACAAAACAAATAATAAAAATTCTCATTTATAATTAAATTCCATTATTGAAATATATTCTTCCAATATTTGAAATTAAATAGCATTAATTACAAATAATTATTTAAATTGCTCAAATATATAATAAAGATTACCAAAAACTCATTTAAACTTAAAAATAATAAATAAAATTATTATTCATATATTTTTTCAGAAATTACTAATAATTAGCTAAAAATAGGAAATAAATTATACAAATTATTTTAATGCTATTTATTACTCAAATTCTGTTAAAAACATAATAATTAATAATAATTTCAACTAAAATATAAAAATTACTAATTTATACTAATTTTTTCAAAAATTCATTTTTCACATAAACATTCAAAATTTTATAATAAAAATTCTACACATAATTTTAATAAACTTCATTTACAAAACTTACTCAAAATAATCAGTAAAATTTATTAGAAATATAACATTCTCAAGCTCGGAATAGTGTCGGAGCAGTAAGTCCGAGTTCGGAATAATGCCATTTTAAAAATAATTTTCAAAATTAAATCTAAACACATATTTGGAAAGCTCATAACCTTTACAACAATAATCTAAAATCAATTTAATATAAATCAACCAAATTTAAACTCAATTTCACAAAATACCCAAAATTAACCTTAAAACAAATTCATAAAATTAAGAGACTTACTAGAGTTGAAAACCAAAATTGATTGAGGCTTTAAGAAGCCCAGAAGATGAGCTTCCATTTAAAACCAACATCATCTCCCATCATCACCTGAAATGTCTCCGAAAAAGGAAAAAATATCCAGTAACATGAGGAAAGAGGGAGAGGAGGAAGGAAAAGAGGAGGGGAAGGAGGTGGCAAGGCTACTGCTGGTTACTGGCGGTGGCGTCAAGCAGTGATCGGTAGTGGCGAGGTGGCTGAGCAGGTGGGTGCTGTCGGGTGTGGGGAAGAGAAGAGAAAAGAAAAGGAAGAAAGGAAGGAGGAGGGAAGGAAAGAGGGAGAAGAAAAATAATATTTTTATATATTTTTTTAATATAACATAAAATAATAATAACTTTTAAATTAAATATTAATAATCTAATATTTTAAAAATCTACATACCCAAAATTAATTATATACTAACAATTAATCAATAGTTTACATAAATAATACTATTAATAATATTAAAATAATATTCAACACCAAAATTCAAATTTAATTTCACTGATAATCAAATATCATAATTGAATAAAACAATTATTATTACTGTAAATCTCAAAAATTTAATTTTATAATTTATAAAAATTCAGGTCATAACAGTATTCCTCTTTTATAAAAATTTGTCCTCGAATTTTAAATAAAAAGAATTGAATACAAGAATTCATCAAGAAAATAGGTAAGGGTAAGCCATTTACATCCTTGTGCTCTGGATCTGTATAACTCTTCTATCTACTAGCTGCTGTTTCCAATCTCTTTTTAATCAAAGTGATTTTCTCATATGTTTCTTGGATAGTCTCCGGTCCGGTCAATTCTCTTTCCCTGACTTTATTCCAACATAGAGGAGATCTATATTTCCTTCCATACATGGCTTTATATAGTGCTATCTTACTACTACTATGGTAGCTGTTAGTATAATTAAACTCTACCAATGGTAAATGATCATCCCAACTGCCTCCATGATTCATCACACATATCCTCAACATATTTTCAAGTGTTTGGATTATTCTCTCAGACTGGCCATCTGTCTACGGAAGAAAAACAGTACTGAAATCAAGCCTGGTACCCATTGCTTTTTGTAACTTCTGCTAAAGTCTAGAGGTAAACACAGAACCTTTATCAGAAATAATGGAAACAGGCATCCCATGAAGACATATGATATTCTTGATGTACAACTGTCATGACCCAAAACAGGAGCCATGACCGGCGCTAGGGAACGGGAATTCTTTCGAATCCGGAAATCGTAGCAAGCCTGAAGATAAAATAAAACATGCAATAAATAAATAAAAAGTATGATATAATTAAAATTTTTCAAATCAATATATAAAATAAATTCTCCAAATCCTTTCATAAATGTATACATATTCGTACAGTGTTCAAATACAAATTCTCAGAGTATTTAATATCCAAACAAAATAATGCTCCTCAAATACAATAACACAACTACTGCAGTTTCTAGAATATAAATCAGAGTTCAGAATATACATTTGCATAAAATAGCCGGGACTGAAGAACACCGGCGAGGAACTCTACAACTAAGGCCTGACGATATAGGATCTCCTGAAAAAAGAATAATTGAGGGGGGTCAGACCTCACTGAGTGAATTATTATACTATATATACATGCAAACTAAACCATAACAATCAGACATTCTTATATATATATGTATATACACACATTTCACACGAATGCCAAACTCTGCCTTTACAAATATACTAAATGTAGAAAACGTTTATTTTAATTCATGAAGGATCCATAGAACCCTAACAATAGCAATCCCCAATTAACCTCATCATCACTCTAGCCATACAGGCTCACTTGATTCCAAATAGAACACTTATTCCAAACTGGACAGCAGACTAGCCCCGAGACATTAAGTCGATCGAGCTTCAGCAGTCTGACTATTAGTGTGATTGGCCCCGAGACACTTGGTCAACCGAGCACCAACAATCACACTATCTATCACCTCACATCTCAATCAACCCAATAGATCATTCAATCCACTTATGAACAGTAGACTAGCCCTGAGACACTAAGTCAACCGAGCTCCAACAGTCTGACTGTCAGTGTGATTGGTCCCGCAATCACACTATCTAACATACCATTAATCTTAGTCAAATCAATTAAATCAATTATAATAACCCAAAATTAACTCTCACTCAACCCTATTCTGTCGCACCGGTACGTACACGGCCCTAGTGTTGCCTACTAGGAAGCACATTCTATTGATATCCTTCACTTAGAATAAATCATTCATTCAGAAAATAATTAATGTAGAACAATAATCATAATAGTAAAACCAACCATATATATATATATATATATATATATATATATATATATACCTAAAATATACCCAGTATATTTCGAGTATATGTATATATATGTCAAATAAAATATTAAATAAACTAAAGATAAATCATTAATATTGTTAAAAAAAATTTAAATGTATAACAATAATATAACATGTATTTTCTTAAAAAAAAATCTAAATATACAAAATATATGCCCTAAGTACACAAATCATTTAATAAAACATTTATATATAAATATTCTTTTAAATATATGTTTGGGTTTAACATATATTCACAAATATACTAAAAATAAACCTAATTATCTAGCATGCATATATCAAAAATAAACCCTAAATATACCACTAATGTGTTAGGTTTAATTTAATAATAAAACATGTATTTATTTGGAAATAAATCAAAATATACCAAAAATAAACTTAAAAATAATTTAAGTGTAGGTTTATAATATAACATGCAATTATTTAAGAATAAACCTAAATTATACTAATCATTTAATAAAATAATTATGGTTCGATGCAGATTTAAATCATGTATAAATATTAAATTATAACAAACATAAACCTAAATATCTAACATACATATATAAAAAATAAATTCTAAATATACCAATGATATATTAAATGTATATAGAAAATATACAAACATTTATATTTCAAGATATACTAAAAATAAACCGAAAATATACCAAATCATATTATAATTAAATTACTGTTTAAACATATAATGAAAATAAAAAAATCCTAAGTCATGCATCCTATATGCAATGCATATATATATATATATGGTATAATAACTCACATGTTAGCGCTCCACGAGACAAATTCGACGGGCCAGATCCGTTAGGCCTCGATCTCGGCGCAGCTAGATAAACAAATGACAACATGAAATCAAAATAATTTTAATGGAAATTCTAAAGACTCGATCTAGAATTTTAGACACAAAATTAGAATAGGGATTTGATCGGACATCACGTTTTACGAGAATTCTACCGAAAATCCGACAGAACCTCCCCTGTAAAACGGACATCTCTCTACTCAAAGAGTAGAGCCGGTCCTGCAAAGAAAACATATTTCGGAATAACACCAAATTCACAACCACAATCCCTCGGTCGGACTCCAAACTACAATTCACCGACCGAGGTTCACAATTCACAGAATAATTATAAAATACCGAAAATGCCCTTATATAATAAAAATACATTTTATAAATCCAAATTATGTAATTAACCCTAAAACACGTTAAAAACCGATAAAAACTCATTTATTTAGAAAAACCGTATATTATATATATAATTTGAAAATAATTTACGAAAAATAGTTTTAATTAGTTAAAAATACTAAATAATTTGTAGAAATCATTTTTATACCCTAAATAACTATTAAAACCAATGTAATTACATATTTAGCCAATTTAGTGTAAAATTACCAAAATACCCCTATATATATAAATTTACTAAAATAAATCCAAAAATAATATAATTACTCAAAATTAATTTTCTCAACATATATTTCAATAATATCAATAAATATACTCAATTAACCAATTTATTTCAATTAAACACATAATTAACCCTATTTTTCAAAATTACATAAACTTAATAAATTCCAAATAAATATATAAAAATTCAAAAAAATTAAAAATAAATTTCTATAATTCATTTCAAATCCTATAATCACCATAAAACACAATTTCATAATTTAATTAATTAATTTTCGAAAATTAGAAAATATTAATAAAATAATAAAAAATTCACAAAAATTAAAATAAATTCCAAAAATTCTACAAAAATTACAGCATGTAGATTAAGCTTCCAAGAAAAAATTTTGTGAAGGAAGTTTTCATGAATCAACCAAATTGAAGCTAAAAAAAATTCAAAACCCAAAATGGCTGAATTGAAGAAATTAAAACCTAAGCAATTCTAGACCAAATCAAGTGAAACAAAGTTTGGAATCACACTCACCAGAGCTCAAGGAGAAGATAGAGACTGACGGTGTCGAAAACGGTGGCCGGAAATGGCTTGATCGGAGTTGAGATGAAATTTGGCCTCTACTTAATTTTCTGGCCAAAACACACCGGAAAAGAGAGCTTTAGGTGGTTGAAATGGCTGGAGGTGGAGGAGGAAGGCTGAGGGACATAGTGACAGCAAGAAAATCAGCTTGAAAATGGCTGGAAATGGGAGAAATATGGTGTCGGGCATTTGGAGAAGAAGAGTGACAATTCTGTAAATAAAGGGAACTTTTAGTTTTTGATTAAAAAATTATGTATATATGTATATATATATATATTCACACTATATATTATAATAATATAAAATCTCACACACATTAAATATACACCACACACATATTTTAATATATTTAATAATTTATACACTTTAAATTAATTAATTAATATTAAAACTAAATAATAAAAATTAAGGTATTTAATTAAATCCTAATTAATTTAAATAAATACACATATATAAATTTTATTTTAGCACTTAAAAATTATGTATGAGTTCATGTAAATTCGTAAAACTAGTCAAAATAATTAATATTAAATTATTTACGTATCAATTTTCCCGAAAATATAATTTCCGGAAAAATTTTATGTAAAGTACTTAAAATAATATAAAATAATTAAAATTAGCTTTAAACAAATAACAAACTCATAAAATATCATAAATATATACAAAAATTATTAACACTGCATATCCTGATACAATATAAAAATATTTAAAAACTCGGGATATTACAATAACCTACTTAACTTGGCCACTAAGAAAGTAGCTTTAACTAGTAGAAAATGAGCTGACTTTGTCAACTTTTCCACTATCATCCAGATGGAATCATATCCATCCTTAAAACGAGGCAATCATGTCACAAAATCCATAGTGACTCTCTTCCATTTCCACTTAGGAATTGGAAGAGTTTGAAGCTTCCTAGAAGACTTCTGATGCTTTGCTTTCACTTGTTGATAGGTCAAGCATTTAAAAATAAATTCAGCTACATCTTTTTCATTTTCACTTACTGATAGTACATCTTAGTAGAATAAGGATGTACACGATAGGCTGTAAAATGAGCTTCTCCCAATATCTCTTCTCTCAAATTATCCACATCAGGAACATATAACCTCCTACTGATCCATAGCACACCTTCATCATCGAGGCTAAAATCAGTGAACTTCCCTTTATGAACTTTCTCCATAAGCTCAACCAAATCAAGATCACGACTTTGAGCTACTTTGATCCTATCCCTCAATAGTGATTTAACTTTGACTTGAGCTAACAATCCACTTGATCTACTTATCTTTATCAATAACCCTTGATCTAAGTCTTAATCCACTAACTTATGCATCTCTTAGATCAACGGTCTCCTCTTTACACTTATGTGAGCAAGACTACCTGAGGACTTCCTACTCAAGGCATCTGTTGCCATATTAACCTTACTTAGATGGTACAAGATATCATAGTCATAATCCTTCAAAAGTTCCAACCATCTCCTCTGTCTGAGATTCAAATCTCTCTACTGAAAGATATACTTCAGACTCTTGTGATTAGTGTAGATCTCCCATGTTATCCCGTGCACATAACACCTCCAATCTTAAGAGTAAAGATTACTGCAGCCATCTCTATGTCATAAATAGGATAGTGCTCATGCTTCTTCAATTGCCTTGAAGCATAAGCCACCACCCTTCCATTCTGTATCAACACACAATTTAGGCCAACTCTAAAAGCATCATAATACACAGTGAATTTATATACTTCATTGGGCAAAATCAACACTTGAGCTATAGTCAACTTCTTCTTCAATAGTTGGAAACTATTCTCACATGCATCTAACCATATAAACTTCATATTCTTCTGAGTCAGGTGGATCATAGGTTCTATAATTCTTGAGAAATCCTATATAAATCTCTTATAGTACCCAACCAAACCCAAGAAACTCTAAATCTCAATAACTATGGTCGATTTAGGCCACTGAGACATAACTTCAATCTTCTGTGGATCAACCTTAATACCATCTTTAGACATTACATGCTCAAGGAACACTGCACCCTCTAAACAGAAATTAAACTTCGAGAATTTAGCATAAAGCTGATGTTCTCTGTGTATGTCGTACTGTCCTTAAATGATATACATGCTCTTCCATACTCTTTGAATACACTAGTATATTATCAATGAAAACCACTATAAATTGTTCCATAAATAGTCTGAACACCATGTTCATTAGATCCACAAAATCAACTAGTGCATTGGTTAACTCGAGAGATATCACCAAAAACTCATAGTGGCCATATCTAGTATGGAATGTTGTTTTAGGAACATCGGCTTCACTGATCTGTAATTGGCCATAACTTGACCTTAAGTCAATCTTGGAACTGTGCACCTTGAAGTTGATTAAACAAATTATCTATCTTTGGAAGAAGATACTTGTTCTTAACTATCACCTTGTTCAACTCTCTATAATCAATGTACAGTTTTAGTGTACCATCATTCTTCTTTTTCTAATACTAAAATTCAAAATTTTTTTATATAATATGTAATTTTTTTTTTTATCTCAAATCACTCAATCATTTTTTCTAAACCATTAAAAATTCTATTTTTAATAATTTTTCTTAATTAAAACACTATTATACATACTTCAATTGTAATTTAATAGTCACAAAATAAATTCTATTACATTTTTAAATGACAATAAAAATTAAAGAAAATAAAATTAAGGTGACATATTTTATTTTTAATTTATTTAGTTATCTTTTTCTTTTTATAAAAATTTTTATTTTAAAATACATATATTTTATTTTATATAAAACACTTTAATTATACTACATTTAAACTATTACTTTTCTTTTTATTAGAAATTATATCTTTTATTTTAAAATATCCACCTTTTATTTAATTAAAACCAAATTTTCTTTTTACTTAACGTAAGTAAAAATGTATAACTTAATAATTTTCTATTTTATTTATCCAATTATTATTGTTATTATACATATTAAAAACAATATATGTACTTGTAATAAAAAATTATTAAATAAAATCATTACAATAACTTTTTAAAATTTCACTTTTATATTTAATTAATTTATATTTTTATGTTTGTTAAATTTATTTAATAATTATATTAAAATGAATATATTATTTAAAATTCATGCAATGTACGGATTCACAACTAATTTTTCAATAATTTAGATGGTATGAAAATTGAAAGGGCTCTAAATATAATTATATTTAAAGATATTAATTTCATCTTTGAAAATAAATATAATTTTTTTTGAAGAGAAATAATTTCATTGATTCAAATTAGTAATATATCGATAGAATATAGATACAAATTCGTTAAAAACTATAGAAGTTGAAATAACACCAAGATTAATAGCATAATAAATCAGTTTAAAGTCTACAAATTTAGAAATATTATAGTGACTAGAATACCTATAATTTCAGTTTTGTAATATATTAACGACCATAATCTGATTTGATATTTCTATTTAATTAAATATACTTTACTTGTCTGAATCGTCCACACATAAAAAAAAAGTCACAATAAAATAATAGAAAACAAAATGTCATAATAAAACAACGAAAACTAAACACATTAAATTATAAAAAAATAAAATTAAATCAAAATTTACTTGGAATAAACAATTATTTAAAAAATAAATTGATAAAAAAAAAAAGGTGCAGATCAATGATTTAAGGTCAAAAATAGCTAAAAAACATCCTTCCTTACTTAAAGGAAGATGTTTGCCAGTGAGATGAGGATTCTGTCTTGTTAAGAGACCCAAGGTTTTATTAATTAATTTAAATATAAATTTGAGACCTACTGGTTAAGTATAAAAGTTCAAAGTCTTATCTCTCTTAATGTATTTTTTTTCCTAGTCTTATCAACATAAAAGGATGTCAGTTTTTTTAAAATTAGTAGCCTACCATATATATTTTTTTATTTGTCATCAATTGAATATGAAAAATTCTACAGAAAATTTTTTTTCTATCATTCTGATTATATTTTATTTTAATTATTATTGAATGATGGTTTAATGATGGTTATTAAAAAAATAAAATTTACTTCAAAAAATTAAATAACTGTAGCAAGCACCAATTTATAAAATAATTATTTGAAAATTTAATTATAAATATTTTTCAACCAAATTTGAAATAAGAAAAATTCTGAAATTTTATTTTTATTTTATTAAAATGTTTACATGATTATATGTGGTTACATTAAAGGCTCAAATTCGTAAAAAAAAAAATATATATATATAAAAATTAGATTATAATGCAGGTATTGATTTGCTGTTTTCAGAGTTGAACACCGATGGAGATACCACAACAAGACAAAGATTGATTAGCGTCTCTGCAGCACTTATGATTCTCTAGTTCATCAACATTTGGCATCGATGAAGCAATGCACGTAGCGAAGCTGCACGTACTGAATCTCCCACGTGTTCTTCACACAGTATACATCTTTGCATGCAGAACGCCTTCTCACTTTCTCATCACCTAAAGAAGGAAGAGAAAGAACACAACACAGCAATTACATCAAGAAAACAGGAAAAATGATTCCAGAAAGCCCAGCAAATGCAACGTGCAAAACTCTTGCAATAACAATCCTGATCATCTTTGCGCTATCTCCAACAATCTCTGCAACTTCTGATGCAACCCTAGAAGACCCAGCTATACTTCAAGTCACAGATCACAGAAAGTTCTTGGGTAGTGCTAGTGAAGAGAAATTCAAGATTTTCATGAAAAAGTATAACAAAGAATATGCAACTAGAGAGGAGTATATACACCGGCTTGGTGTTTTTGCCAAGAACATCATCAGGGCCGCTGAGCATCACATACTAGACCCCATGGCCATCCATGGGGTCACACCGTTCATGGATTTGACGGAGCAGGAGTTTGAGAAAATGTATACTGGTGTTGTTGGAGGTGGTGGAGTGGCACAGGCTGAAGGTGGAGCGGTGTCGATTTTGGAGACTGGTGGATTGCCTGCAAGTTTTGACTGGAGGAAGAAGGGTGCTGTTACTGATGTGAAGATGCAGGTAAAAAAGTTAGGAAAGTGGATGTTTTATGGTTTTATTTATTTTTTTTTTAAAAAAATTAATTGGGTTATCTTTAATTTCTTTATTTAATATATAATACTTATCCAAATTAAAAATTAATGTTTCTTTCAGTTTTTTTAGGAGTAATATCATATATGATTGGAGTTCATTTTGTTCATAAAAAAAAAAACCCATTAATTAATGGATTTACATGAGTTGAAATTTCAGAAAATTGATATTAGAAGTATAAATTGATATTAATTCCACCAATATTACATGCAGTCTTTTTATTTGCATAATAAGGGTATGATATTGCTTATATTGGAGAGAGTAAAATGATATAAAATTGATTTGCAAAATTAGACGTTTAAGCTTTGATTTTGTAATTAATTAATTAATGCAGGGCGCATGTGGATCATGCTGGGCTTTTAGTACAACTGGAGCTATTGAAGGAGCACATTTTATTGCAACAGGAAAGCTTCTCAATCTTAGTGAGCAACAGTTGGTGGATTGTGACAATGTGGTTAGTTCCCAATTCTTCTATCGTTCTCTCTTCACACGCATAGGTGCACTTGTATGCACCTGGGGCTTCAGGTCTATAGAATTCAAAGCCTACAATATGCTTTTTTATATAAAAATTCACAACGTTTGCAATTTATTCTGGTTTTGCGAAAATTCCATATATGCTTTGGTCAATTGTTTGCAATTATGCTAAGGTGGCCAAGTGTGAATCTTTTTTATTAATTATAATGAAAGTGCAAATCGTGACAAACTTGTTGGCAAATTATGACATGTTTGCCAAATTTTAGAAGTTGGAACAAATTTACAAAACGTTGCAAACTTTCTGAATTTGATACTGGAAGACTAATATGACATGACTTTAATACCGCTAACCTGAGTTCTCTTTGGTATCTCTTGATATATGATCATTATACTGGATAGAAAGAATACAGGAACTCAATGTCAATTTCTAGAAACTTTGGAATTTACTTAAAAGGGAAAATAATTTATGTCGCATGTAGCGACAGCAACAGTGCTGTCGCTATCCTCAAAATTACCTAAAACCCCTCTCCCTATGGGAAATGACTCCCTTTATTGGGGGCAAAATAGAAATTTTTTTTTATTTTGTTGTGGGTATCAACAGCATTGTAACTATCGCTATCCGTGACAGCTATCATTATCCACTTATAAATTATAGATCAGCTATTCTAATTTCTTAAGCTTAATATAAAGTCAATTATTTCATACTCTTGTGAAGTGTGACATGGAAGACAATACTTCATGCGACAGTGGGTGCGGTGGAGGGCTTATGACTAATGCCTACAGGTATTTGATGGAGGTAGGAGGGTTAGAAGAGGAGAGCTCGTATCCCTATAGAGGGAAACGCAGCGAATGCAAGTTTGACAAGGGGAAAATAGCTGTTAGAGTTGCTAACTTTACAAGCATCCCTATTGATGAGGACCAAATTGCAGCACATTTAGTCCATCATGGACCTCTAGCAAGTGAGTTTTCCTTTTTTTCCTTCAAATTTCTGAGCACGTATTTCATTTTCTTTATTGAGCAAAAATTATTGAAAATACATACCATAATACTTGATCACGGTGGGATCCCAACGGTCTGAGGTGCATCATCTGTTGTATGCAACAGATGCCTTGTAAAACATCTCGTTATAGAGAAGGCCTTGTTAAAAGGGAATACTAATACTAATACTAATTAATCCATCTTGTCAATTTGCAGTCGGATTGAATGCAGTCTTTATGCAGACGTACATTGGAGGTGTCTCGTGTCCACTTATTTGCGGCAAGAAATTTATTAACCATGGTGTTCTGCTTGTTGGTTATGGTGCAAAGGGGTTCTCCATTCTTAGATTTGGATACAAGCCGTACTGGATCATCAAGAACTCATGGGGAAAGCAATGGGGCGAAGAGGGATATTATCGCGTCTGCAGGGGGTATGGCATGTGTGGAATGAATAGAATGGTGTCTGCCGTGATAACTCATGTTTCATAAATCATTTTCTTTATCACTCACCAATGTCATATAGGGAGAGAGATTAAATAAGAAGAAACTCATATATATATATATATATATATTTCAAGAAGGAACTCTTTATAAATATTGTTTATATTGTTATATTATATTGTTGGCTGCTGGTTTTGTATTAGGATGATGTTTTGCTTTATTAACACTACCAACATCAGTGGTGATTTTGCAAAAAAAAACCTTTCCTTCCATTTGCATAGCCCCGTCTTTCGGGGCAAAAAAGTACTACTATTAAAAAAATTTGTCGTGTGACCCGACCTAATGTTGCGAACCGCAACATGTATCACGGTCATATATACATAACCTGCTTGCGCTAGATGATATTAATTTCTCTACAAAGGTAAAACAACGGTGATAAGAGATAAGTGAATGCAATGAATTTGATGAGTGTGACAAGATATAAGCAATGTCTAGTTTTCATATAAGCTATAAAATATGAAATTGATTCTTTACATAAATTCATAGTATACATAATTTTTTCTTAGAATAATTCAAATTATTTTTGCATTTTTATTTTATTTACTTCTTTCTCTTTTATTTGTATACATTAAATCTTGATATTTTTATTTTTATAGACATTAGGTGCAGATGGTGTTAAAGTCAATTATTTATTTGGGATTTTTTTTATAAATAGATTAAAAATTAAAAATATTTCGTAAAAAATATTTTAAAAAATTAATTTCTCTAATTTTTTTTCTTATTTATTTTTAGGATATTGTCTTTTTTAAAAAAGTTTTTTTTATCTCTTCATCTTTTTTAATTCTCAACATTTTTTACTAAACAATTTTTTTTTCTATTTTAAGGTACTGTTTTC
The DNA here is from genome assembly GCA_947683625.1 of Mallotus nudiflorus. Lineage (NCBI taxonomy): Eukaryota > Viridiplantae > Streptophyta > Magnoliopsida > Malpighiales > Euphorbiaceae > Mallotus > Mallotus nudiflorus. The sequence continues at coordinate 819,858 of CANTUR010000357.1, forward strand.
CTTTTTTTTTTTCTTAACTCAACATTTCTTTTTCTATTATCTTTATCTTTTTTTCTCAATTTTTTTCATTAACTTTTTCATTTTTTTTTATCAATATTTTTTTATGTTCAACATTGTTTTTATTTTTAAGGTATTATCAACATTTTTTAATTTTTAAATAATGTTTTCATTTTATTCCCAACATTTTTTTTCTCAATGTTTTCTTTTTTTTTTTCCTCAACATTTTATCACTTCAAAATTTTTCATCTTTGGTGGGTACATTAAACAACACTCCATCCACATGCCACACCTTTTTTTCTTCTAATTATTTTGGTGTTTTAGTACAAATTTTTACTGATGAAGAGGAAGGTTATCTAAATGGTCACAACTATATACATATTCATTAATTTCTTCACTACACTACACAAGACTTAGCTTCCCATTCCAAGATTTGACTCTCTCCTCTAAAATTTATTCTCAAAATTTATTTAATTTCCATGATTTTGAATCTGATGTTTTTTTTTTATATAATTTGAAAAAAATTACTCAATTGTGCTGATTTAGAATTTTTAGTTTTGAATCAATAAATTAGTTGTAAAAACTATTCTTATTTCAAGAATATTTTGAGTTAAAATCATAATTTATATAGTTATGTTAAATTACTTATTAGAAAATTTTTATTAAAATGTCTAACAAGTTTTTTTTCAAAAAAAATTATCTTAAACTTATTGATCATTAACATGTAATATATTTACGATTTTTATGGTGTATTTGTAACATCAATTAAAAAAAGCAAAAAAAAACAACATTGAAAAATAAAAAACAACAAAAAGCAACAACACTGAAAAACAAAAGCAGTAATCGAATAGTAAATCTTCCAAAAATAATCTTGACTCATGAATCCTGTACATTCCTTCTCCTCTCTAATTCAATATCAAATTGAAACTTATTTCATTAAAAAAATACAAAAAATGCAAAGAGTAATGATAATAAAACTAATAAATCAATGCCAAATTGTCATTAAGATATTAAAAATCAATTGTGCCTATAACCTATAGACACATAGACATGAGTACATAACCAAGAACATGATGACATTGCTACTCACATTATTGCAATAAACAAGCAATAAGGAAATAGCTTCAAATAAAAAGTTTATAAGTACATTTATGAAGACAAGATGAAAAGATTTAAAGAAGAATACAAATTATCCAAGTTTTTCATAAGTGGAAGAATGATAGATCAAAAGAATTTCATTGTAGTGTGACATTAACATTAATTAACATATCATTAAAACAAAAAGATAAATCCAACCCACTTTGTCTCCTTGAAGTCCAAGGAATTAGACCTTCAAGGGACTGAAAATGGCCAACTGATTTCAAGCTTCCTGCTACAAGTCTAAAATACAACATTAAGAACATACATTAGTGTGAAATGATTGTTTCATAATATATTTCAATAATTGTTAAGTGGTACAATGATCAAATTATAATAGAAGAGAATAACAACATGATAGACTCCTATAGAATAAGAGTTATCATTTACAACTGTATATAGTAGTGGAAGAGAAGTAGACTTATTATCACCTGCCCACAAGTTGTACCGGAAAAGGAATGATGGATAACTTGGTTATGAAATGTGCAAACTTCATCTTAGGTAGTGGTTTAGTTAAAAATCATAGGAAGAGATATATCAAACCACTAGATCCTTCTTGGCAATTTTAACCTGCACATAGTGAAAGTTAATTTCCAGATGCTTTGACCTTGAGTGAAAAATAAGAATGGATGTTAAATATATGATAGATAGATTATCACATCAGAGGATAAGTAAGGATGGAAATTTGACTCCAATCTCTTCAAGTAAGGAATAAAGCTAATGTAATTCATTTAGTATAGAAGCAAGTGCTCGATACTCTACATCTGTAAAAGATCATACAATTCTCTTTTCTTTTTACAACTCCACATAATTAAGTTGTTGCTAAATAAAATGGAATAGCATGATATGGATTTATGGTCATTAAAATCTCCTCCCCAGGCAGCATCAACATAGGTAAAGACATGAGGATGAGCAGATGGCCAAATAAGAAGGCCATAAGAGCAAGTACCATAAAGATATCATAAAATTCTCTTGATAGCCATCCAATGTTGTTTAGTAGGGATGTGCATGAATTGAAAAACATTATTTATAGCAAAGCTAATGTCTAGTGTAGTGAGACAAACATATTGTAAGGCTCCAACCATAATGCAATATAATCTAGGGTCATGAAATATGGATCCCTTTGAATGGAGTTATTATGCTAGGCAAGCTAGTGTGGAAATTGATTTTGCAACAGTCATATTTGATTTCTCTAGTATTTCATGAATGTATTTGGACTAAGTGAGAATCAAGCTATCATGGCACCAAATAACCTTTATGCTGAGAAAATAATTTAAGGAACCCTAATCCTTTAATGGAAATTATTTCTAAAGAGTAGTAATAAGGTGTGTGTAAGCACCCAATTTTTGGATGTAATTGTGCACAATTGCAACATAAGCCCCTATGATGAAATTTATTCAAAAATTGAACTTGGTTGTTGATTTTGTAGATTTTAAGGACTAAATTGTAACATTTTTTAGGGTTTGATTGCAAATAAGTCAATTTTTCAGGAGTCTTTTAGTAATTAAAAGTTTTTAAAAAAAGAGTTTTAGGATCGGCATTGTGTAATGCCAACCGGCATTACACAATGATGATCAGCATTGTACAATATCGGTCGGCATTGCACAGTGCCGATGGGCAATAATTTCATTTTTTTTATTTTTTCACATATTTTTTCTTATTTTTATCGATTTTTTCAGTGTTTTGATTGGTCAAAAATTCAAATTTTATCTGATAAGGTTTTTTAAAAAAAACACAGAAGATATTTTTGAAATAAAAACAAACGCTATTTGATTTGATCAGATAGGTCTATTCCTCCTTTGGAGGAAGTTCAGTACGCGCAGACTTTGCATTTAAAAGCAGAGTTTGTATGCGTGTGTGAGAGAGGCTGGACAGAAGGACTTTTTTCCAAAGGATTTTTCTTACACAAAAGGAAGATAGGAAAAACTTTGATTTCCTCTGTTATTTAAAAAACCCTAATTTTTGCAGTTTATTTGAGGAAGATGATACAATGATTTTTAAGTCTTAGTCCATAATCAAATCAACACTGAGTTAATTTCATCGGTGAAAATCCTAATCTGAGGGGTCGAAAAAGGGCATATGCACAACATTCATTTTTTCTTTCTTCTCTTTTGTGATTTTTTATTCAATTTATTGATTGTTTTATTATTTAATTTCACTACTAATTTGATTGCTTTTTTTTTGTTTTTTTTGTTTTGATGTCCGTATATGGATTGAGGAGAAAGATACTACCTGTGTTTAATTGAACAGAAGATCTATGGAATGCCATGGATGAATCTATACTATTTTAATAATAGTTCTTAGGATTTTAATTTTTGTTCTGCATTTTGGTATCATGTGTAGTTTATTTTAATTTCTGGATGTATAATTATTTAATTTTAATTCCTTACGTAGTTTGTAATAGCCCTGTAGTGGGAATAGTGAAAGATTTAAATTTCTGTATTTTAAAATTGATTAGTAATTAGGTTCAATCGGGTAAAAAAAATCAATTAAAATCAATGGTGGCAGTAGCTTAAATTAGGGTTTGCATGTAATTAATTTAGGGTTTTTTTAGAAAATCACTGTAATATTTGTTTGATATATTTTTGGCTTGTTTTTTTTTATGTTTTTATGTTTTTGGGCCCCAAGCCCACGTTTAGGTCTAACCCACTAAATAAATAGGCTTAAAAATGATTTAGGTTCTTTAAATAATTAAAATCAACTTAGACCCACTTTGTTAATTAAAACTTGTTTAGACTTAGCTCAGCCTACTTAATTCCATTTCTTTTAAAATAAATAGACCTAGGCCCACATTTCACTTAAAATGAAACCAAGTTAGATTTAGGTCCACTAATTTGATTTTCCTTTAAAATTGAATAGACTTAAGCCCATATCTTAGAAAGACTAAAATAAATAGATTTAGGCTCACTAATTAATAAAAATGTAGGCCCACCTTTAGTCCATTTTTCACTTGTAAATAAAATGTAGATTTGGCTAACTTTTTAATAAAATTAACATAGTTTAGACTTAGGGACAACGTGATCTTGAGTGCATTTTTTACTTGTAATTTTATTGACTTATTGCCTTTTTGGGTTGATGGATGTTAATTAAGGTTTAATAAAATTGTATGTAATTAGAGGATGAAGTAATCATTTATAAAATTATTCTAAATGAACACGAGACTAAGAGAAGTTAGTATTCCGTATCTAGAATCTCCTGGTTGTGGTGCTAATTTTCTTTTAGAGAATCGAGTACCACCAATCAAATTGTCTCAGTTATTACCCTGGATGGCGACTCCTCATCTCCACGCCATGTCTTTGTGACAGTGGTTAGTGTGTTCTCTAAGGCCCTGAGCCTAAACAATGTCATAGTTGCTAAAATCTTGGATGCGCGCTAAATCTCGCTGTCTACAGTGTGATATAAAAGAAGAATTATTACTAGTAAGGATTATATTATCCACGTATGTTAAACAGAAAACCCGAACTCAATCGTAGATATAGAAATATAATAAGATGTCTATTTTAGAACTTTGAAAACTTAAAGAAATTAAGCTTAAACATGAGAAGGATAAGATGGATGAATATATCCCTAAGGTTGTGCCATATAAACCTTTTCATCTAATTTACTATAGAGGAATGTGTTGGAAACATCCAAATGATAAATTAGCCAATGTTGAGTAATAGCCATAGAAAAAATAAGATGAATAGTTACTGGTTTAATAACTGAACTGAATGTCTTGGTATAGTCAATTCTAGGCCATTGATGATAGCCTTTAGTAATTAAACATGCTTTGAATCAATCAGTGTTGCCATCCTTATACCTGTTTATATAATACACCCATTTTGAACTAACCAAATTGTGAATTAGATATGGTGGGACTAGCTCCCATGTATTATTTTTTAGTATAACATTATACTCTTCATCCTTAGCTTATCGACAAGCTGTATACTTAATAGCTTAAGTAAATGCTATCGGTTATATTATGGGAGTAGTGGCCGAGAGAAGTGCCTTTGGCTTTAAGCTTCCAATTTGGGATCTTGTGATCATTAAATGAGTTCAAATTGGTGCCTTGGGTTGAGATGAGTACTGAGTCAGATCAATGATTATGGTAAGCCTAAGGATCTTGGTTATTAGATAGAAGATGAGGGTGAAAGAGAGGTAGTAGGGTGTTGTGTAGGAGCTGGTTGGGTATTTGTATAAAAAGGAATAACTATGGGTGATTAAGGTGATGGACTAGGTGTTGGAGTTTCAAGAGGTTATTATGATTGGATAGGATTGAGGGATGGTAAGAAGATTATAGCAGGAGTAGAGTCCTTCACCACTGGTGCCACTTTTATTGATATTGCATATAGGAATTCCTTATCATAAAAAAGCACATGTCGTGAGATGTATCTTTTGGATGAGTGAAGATCAAAATAGATGTAACCCTTACGAATTTTACTGTAGCTCAAGAAAACACATTTAGAGGACATGGGTGAGAATTTATTAGAGTCATATAGTCCTAGCCAAGGATAGTATATATAACCAAAAGTGTGCATATGTAAATACTTTGGTGTACTCTTAAACAACATAAAAAAAGGAGATAAATGTTGTAATTTAAGAGTAGGATTTCTATTGATTATATACATAGAAGTTTTAAAAGCATAGGTTTAATAGACATAAGGAACATGAGAGTGATTTAACAAGGCTAAAGTAGTCTCAATAATGTGTCGATGTTTACATTCAACACATCCATTTTGTTCAAGTGTTTTTAGGCAAGCACTACATTGTGTAATGCCATTATCAAGAAGATATTTTGTTAATGCTTGATATTCCCTATGCTAATCAACCTAAAAAGATTTAATAGGTATACCAAAATATTTTTCCATAAGGTGTCAAAATTTAATAAAAGTGCTAAGTACTTCAAATTTATAATGAAGAAAATAAATCAAATTGTTCTTACTATAATAATCAAAGAAAAGAACATAATACTTATAGCCATTAATAGAAGATATTGGGGTGGACCAAGACCATTAAGAATAACTTGAATGAGATCTTATTCAAAAACCTAATTATCCAAGGCAAGTAACTAATCATATATTGCTTTTGCTTGCTGAACATATTGAGCTATGGATTCAGATTATTCCTTTGTAAGTTTAAAGAATCGAGACTTAATGGTGTAAGAGTGAGCTTTAGATCCAGCAGAATAGGATGCAAAAAGTTTTGTCCATGCTATATAGGTAGATTTGACTCCAATGATTTTAGGAACAAATGATTTTGAAAAGGTGGATAAGGAAGATGCTGCAAGTGTTGCTAGGGTAGTAATGAGACTAGAGGTGGAATATAAGTCAGCCATGATAAAAAAAATAGTGTTTGAACTTGTTCATGGCTTTAATGCCATGATAAAAAAAATAGTGTTTGAACTTGTTCATGGCTTTAATACCATGAAGTGAATGTCTCGGAATGTATTTTAATAATTGTGAAATGGTACAATGATCAAATATATAATACAAGAGAATAACAATATGATAGATTCCTATAGAATAAGAGTTATCATATACAATTGTATACAGTAGTGGAAGAGAACTAAACTTATTATCACAGTGCTACAGTGTGTAAATCTACATCAAGAATAATAAAAGGACTTTACACAAGCACATTTTTTCCTAGTGAAATTTGTAATTGTTACTTTTTCTTACAGTTTTCTAATTCAATTATTTGGAGCAATCGCCTTGAAAAAAAGTTGAGTGGGAGTAATTTTAATATTGAGCTTAATGAACAGAAACATTCATAGGTGACAGGTATAATGATTGTTGAAAATTACATGCTCCATGAATAATGTGGTGCTAAATAACTAATGTAGATGCTTCAAATTAGAAAGTAATAATATAAAAAAGGATCAATGTAGCATAAATAGAGCAGTTTAGGTAAAGAAGCGATGGATTGAATGTCTAATTAAAAAAACTAGAGCAAAGAGAAAAAGCAGAGGGAAAAGCCTCAGAAAACACATATGATTAGGATTCTATTAAAGTAAAAAGATGAATGAGCATTACATAAAGAAAAAGAAGTGCCCAACATTTGAGGAAGAAAAAACCTAAGCAATCTCAAGTGATAAGAGGATAGGAGAGGGCACAAATCCTTCTAAAATCTAAATATCAATTAGTTAATATTGATAATAACCACCATCACATAGACAGATATAAAGAATTAAGAATAAGCAAACACGTCCTTAGCTTTTCTATGCTCTTTATAACTTATCTACATGCAGAAATCACTGGTCTCATTGATAACTGGATAAGGATTGTTGTGCATTGATGAAATCATTTTAAAGAGAGATTGTGGTGGTTGAATTTTTTGTTTTTTGTTTGCTATTTTTATTTATTGAGAGGTTAAGCAGAAGTGTATGCAACTCACTGCCATACATCTTTGTAAATGAATATAGCTAGTAGTGCAAAAATGAAAAAATAATAACACGGGAAATGATGCAAGTGGCCAATTTTGAAAAGAAAAATAATGAAAGTTATAAAAGAAAGGAATGGGTCAAACTAGACCCATTTATAATATTTTCTCTATTTATTTTAGTTCTCATAATTTTTAATATGTTTAATAAGCTCACATGCTTTTAATTTTTATTTAATTAATTCTAAATATTTTTAAGTGACTTTGATAGTTATTTTTCTCTTTAAATATTTGTAGTTAATTACCAATAAGTATTGTAGGCAATGGGGATAAACGTGCACTCAAGTGTTTGGTGACCACAGTATTGTGTGGACTCGAGGCCCACTATAAAATACAAAGTAGACTTAAAGCCCAAATTGGAGAAGGAGTCACCACCCGGATAAGATCTGGGACATACTGTACAACAACTGGATTCCACAGAAGTTCTCAGTAGTTGTCTTCAGAGAACGGGTTCGGCAGTTGGGTGGGTATAGGCTTTTAGAATGCCTACCCAATCTTGTGGTTGGCCTCCATGTGTGTTTTGTATTTTATTACCTTTAACATACCTTATTCAATTATTTCTTCATTAACATGTTTATTAAAGGTGATTTGCTACACTTATTACAACTATACAAAATATTCATAAAAATAAGGATAAAGAAATAAATATACATACAAAGAAATGGGGAGAGAAATGAGTTATAACCCTTAATCACACAAATAAAGGTAAAATAAATAGAAAATAAATAAAAAATAAACTGGTCATAAAATAAGGAAATCCATAAATAAGTTAGGGGGATTAAAGCTTATGATAAGAGTCATCTCAATAGTCTTGCAAATAATAAAATGTTAACCTCCAAAAATATATAAAATCCTATAAAAGAAGGAACCTCAAAGTTAATTCATAGGTCCAACAACATAAATATAAACAATAACCACTCAATTTAGCAAGGTGTCATGATAATTATGTAGAAGATCAAAGTTTGGCAATATGAAAATATATAAAAGAACATATATCATCTAAAGTAAATATAGGAAATAAAAATCAAATTTGCATGGTTATGTTAATATGGTGACACCTTTTCAATGAGGCGTCACTTTGGACATAGAGGTGATGTCACATCGCCTGAATCCGAAGGGGCAACACCTCTTATGAACAAAAGCAATAGTAAATCTACACTTTCTTAGATCTTAAGCAAGATCAAATGCAAATAAACAAAGACTTACAACTATATTTAGTAATTTAAAATCATGTAAGCAATGAATCTAAAAGAACAAAGCAAGAAAGAGCAAATAAAGAGTTTTATGCAATTTAATAACTTAATGCTTAAAAATGGAGGCTCTTATTATTTAAGACAAGTTTGAAGGTCCTAACTCAACCCTTAGAGATGAGTTGTTAGTTCTAAACCTTACTTGAACTCCAAAAGCTCCCTCTCTTCTTGAAGAAAAATGAACTTCCTAGCCAAACTTCCTTTTTTTTCCCTCAAGAATGTCCTTCTTTCTTCTCTAAGCTTTTTTTCCTCTAAAACCAACTAACCTCTTCTCTTTTCCTCCCCTCCTCCTTTTTAAGCTTTTTCCTTATGCCTTTGATAAGACCTCCCCTTTTCTCTGAGTTAATTAACCCATAGTACCCAAAATTTTCACCAATTCCCATTAAAATACCTAAATTTTATTTTGTCACTTAAAACTTCTCAACATTTCTCATGAATCCCATAAAATTACCTAATAACATATTTCAATTATCGACGATGATGTGGAAACTGACATGGATGTTAATGTGTCATCTAATAAAAAATAGTGGTCATGTCAACTAAAAATTAATTACACTCATGGTACCCAACTTTTTCACTAGTTCCCAGTAAAATATCTAACTTTTATTTAGTTACTTAAAACCTCCCAACATTTCTTATGAATCCTATAAAACTATTTAAGACACATTCAATCGTCGGTGATGACATGGATGTTGGTGTGTCAAGTTTTTTTTTTTAATTCTTTCCAGTTGGATATATAATTTGGGTCTTATCAATATAAAAGTACATATCAAATCAATATTTTTATTGATAAGACCTGAAGTACATATTAGGAAGCTATGAACTTATAATGGATAAGAAGAAAGAGAAGAGTGTGCATGATAATTATTGGTGTTTTGATAAGATCAAGAGTAGGAAAAAAAACTATATAGCTTTAAGATCTTATCAAAACTTTATAGTGTTTATAAATTTTTATACTATTCTTAATAAATTTTGTCATAAACACCTATAATTACCATGCATACTCTTCTCATTCTCCTTATCCATCCTAAATTCACAGCTCCTTAATATGAACTTCGGGTCTCATCAATAAAAATGTTAATTTGGTATGTATTTTTAGATTGATGAGAGTTGAAGTAAATATTCAACTACAAAAAAAAATTGACATATTAGCATCCATGTCTAGGGGTGTAATCAAGTTGAACTGAGTTGAAATTTTTAAAGTTCAGGCTCAATTCATTTAAAAATTAATGAACTCAAACTGAGGTCGAGCTTTCAAAATTCTGGCTCAAACTCAGCTCAAGTTCATGTTTAACGAGCTAGAGCTGAGCTCATAAGCCAGCAAGCTCAACAACATATTTTTGTAATTAGACATTACATTATTTTATAACCTTAAACTGCATGTTTTTGCAACATTGAAATTATGTATAACATTAAAATTTCATAGTTTTGATTTAAAACAATGTAATTACATATGATTTAAAACTATGTATTTTTGCATCATTTAATATTAATACTTATATATTATTTATTGAAGACTAAATACTTAATTAGTATTGTATAATATTTACTTATTATAATACTAATGTTAATTTATACGCAAAAAATTATATAATATTATCATGAGAATATAATATTGTCATATGTAATATTTTATATTAATTATTACTAATTTAATTAGTATTGTCTTTGCTTAATATAAAATTAGTCTTATATAATATTGATTTACTAAATTAAATCATATTTGTTGAATATTAATATTTAATACCACCACCCAATATAACAAGCACGTTCATGAGCCTATAAATGAGTCGAACGAGCTTGTTCATGTACTTTAACGAGCCGAACTTAAGGAAGCTTGGGTTTGGCTCGTTTAGCTTACGAGCCTCAAAATGGAGTTTGGGCTTAGCTCATTTAACTTAACAAATGGACTCAAATGACCTTTTTTCGAGCGGAGCTCCGAACGAATCAAGAACCATTTGACTCGGTTACATTGCTATCCATGTCATCATCAACAAATGGAATGTGTCATTAGGTAGTTTTATAGGATTTAAGAGAAATATTAGAAGGTTTTACGTGACTAAATGAAAGTTGGATATTTGACTAAGAACTAGTGAAAAAGTTGGGGTATCGTGGATGTGATTAACTCTTAGTTAACATAGCCACTACTTTTCGTCAGATGACACATCAGTATCTATATCAGCATTCACGTCAGCACCAGTGACTAGAATATGTCATTAGGTACTTTTATGGGATTCATGAGAAATATTGAGAAGTTTAAGTGATAAAATGAAATTTTAGTATTTTAATATGAATTAGTGAAAATTTGGATATTATGGATGTAATTAACCCTTTTTCCCATCATCACACCTCTTTCTAGTCACCTTTTTGCCTCTAAAGTCTCACTTTCACGCAAGCATGTTCAGGTCAGTAGTAGGTGGATCCACCCACTTGCTCATTATTGGGCCCACCTACTTATTACTGCCATCCTTGCATTTAATGCTTGTGCAAGTGGCCAGTAAGCTCCATCGTTGACTAGGGCCAAAAAGGCGACATCTGACCGAAGAGGTGCTGCCTTTGTGACAACCATTTCAAAAAGGTATCACCTCACTAAAGTGGCTACCATAGAGTGAAAATAACGTCATCTTTTAATAATTTGTTAAACGAGTAATAGTGTCATACCATTAGTAATAAAATTATTGTTTTAAATAGATTGATTAAATTTAGTTAAAAGTAAGTTTAGTGCGATTTTGATTCATTTCTTATAAAAAAAAGGAAAAAAACTTATTGACCAATAAGATTATTTAGACTTAATGCTTATAAGAGTGTTTAGCATTTAAATTGTATTTTATATAATTTTTATATCAAAAATAAAATATAAATAATCAATTTATAAACCTAAAAATTTTATAAATTCATATCAATTTTTACTTAATGTCACTAAATAAATATATAAGGACTTAATTTTAACAAAAATAAAAGTACAACGATCATATAAAAAATTTGAATAATATTCTTGCCAGTAAATAGTTCCATTTAACCGCACATGAGCATCACTCGTTCACATGAGGCAAATTATATCATGGACTAACGCGGTAGCTGCTTCTCACTCCATTTTCTTCCTTCAAGTCTACCAAACCTATAACTGACTGCCCTATTCTAGTTAAAACTTAGAGGCTTTATATAAATACAGGTATCCGTTTTTCGAATTTCAGGTGCTTTTGTGGGAAAACTCCAGAGAGAATGGCAACAAAAGAGGAGGCTATAAGATCGAAAAAATTTCGTCGGCTGTGCTGTTATGCTTTTTTCACTGAAATCTTCTTCAAATCGCAGCTTTAATACCTCAAGCCATCACCGTAACCAAGTATCCTCTATTCAGCCTCCGTTGATTGACTGATTGATTCAATTTTTGGTTCTATTAGACCTTTGAGTGCTCATGTATACTTTGAATAAATTAATTAATTTTGCTAGGTGTTGTTCATCGTAGTAAAGCTTGAAATCCATTCCTGAAATAAAAACCTGCAGATTATTGGAAGCTTTTTTTTTTTTTCAATGCTTATGATGTTTACCGTGGTGAAGTACATTTTTATCTAGTCCTGTATTTGCTTACAGTATTTGATACCGCTTATATATATTTCTGGTTAATTAAAGGGTTTTTATTTTCTAAATAGGGTTATCCGATCAAGGAAGGTAACATAATTCGTTCATAAAAAAGACTCTATCCTGAAAATGATTTTTAAGCAAAGAGGGAATACTCTCCTGCTAGGATTAGGATTCCTATCCCACAAGAAATCCTACAGTTTAAGCATTACAATAAATAGGATCTCATACCTCTCACTCTAGATCCTCTCATTCTCTCATATTCTAATTGTTCCTTACTCTTTATACAAACTCTTCTTCTGTTCTTTAACTTAGGCATTAGAGTGTTTGTGGGGATTATCCCCACCTCTTACCTTTCCCTCTGTTCATTGATTGTAGGGTCTTAAGCTCAAGAGTTCTAGAAACAAGTTATTAAGTGGCGCCATCTGTGAAAACTCTTGGGAAAAACTATTCATATATTTGTTAAGCTAAAGACATCCACACCATGACTTCCAACCCACCACCAACTTCGACTCCTGAAACTAACATCAATCCTTATGCACCCATTCCTTCAACTGATCTCTCAACCCCTCTCCTAACAATAGTGCTTCTAGCCACTTTTCAATATGCCAGAACTTCATCCGGGCATACACACTCACTTCCTGACAACACCTAGAGTTGCCTAACTTTGGGCACAAACTTTCCACATTACACTGCTTTACAACACCACCATCGTTCAATACCCTCCATACCTTTTTTGAATTTAACAGACACCCCAGCAATAACCATACTAAACTTGAACACTGTAAACCAAACACTCAACCTTAACTAAACCAATAAGGAAGTTATGATACAAAATATCCAAGCGTAGATAGCCTTAATGCAGCAATAGCTAAATGCTTTAATACAAAGTGGGAATTCTGAACCAGCTCAAATCGATAATAATACGACACTTTAACAAGCACCAGAGACGAGTAAGGGAAAGGGTAAAGTGCCGGAAGGGTAATGTAGTTCAATAATTTTAGCTCTTGATGACTTAAAGTTAGCTTAGAAAGTTGAAGAGGTTATACATAAAGTCCATACAAAACCAAGAAAGGAATACGAATGTGTTATGGACAGCAAAACTCCATTCATAAGAAGGATAATTTAGATGAAGATCCCTACTAAATTCAGAATCCCACCACTTGATTAGTATGACGGGACAAGAGATCTTGTCAACCATATATCGACATTTAGAACAAGGATGTTGCTACAGAATATGAATGATGGAATCATGTGTAGAGTCTTTCCAAGCACACTCACAAAGAATGCCCAAAAATGGTTTCATTAACTCTTGGAGAATTTTGTCACTTCTTTTGAGGATCTGGCGGAGCAATTTCGTACTAGGTTTGTCACCAATATTCCCCCAGCTAAAAACATCAACAATCTTCAGATGTGCCGGCAAGACGTCGATGAGTCTCTACGAAGTTATCTTGATCGGTTCAACCAAAAAACTATGCAGATTGAAAGCCTTGTTGATGAAGCTGCCATAGAACCTTTGAAAAACAGCACTAGACTCGGAAAGCTTAAAGATAAGATAATGACCAAGGAACCGGGCACCTTTATGGAAGCAATGGTGATGGCAGTCAAAATGATAAAAATGGATGAAGATAGAAGGATGCAAAGGGAGGAGGAAAAGCCACCGACCAAAGATGAAAGACCAAGACCCAGACGAGCAAGCTTCCCAAAAATAAATTTCAAAAACTCGGTGGAGAGATTTGACAAGGAAGCAGATAGATACACACCCCTGAACACCTATCAATCTAGGATTCTCATGTGGATCAGGCAGAATGGCATCGGAATCACCCCAGCTAAAAGAATAAGCCCAGCCAAAGATCCACACAAGATAGGGGATAATACTTCTAGTATCATCGAGAATATGGGCACGACACTGAGGCTTGCAGAGAGCTAAAGCATGCTATAGAAAGACTGGTGCAGAATGGTAAACTCAATAATTTCACAAACACACTGAGAAGGAGCGAAAACCTAGAAACTCAAGTGCATAACAGGCTAGAAGAAAAGAAAGCTCAAAAGGAGCCAATTGGCATTATTAACATGATCATCGGTGGAGAAAATACTGAGAAGAAATTAAAATGGAGTAGGAGAGAAAAACCAGTCTTCAAGAAAATAGATATCGTATTCAATTCGAAAGACGGTTTGCATGTTCGCCATCCCACTATGATGCCCTGGTGATAAATGCGTACATAGACAATTACTTGGTAAAGAGGTTATTGGTAAATAACGGAAGCGCTATCAACGCGTTATCCTAGAATGCATACAAAGCGATAGGAGGCTCTGTCACTAATCTGAAGACGTTATAAAATCCCATCACAAGCTTCTATGGAGGAACTATACAGCCAATAAGAGTCGTGGAGTTAAACCTAGAATTTGGGAATCAAGACGACAAAGAAATGAAAGTTATTCGAATAGTATTCAATGTGGTTTATTGTCACGACCCAAACTAGGAGTCATGACCGGCGCTAGGGAATGGAAATTCTTTCAAATTCGGAACCCGTAGCAAGCCAAAGAAAATAAAATCATGCAATAATTAAATAAAAGTATGACCAAATTAAAATTTTTCTGAATCAATATATAAAATAAATACTCCAAATCCTTTTATAAATGAATACATAATCGTACAATGTTCAAATACAAATTCTCAGAGTATTTAATATCCAAACAAAATAATACATTTTCAATATAATAACATTACTACTGCAGTTTCTATAATACAATTTAAAGTTCAGAATATACATTTGCATAAAATAGCCGGGACTGAAGAACACCGGCGAGGAACTCTACAACTAAGGTCTGACGATATGGGATCTCCTAAAAAAAATAATTGAGGGGGGTCAGACCTCACTGAGTGAATTATTATACTATATATACATGCAAACTAAACCATAACAATCAGACATTCTTATATATATATGTATATACACACATTTCACACGAATGCTAAACTTGCTTTTATAAATATACTAAATGTAGAAAATATTTGTTTTAATTCATGAAGGATCCATAGAACCCTAAATAATAACAACCTCAAACAATCTCATCATCACTCTAGCCATACAGGCTCACTTAATTGTAAATAGAACACTTATTCCAATCTGGACAGCAGACTGGCCCCGAGACACTAAGTCGACCGAGCTCCAGCAGTCTGGCTGTCAGTGTGATTGGCCCCGAGACACTTGGTCAACCGAGCTCCAGCAATCACACTATCTATCACCTCACATCTCAATCAACCCAATAGATCATTCAATTCACTTATAGACAGTAGACTAGCCCCGAGACACTAAGTCAACTGAGCTCCAGCAGTCTGACTGTCAGTGTGATTGGCCCCGCAATCACACTATCTAACATACCATTAATCTTAGTCAAATCAATTATAATCACCAAATTTTAACTCTCACTTAATCCTTATCTATCGTACCGGTACGTACACGGTCCTAGTGCTGCCCACTAGGAAGCACGTTCTATTGATATCCTTCACTTCGAATAAATCATTCATTCGAAAAATAATTAATGTAGAACAATATTCATAATAGTAAAACCAACCATATATATATATATATATATATATATATATATATATATATATATGACAAATAAAATATATATATATATATTTATTATATATATATATATATATATATATATATATATATATATATATATATATATATATATATATATATATATATGACAAATAAAATATTAAATAAACTAAAGATAAATCATTAATATGGTTAAAAACAATTTAAATGTGTAACAATAATATAACATGCATTTTCTTAAAAATATACTTACCTATACAAAAGATATGCCCTAAGTACACAAATTATTTAATAAAACATTTATGCAACTGTTCATTTACATATATGTTTAGGTTCAACACATATTCACATATATGCTAAAAATAAACCTAATTATCTAGCATACATATATCAAAAATAAACCCTAAATATACCACTAATGTGTTAGGTTTAATTTAATAATAAAACATGTATTTATTTGGAAATAAATAAAAAATATATCAAAAATAAACTTAAAAATAATTTAAGTGTAGGTTTATAATTTAGCATGCAATTATTTAAGAATAAACCTAAATTATACTAATAATTTAATAAAATAATTATGGTTCGATGTACATTTAAATCATGTATAAATATTAAATTATAACAAACATAAACCTAAATATCTAACATACATATATCAAGATATACTAAAAATAAACCGAAAATATACCAAATCATATTATAATTAAATTACTGTTTAAACATATAATGAAAATAAAAAAAATCCTAAGTCTTTCATCCTATATGCAATGCATATATATACAGTATAATAACTCACTGAGGTGCGCTCCTTGAGACCAGACTCGGCGGGCCTGGTCCGTTAGGCCTCGATCTCAACGTAGCTAGAAAATAAAATAACGACCATCAGAATAAATTCTAACTTTATGCTTATAGAATTACAATAGAAAGACTTAATTAAAAACTTAAAACTAGACTTGGACGGTTGTCACGTTTTACTAGAAATCTACCGAAAATTCGACAGAGTCTCCTCTGTAAAACAGACATCTCCCTACAAAAGTAGGGTCAAACCTGCACAGAAAACACACTTCTAAAATCACCAAATACTCAATACCTCGGGTTGGGACTCCAAACTCCACAAATCCCCAACCGAGGTTCATAATTCACAACTCAACAATGTCAAACAGTAAAATAATAGAAGTCATCAAAACTCATAAAAATATTTTAAACCTTTATTTTCTAATTAAAACATAAAAGTCTAGTTAAATAATATTTGATTATAAAAATTCATAAATGGAATAAAATTCCCATTTTACAATTATATTAACATAGTTTGTAAATAATATTTAAAATCACAATTTAGCTAATAAAATCTCAAATACAATATATTATTAATAAAATTTCAATTTTTACAATTATATTAACATAACATAATAAAATTCACATTTAATTACATAAACAGTTTAATTATATAATAAGATTAGTTTAAAACCCATTTTATTTCCAAAATAGCATATAATATTATTATTTGAAAACATTTTTCGAAAAAAATTAATAAAAATAATATTAATTAGTTAAAATAGTGATTAATTTGTAAAAAATCATTTTATTACCTTAAATAATTATAAAATCAACTAAAATATATTATTTAACTATAACTAACACAAAATTACACATAAGTTATATAAAATTCCATAAAAAATTATATAAATTCACAAAAATTATTTCACTAACAAATAGCATTATAATATCAATTCAACACACAATTAAACTTCTAATTTCTACCAAAAATACACATTTAACTCAAAATTCCAAAATTACATAAACTATAAATATTTCTTAAAATTACATAATATTCTCCAAAAATTATTTTCTTTATTCTAAAATTAATATCAACTCATAATAATATTAATTTAACAAATTGTATAATTAAATAAGTTAATTTACGAAAATTAGATAAATAATAATAAAATAATCAAAAAATAACAAATTTTCAACTAAATTCTAAAAATCAAAACAAAAATATAGAGATGTAAATTGAGCTTCCAAGAGCAATCTTTGTTAAGGAAGATCAACTAAATCAAGCTCAATCAACTTAAAAAATCGCGAAACCTTAAAGCTCAAAACTAAAAATTCAAGAAAACACAAAATTGGATGGATTTGAACTAAAACAGAGGTTAAATCCTTGCTCACCGGTGCTCAAGGAATTCATAGACACCGAGAACATGAAAAAAGACGACCGGAGAATGAACGACGGCGAGAAGCTCCATCAACTGCTGCTGCTGTTTCTACTATCTCCGGTGAGTTGCTAGCCGTCAGACTGCACCGAGGAAGAAGAAGGGAGAATGAGGGAGGAGATGGTGGCAGTCCGATGAAGTGCGGCGAGAGGCATAGTGGCGGTTGTGGCTCGGACATGCGCACGGGGAAGAGGAGGGAGAAGACTGTGTTCTGTTTTTTTTTTTTTTTTGTTAAGTATATATATATATAACTTTACAATATAATGTTATTTAATATAATAAAATTTTATATTATAATATAATATAACTTTATATTTGACAATTCTCAACCACACAAATATCTTATACACACACACACATATATATATATAACACATACACATGTAATATACATAACATAAATTAATAATAAATGTAAATAAAATAACATTAAATAATAATGATAATTCTAACAAAATAAATAATGGAATTTTTTTTTAATAAAACAATAATAAAATTAATAATATTAAAATAACAATACACTGAATTAAATATTGCTAAATAATACTATCCGAACATATAAATATACACAATAAAATTTAAATATCCAAATTAATAAGTTCAAAATAAAAATATTTACGTAGAAAATTTAATTAAATATAAAATAATAATAATAAATCACAAAATAGAAAAATAATTCAATATAATTTTTAAACTTTATTAACACTGCACATCTCATTATTTAATAAAATAACTTAAAAACTAGGGTTATCACATTTATACAATGGAATCATCGGACGACCGGTGCTCTATGAAGTAGATGCAGTCACTAGTATCCGACACTTAACTATGAAAATTCCAGTTGAGAGTAAAAATCTTACCATCCAGGGAGATCAGTGTATGGCTAGACAGTGTTACCAGATGGCCATGAAGCCTCAGACGGAAGCCTTCCCCTAAGAAACATGGGAAATAGAGAAGCAGGGCACTGGTCCATAACCAGTTGAAGACACGGAAGCCTTACAAATTGTGGATGGCAAAGTGGTGAAGATTGGTAATGAAGTCGACTATGACATCAAGGAAGAAATAAGGGAAGTCGTCAATAGACACTCAAAAGACTTTTCTTCGCAAGCATCTGAAATCATCAGTGTAGATCCACAGGTTGCTTGTCACAATTTAAACATCAGATCGAGAGCAAAGCTAGTGGCCCAAAAAAAAAGAACCTTTGTCTATGAGAGACAGAGGATAATTGCTAAGGAAACAAAGAAGTTATTGGAAGTCAGATTCATCAAGGAAGTTACTCATCCAGAATAAGTAGCCAATGTGGTACTTGTCAAAAAAGTGAATGGACAGTATAGGACGTGCATGGATTATACTGACTTTAATCGGGCATGTCCCAAAGATAGCTACCTATTGCCCATGATCGACTAACTCGTAGACTCCACTGCTAGCCATAGATTATATAGTTTTGTTGATGTGGCACAAGGATATCACCAGATACCGATGAAGGAAGAAGATCAAGAGAAAATGTCCTTCATCACCCATGAAGGCCTATATTACTACAAGGTGATGCCCTACGATCTAAAGAAAGTTGGAGCAACATATCAAAGACTGATGAACTAGGTGCTTCAGGACCATATTGGCATAAGCATGGAAGTATATGTAGATGACATCATCATCAAGAGTAAGCATGCAAAACAACACCTAGCGGATCCAGACCAAGTTATCCGATTATTAAGCAAGTCTAGGATCAAGCTAAATCCAGAAAAATGTGTCTTCAGAGTCAAAGCGGGCAAATTCCTAGGATTCATGATATCCCATAGGGGTATTAAGGTCAACCTGGAGAAAATAGAAGTCATACTCAACATGAAAGCCCCAAAAAATATCCATGAAGTACAAAAGCTAAACAGCAGAATCACGGCATTAGGGCATTTCATGCTCAGCTAGATAGTGTCTACTATTATTCTGAGCTCTAAAAAATTCTAAAAAGTTTGTTTAGTTTGCAGATTACCAAGCAGCCTTCGAAGACATCAAAAAGTTCTTGTCCTCACCACCCCTAATTAGCAAGCCCATCCTAGATAAAATATTGTATTTATATCTCTCTATAGGCCAAGAATGCATCATGTCAGTACTGGTAAGAGAAAAAGAAAGCCAATAAAACTAGGTATATTACATTAGTAAAATGCTCCGAGGATCTGAAGTCCGGTATCCGATGTTGGATAAGCTGGTTATAGCTGTGGTTCATGCATCCTGGAAGCTCCAACACTACTTCCAAGCCCATCCTATCGTGGTCTAATTCCATTTCCCTCTGTGGAAAATCTTAAAAAGACCAAAGACCTCGGGCAGACTAGTTCAATGGTTGGTGTTACTTGGAGAATTTGACATTGATTATGAGCCCCACTAACAAGTGAAAGCCCAAGCATTAGCAGATTTCGTTCAAAAAATAGCTCCGAAAGACCTCACCTTGACCAAAGCACTAAAATGGAAACTCTATGTTGATAGAGCATCCTTCGCTCAAGGATCCGGTGCCGGAGTGATTCTCAAACGACCGTATAAAGTTCACATCCAGTATGCATTTTGAATAGAGTACAATGCAACCAATAATGCCGCAAAACATGAGGCACTCATCACGGGCTTGAAATTAGCTGTCGAAGTTAAAGTCGAACACCTTATAATACACTCAGACTCCCAGCTAGTAGTAAATCAAGTTAACGTCATGTTCTAAGTCAAGGACACAAGCCTTACTAAGTACGTGGACAAAGTTAGGCAACTCTTGAAACAGATTGAACAAGAAGGGGGCCGGTGGGAGATCGTCTAGATACCCAAACAGGAGAACTTTGAGGCCGACCTCCTGGCCAAATTGGCAGCTGAAGACAGCCAGGTGTTTAAGGATATGGAATTCACTGAGGCATTAACAAAACCCAGTACGGAAGATCCTAAATTCTTAAGGATACAGGAAGTCTCGGAATGGATGCGTCCGATAGTCCAATACTAGAATATAAAACTCTTCCTAAAGATAAATTGAAAGCTTAAGAGCTAAAAACGAGAGCAGGCACTATTCTATCCACCAAAGGGAGCTTTACAGAAAGTCTCTTTCACACCCATGGTCTAAGTGCGTCTCTTTAGAGGAAGGGAATTACATACTCAAGGAAATCCATGAGGGAATTTATGGAGCGCATGAATCCCATTATGCACTAATCCGAACAACACTACTCCAGGGATACTATTGGCCCACTATGTCTAATGATGCCCAGTAGCTAACTCAAGCATGCCACAAGTACTAGGAATTTGCTCGACTCAATCACAGGCCTTCCCACCCCTTACATCCAATCGGCAACCCATGGCCCTTCACCATGTAGGGGATGGACATCCTAGGTCCCTTCCCAACTTCCACATCATAAAAAAAGTTTCTGATTGTGGCTATAGACCATTTCATTAAATGGGTAGAGGTGAAGGTAGTTCTAACCATCACAGAAGCTCGAATACAACATTTCTTCTAGAGAGAGATCATCTGCAGATTCGGCATCCCTCACACTCTGATTATGAATAATGGAAAACAATTTGACAATGAAAAATTTAGAAGTTTCTGTTTAAACCTCAGAATAAAGCTTTGTTTCACCTCAGTAGCCCACCTGAAAACAAACAGAAGTCACTAATAGAATTATTATACAAGGATTAAAGAAGAGACTTGACAAGAAAAAGGGAAATTGGGTTAAAGAGCTTAACAACATAATTTTGGCTTACAGAACCACTCCTAGATCATCCACCAAAGAGACACTATTCAGACTGACTTATGGCATGGACCCGGTAATATCGGTGGAGATTAGTTCACCAAGTTACAGGGTTAATCGTAGTCTCGATCACAACATCAACAACATTGATACCCGGATATGTTTGGACTGATTAAAGGAAAGGTAAGAGCAGGCAGCAGCTATGGTTGAAGCACATCAACAGAAGGTGGCACGATATCATCTCCGGCGTAGTCACCCAAGACAGTTCAAAATAAGAGACTGAGTACTCAGAAGGGCGGATATTAGCAAAGGCAACTCAGGAACTAGCAAGCTCAGTCCAAATTGGGAAGGCCCATATCAAATCTCAGAACGCACAACTAAAGGAGCATACAAACTAAGAGATAGAGAAGGCAAAGAGCTACCACGATCTTGAAACTTAGATTGCCTTAAAAAATACTATCAATAAAATTTAGATTGTACTCAGAATGGTATTCAATAAAATATTATTTCATTGATACCAATAAATCTCTTACAAAAAAATTGATTACAAAAAAAAATATGAGAAGGGTTTCTATTCTACTACTTATATATCCGGACTATCAAGCCCGGAGACAGAGAGGGAAACAATATCAGCGGCATTAGAAGGCGCAGTAGGCTCAGCAGCAAGAGCAGACTCAACATTATTCCTTGCATGAGAGGTAGTTGCCTTTAGATGAGCATCCTCCTCAGCAGTAATCTTTGCAAGGTCTGCCGGTGTTATTCGATCCAGCACTTCCAAGTCTAACTCAGGATTCTGGGAAAGCTGGATTCTCCTACATTCAGACCTATAGGCTTTGAGAAATCCCCCTACCATGTTTTGGTAAGATCTTTTATCATTTTCTTGGGACTTCTCGACCTCAAATAGCCTCTTCCCTAGATTTGCAATCTGAAGATCCTGCTCTTCAATCCTCTTTGTTAATTGATCTTGACTATGCTCCAGATCAGCAATTTTCTTTTGGCCCGCCTCAGCCTCAGATTTTTCCTCTGCATATTTTATTTGGCAAAGCTCTAGTGCTGTCTTGGTACCATCTAGCTTCTTCTCGAAGTCAATGGCTATTGTCCTGACCTCCATCTCCTTCAGACTGTACTAGCTTTTCAAATAGAAATATTAGTCCTTTGCTAGTAACAAAGCCTGGGTCATCTGTGACAAGAGAATTTCATATTAACATAAGTAAAAGTGTAAGTAAAAGTGCAAGTAACAGAGATAACATTCACTTACTTCTAATGAATGGCTGATCATCGAATCATGTAGCCCCTCCAGACCCTCCTTAGACTAGCGTTGCATATTTGCTGGTAGTCTCAGCGACTCTGTATACTGATCTCTCATTTGGTTGTTTGAGATGCTCAGAGGCTTTATTTTATTCAGTATCCACCCCCTCATATTCAGACACCTGGACAGCCTCAAGCGTTGGATGTATATCTCTTCGTTGAGCCCCTTAGCATCAGAGTCTTGCTCAACCAATAGCCTTTTCCACCGACCTCCCTTCTCAACATGGGATGATTCGACTACAGCTTTGCCTTTAGGAAGGGCTTCAGGTTCCAAAGAAAGGGATGCCTATACTTCCTCCGGAGCTGTTAGTTAGTTAGCTAAAAGGGAAATCCTATCCATAAAATCAAAAAATTCAACCATTTATTATCAAAAAAATAAAGCAAGTCAGAAGGATACCTTTAAATAACCTAAACGTACCAACAAAATGAACACAGTCCGGAAAAAATCTCTATAGGTATCTCCTAGATACGTCCTCAGTCGATCGAGCTTCGGCAAGACCATCGAGATACAGCCGTAAAACCATCTCTGCATTATGATTGGAAAGTCTCAAAGGCCGTTTTACCCTGTGGCACTCATCAGACCACATTCTCCGGACATCCACGAAGTTCGATGGGTGCTCGATGATAAAAAAAATTATGCCTCCACTTTTTATGGAGGTCTAAAAGTTTTACAAAAAAGGTATGGTTAGGAACGACTGATAGGGAAAATATTAGTTCTCCCTTCTTCTTAGCCAGATTATACAGATATCAAAAAATGTCTAAATCGGGTTCCTTACCCTCTTCGTGCATCAGTTGGATAAACTCAATCAGAATCCTGTAGTTATTCAAATGGAGCTGACTAGGTGCTATGTTATGCCTATTTATGAATCTCTTAACAAAGGGATCTAATGGAAACTTTAAACCCCCCTCTAGTTGGTTAAAATATACCATTAATCCACTAAGCCCTAACATGGGAGTATGGGCCCTAAATTTCCTATCTACAGTATGGAAGGTGTAATCGACGAGAATATAGAACTGTCTTCGGTATCACCCCAGCAATTCATCATCTATTTTCGACACAAATAGGTCAGAACTAACTTGTTACCTCAGTGCCATAATGTTTTCTATGAAAAAGAAAAAATGAACGAAAGACAAAGAAAATAGGAAAAAGAAGCAGGAAGACAAAGATCACCTGGTTATAAAGTGCAATGATCGCGGCGGATAAAAATGAAGCGGCAGTAGCAACGTAAATGTGACAATGGCAAAATAAAAGGGCAAAATGCATCAGTTGACGAGCACAAAGATATTTATAGAGTTACATAAGGATTTGGAAACATGCCATTAATTGCCCTCATCATTACTTCACTTTTCCCCATATCATTCGAGGTAATTTAGGAAAAGTAAAACCCATTAATCGAGTGGTCATTATGATGGCAACAAAAATGTCTCATTTACTAACACAAAAAAAGACGCATTGCTCATGCGATTCAAATTTCAAATCCTTAGGAATTGAAGTGACATAGCCATGCCTTAGCCTGACTAAATCTTTACGAAGCTCTTTTTCTATTTACTTGGAATAAGCATCCGAGCTACGCTTTCAGCACTCTCCTGCTATCCAACACTCAAGCCGCGCTTTTAAGGCACCAAGATTAAAGTCCAGTGATTGAAGCAGGCACCCTCAGGTCGCTTCTATAGTACTGAGGTTCCGAGCATATAAGCCTCGCGTCCTTACATCGAGCATCTAAGTCCAGTGATTGAAGCTGGCACCCTCAGGTCGCTTCTATAGTACTGAGGTTCCGAGCATGTAAGCCTTACATCCTTACACCGAGCATCTAAGTCTAGTGACTGAAGCTGACACCCTTAGGTCACTTCTATAGTACTGAGGTTTCGAGCATGTAAGCCTCGCGTCCTTACACCGAGCATCTAAGTCTAGTGACTGAAGCTGGCACCCTCAGGTCACTTTTATAGTACTGAGGTTCCGAGCATGTAAGCCTCGTGTCCTTGCACCGAGCATTAAAAATTCAGTGATGATTGGTTCCGTCACATCATTTTTACATAGACGGGTTAATCTATTACACTCAATCTCGCAGATTTAGTATGCTCTAAAGGTCCAAATGACACCTCAGCAACACGATGGTTTTAAGACTCGGTACCGAGCTTTACTTTCTTCCTGTGACTAAGGTTGGCCACCTCAGCTCACCCTTCTATGTCACTGTGCAGTACCTAACTACTTTCCACAAAGAAGCATAAGTGCTCTATTATACTCGGATACGACGGACATAAATATCCGAATATACCTAAGGGGAGGACTCTTGATACCGCTTATATATATTCCTGTTTAACTAACGGGTTTTTGTTTTCTGAATAGGGTTACCCAGTTAGGGAAGGTAACAGAATCTGTTCATGAAAAGGACTCTACCTCGAAGAGGATTCCTAAGCAAAGAGGGAATACTCTCCTACTAGGATTAGGATTCCTATCCCACAAGGAATCCTACTCCTTTCAGGTTTAAGCACCATTATAAATAAGATCATATACCTCTCATTCTAAATCATCTCATTCTCTCATATTCTAATTGTTCCTTGCTCTCTATACAAACTTTACTTCTGTTCTCTGACTTAGATATCAGAGTGTTTATGGGGACTCTCCCTACCTCTCACCTTGCCCTTTGTTCATTGACTACAAGGTCTTAAGCTCAAAATTTCCGGAAACAATTTATTAGTATTATTCTACTAAAAAATGTTATTACCAATTTTGTTTTGATACTCACAAAACGCTGGTGAAGAAAATGGGCTGGCCATTTTTTTTTTTTTTATGTTTCGAACTTCATGCCAATGTTAGAAACCAAGCGCAGTTTAGGGTGCAGGGGTAAGCGGGAATCCTCACGGTCAGTTACAGGGTTTTTGTAGGAAATAGGGCAAATGAAGAATCCAAAAATACCATGAAGTTTGCTAATAAAAAAAACCATGAAGTGAATCGCTATGTGAAAATAATTGTGTGAAAGTAATTCAACCATGCTCTGAAATTTCAGATGCGGGTAAATGAATTTGCAAGTGAAAATTAACGAACATTCAAGTGAAGTTTAATGAATTTTGTTGTGAATTCAATGATTTTTACCTATAAGTTCATTTGAGGATGAATGAATTTACAATTAAACGTTAATGAATCCGTACAAAAATACGCATTTGATGCAAAAAAAAAAAAGTGCATTTTTTCCTTGCATATGTAATGACGTTTGGTTTATATTGCAAAATGGACAAAAGTTCATAGTATAACAATCATTCACATGATGTTATAGAAGAACTTAAATATTAACAAAAAAAAAAAAGAAAGTTTAGGATCCAAAATATATAAAATAAAAGTACAAGAGGTAAACCGTAAAAAATAAAAAATAAAATGCCGGGAAAAATGTGGATGATTCCATTTTCCTCCTCTCTCAAACATATACTTTTAAATTTATCTTTTTTTTTTTTCTTTTTTTCTTTTTTTGAGCTTGTTACTTGAAGAAGGAGAAACATTTAACCTGGAAATAGAGTAAAATGCTATGCAGGAGTTAGACTACTAAGCTAATAGATATATTTTTTAATTATCATTTTTTTTAATTATAGTAATCAAAATCCACTGAATTTGAAGAAATTATCATCATTTTAGTATCATAAAAGAGTCTTACTCAAATTGTTGGTGAAGTTACTACTTCATTTGATGTTTCCATGAATAAAACTAAAGTATGTCTGTAGAGGACTTATAGCTGAAGCCAGGACTAGGTCCATGTTTTTCCATAATTTTAATTTTTTTAAAATTTTTGTGCATTTCAGTTCAACCCAAAAAAGTTGTATTTAATGCTTTCATATTTGAGCATTTGAGATACTTTCTCATAATTTGTTCACAGTTTTAATTTAATTTTGTAGTATTTGTAACTTAAAATTTAAATTTTTCCTAAAAGATTTTCATTATTTCAAATTTACTTTCTAAAATGCAGGTTTTATTTCAATAATATGTATTTTTTTTAACTTCGATAAAATTTTCAGCATCACCTTCAGTTGGAGGTGATATCTTCTTGTTACATTAATATGTCTTTGTGAGCATCAGAAAGCTAATTAATTAAAAAAATAAATAATTAATAAAAATTATACCAATAATTAATAAAATAATTAAAATTTTAAAGCAGGTACGTAAATGATTTTTCTTAAAGTGTTATTTGTCACTATTTGCAAATAATTAAATTCTGATTTTGAATAAATTTCTAATGGTTCTCTAAAAAAACTGTTTAAAAACTAATAATAATATTTATAATTGTGTAAGAAAAAATTTGAGAAGAATTAGTTTTTAAGATAAAAGAAGGAGATTTTTATTTTCTTTTTAAATAATTGCAGAACTAATTTTCAATTTAAAATTAATGAATTATAACTAATTCAATTATTCTCAAAGTGGTAAAGTCTTTCAGTAACTAATTTAACACAAATGTATATATTATGGCTTGAATATGAAATGTCGCTTAAATGAAAACTGTTTACCCCTAACAAGTGATTCCAATAATTAGCGGTCAAAATAACAAAATATTTTTTCATTACTAATAAATTTTGATGAAAAAAAATTAAATATGAAGAAATATAAAAGGTGAATCACATAAGAGATTTAAGTAATTCGGCCTATATCCATGGACACAAATCTAATGCTATGTTTTATTCATCAATTTAAAAGGGAAAGACAAAAAAACAAATAATAATAATAATCTCATTACAAAAATGCTAAGCTCTTCTTAATAATATATTTAAAGTAGGCAAAAATCTCCTGCTTTGGTGAACCTCAATCCATTGGAAATTGATCATCTGAAGATCATCTTAATTGAAAAAAAAATGTCATTACAAAAATGATAAATTCTTATTAATAATAAGTAGGCAAAAATCTCTTGCTTTGCTGAACCTCAATCCATTGAAAATAAATCATTTGAAAATCATCTTAATTGACAACTTGCTAGTGAGATGATGTTGCCTGTACCAACAATTATATTGCTACCCGATCTTGGACAGTGGACTCTGGAGAAAATCATCATTTAACTAGTTCTGCAAATCTGGAAAAAAATAAAAATCTGGAAATCAGATCTCCTTACGGTGGTTCGGATGAAACAATTAATTGACAATCAAATGTATAACTAGTTCGTCAAAAATTTCGGCTACATTCATTAATTAATGTAATGTAGCATTTAAATTGAAGGTGGGCGTACAGGTTTCAACTATTTCAACTTAAGTTTTATTGAAATTGATTTTATTTCTGACAGTCGTTGAGATTTCATTTGCTTTTAAATAATAAAAATTTGTTTTTTATAGAAAAAGTTGCGTTGAGAATTAAAAATATATATTTTGATAAATAAATAATATAAGTCAAAGTATAAAAAAAAATATCAAGATAAAACCTTACATAAATTATAAAAATTTATTATTATTATTCTTTAATTGTGCTAGACATGACTTTTAATTTGTAATTTAATGATTTATATAATACAGTTAATTGTATTGATTAATTATAAATTAATTTTTAAATTTTTAAATAAATTTTATTGTAGAAATATTAATAAAAGATCTAAAATAGAGAGAAATCAAAATTTATAAAGGAAAAATGCCCAAATACCATAAAGGTTATTAAGAACTATAGGAAAAAAATTCAAAAATTCCAATAAATAAAAAATAAATAAAGAAAATTTATTAAATATAAAAAAAATAGAGGAAAAACAAATAAAAAAAGAGACAACCAGTAATGTAAGAGATAATTGACAAGGATCAAAATAAAAATCTTTGATAAGTAACAAAGATCTTTAAATAATAAAGATATAATACTAAAATGTAAATAAAATAGAAATACGATTTTTTAGCTAACCCTTTAATAATTTGTTTATTTTAAAAAAATTAATCAATTTTAAAATCACTATAAAAAAATTAGCTCGTCAATACTTTTTCTGATTGGGTATGACTTTAAAAAAGTTTATTTCTTCAATACTTTTCTAATTCAGTGTATGACTTTATTTCTAATATTTTCACATGTATATATTCAATTAATTTCAAATATTAAAAATTTATTCATTAAATTCCAGCTCAATGAAGCTTTATTACTAAGCTCAAACTTGAGTTATTGAAATTTTATTAAATTTAGATTTCACATTTATATTTTAGTTGATTATAATTTGATAACAAGTATAACTCAAAATCAAATATAACCCATAAAGAGATTAAAACTCAGTTTATCAAGAATATATAGGAAAAAAAAAAGTTGAAAGATGACCATTATATTTATTTCAATTTTTAGTTTGACACTTATATTTTTTAAAATCTAATTATAACCATAAAATTTATAAATTTGGTACATTTAAACGTTATAAAATTTAAACGTAAATTTTGATGGTGTTAGAATCAAGAGGCAATATTAAAAAATCACCCTTATATTTAACTGAATTCTATTTTGACATTTTATGTTTTTTATTTGAAAAAAAATTAAATTTAATATTTGGATAATTTATTTTTATTGTAAATGTTAAGATTAAATTATTGAGCTTAAAGTTTTTATTATTTTATAAAATGTAATTGAAAATTTTAATTTGAATTCTACATATAAATTAAAATAAATTATTCTAATTATTTGATTTTAGTTGTTTCATGTCCCATCATTGTCTTAAAATGTAATTGTTTTAATATTTATTATTGATTTCAATTGCCAATTTTTTTTATATATATATTTTTTTCTATTATTCTAGTAGTGCAAAAAAAAAAAGCTACACATAGGATTGTAAACAAACTTAACGGTTCAACTACTTCGAGTTCATTTATTAAGTTAAATGAGTCAAGCTTCAATATTATTTTGTTGAACATCTTTAAACTTGGCTCATTCTGTCACAACCCAAAACAGGGGCTATGATCGACGCTAGGGAACGGGAATTCTTTCGAATTCAGAACCCGTAATAAGCCTTTAAAATAAAATAAAAGCATGCAATAATAATAACATAAACAAAATATTTTACAGCAGAAATTAAAATCTCATATGCAACAGTAATAATCCACCAGCTCATTAGATAAAACAAACTCATCTCAAATATATAATACCTTTTAATACAAATTTTTGTTTCAATTCTTTAAAATATAAATCTCATACAAATATAATACATAAATCCCCCAACTTAACTACAACTACTGCAATGTTTAGAATACAAAATAAAATCAAGTGAGCAGTTTACATAATAAAGCTAGGGCAGAAGAAATCCGACGTAAGAGTCTGCTACTGAGGTCTGAAGACAAAAACTCTCCTAAAAAATAGTCAACGAAGGGAAGTTAGACCTCACTGAGTGAATTGTTATAATATATATACATGTATAGCTAAATGACAATGCACACATTCAATAATATATATAATAAATATATATACAGGAAAATACACACAGATGCAGCAAAATCATTTTATATATATACTGAAAATAACATCCGTTTATAAAGCATCAAATAGAACCCTAAATGATTGCAACCTCAAATAGTGTTAGACAACACTCTAGCCATACAGGCTCACTTATTCCAAATAAATTCACTTGTTTCATTTGGACAGTAGATTGGCCCCGAGACACTAAGTCAACCGAGCTCCAGCAGTCTGACTGTCAGTGTGATTGGCCCCGAGACACTTAGTCAATCAAGCTCCAGCAATCACACTCTCAAATCACATCTCACATCGAATAAATCAATCCGATCAATATCCATAAATAGGTTAGTAATTTAACCTACAGTCTATCATCGTACCGGTACATACTTGCTCCTGGTGCTGCCTACTAGGTAGCACGTTCTATTGATATCCTTCATTTATAATAAATCCATACATTCATGAAATAAATGATGAATGACTTTAATTAAAATAACAATATAAACCATATATAATGGAAATATACCAAAAATAAATCAAGTATATTTTGAGTATATATACGTCAAATAAATTCAATTTAATTATAAAATAAACTATATATATACTTAAAAACATTTTAAGTATAATTCAATAATAAAACATGCATTTAATTTTAAATATACCAAAAATATACCAAAATATACCTAAAATATACTTGAACAATTATTAAACCATTTATGCATATTTCATAAAATTTAAACATACATTTCTAAA
Source organism: Mallotus nudiflorus (assembly GCA_947683625.1). NCBI lineage: Eukaryota > Viridiplantae > Streptophyta > Magnoliopsida > Malpighiales > Euphorbiaceae > Mallotus > Mallotus nudiflorus. Next base: position 851,169 of record CANTUR010000357.1, read on the forward strand.
ACTTGCATTCCTAAAACACGTATATAGAAAATAACAACTGATAGTTATGCGCTCCTCGAGACAGGTCCAACGGGCATGGTCTTTTAGGTCTCGATCTCGGTGCAACTAAATAAATAAACGACAATACGAAGTTAGAATAAGTCTAACGAAATTTTAAAGACTCGATTTAGAATACTGGACATAAACTAGGAATAGGGATTTGACCGAATGTCACGTTTTAAGAGAATTCTACCAAAAATTCGGCAAAATCTCTATTGTAAAATGGACATCTCTCTACTTAGAAAGTAGAGTCGGTCTCCTACCTTTACTGGAATTACTGCATCCATGCCGTAAGTTAGTCTAAATGGCGTTTCCCCAGTGGATGATCGGGGTGTGGTTCTGTATGCCCAGATTACATTGTTCAGCTCTTCGACCCAGTTCCCTTTCTTATCATCAAGTCTTTTCTTCAACCCTTGCATGAGGATTCTGTTTGTGACCTCAGTTTGTCCGTTCATCTGCGGGTGAGCTACTGAGGTGAAGCGTAGTTTTATGCCAAGGTTTGAGCAGAAACTTCTGAATTTATGGTTGTCGAACTGTTTGCCATTGTCAGTAATTAAGGTGTGGGGGATGCCGAATCTGCAAATGATTTCTTTCCAGAAAAAGTGTTGTATCCGGGCTTCTGTGATGGTTGGGACTGCTTCTGCTTCTATCCATTTCGTGAAATGGTCAATGGCCATGATTAAGAACTTTTTCTGTGAGGTAGATAGAGGAAAAGGACCCAAGATGTCCATCCCCCATACTGCGAAAGGCCATGGGCTTCCAATGGGATGCAGAGGCCGAGAAGATTTATGGCTAAGCCGGGCGTGGTGCTGGCATTGGTGACATGATTGAGTTAGCTGCTGGGCATCCTTGGACATGGTAGGCCAGTAATATCCCTGGAGCAGGGCCTTTCTAGTGAGCGAATAGTGGGACTTATGGGCACCACAGATTCCTTCATGGATTTCTCTTAGTATGTAATTTCCATCCTCTGGGGAAACGTATTTCGACCAAGGGTGTGAGAGGGATTTTCGGTAGAGCTCCCCTCGGTGAACAGAATAGTGTGCTGCTTTGGCTTTGAGTTTCCGAGCTTGCAGCTTATCTTCCAAAAGTGTGCCATGTTCAAGATATTGGATGATGGGCTGTATCCATTCCGCGACTGCTTGTGTTCTGAAAATTTCATTGTCCTCTGTGCTGGGATTGGTGAGTGATTCGGTGAAATCCATATCCCTAACTGCCTGACTGTTCTCGGCTGCGGATTTAGTAAGGTAATCGGCCTCATGGTTGTCTTCTCTGGGAATCTAAACGATATTCCATTGGCCTCCGTCTTGTTCGATGTGTTGCAAAAGTCACCTGGCTTTGTCTACATACTTGGCGATGCAGGCATCTTTGACTTGAAATGCTCCGCTGACTTGGTTGACTACTAGTTGGGAATCCGAATGTATAATGAGGTGTTCGGCCCTGACTTCCGCTACTAGCTTCAACCCTGTAATGAGTGCTTCGTATTCAGTCGCATTATTGGTGGCGTTATACTCTATGCTGACTGCGTATTGAATATGAACTTTATGTGGTCCCCTGAGGATTATTCCTGCTCCGGAACCATGAGCTGAGGATGCTCCGTCGACATAGAGCTTCCATTCTGGCATTTTGGTCAGGGTTATATCTTCCGGAGCCATTTCTTGTACAAAATCTGCTAAGGCCTGTGCCTTCATCTGCTGTCGAGGTTCGTAATCAATGTCGAACTCGCCGAGTAAGACCGACCATTGCACTAGCCTGCTTGAAGTTTCTGGTCTCTATAATATTTTGCGTAGTGGAAAATGGGACCGGACCACGATATGATGAGCTTGGAAGTAGTGACGAAGCTTTCGAGAAGTATGAAACACAGCTAAGGCTAACTTGTCTAGCACGGGGTATCAGACTTCAGGTCCTCGGAGCATCTTGCTGACATAGTATATAGGGCTTTGCTGGCTTCCCTCTTCCCTTATCAGTACTGAAGTGATGCATTCTCGGCCAACGGACAGGTATAAGTACAATGTCTCGTTCGGTATTGGACAGCTGATTAATGGTGGGGAAGATAAGAATCTTTTGATGTCTTCAAATGCTGCTTGGCAATCAGCGGACCACTGGAACTTGTCGAAACTTTTGAGAGCTCGGAATAATGGTAGACATCGCTTAGCTGAGCAAGAAATAAAATGCCCCAGTGCGGTTATTCTTCCGTTTAGCTTTTGTATATCCCGGATGCTCTTTGGTACGACCATGTTGAGTATGGCTTCCATTTTTTCTGGGTTGGCTTCAATGCCTCGGTGGGAAATCATGAAACCCAGGAATTTGTCGGCTTGAACTTCGAAGACGCATTTATCAGGGTTCAACTTAATCCTGGATTGGCTTAGTAACTGGAGGACTTGATCCACGTCCGCTGGGTGGTCTTCAAGATGTTTGCTTTTGATGATGATGTCATCCATATATACCTCCACGCTGGTCCTAATCTGGCTCTGAAGGACTTGGTTCATCATTCTTTGGTATGTGGCTCCGGCATTTTTCAGTCCGAAGGGCATCACCTTGTAACAATACAACCCTTCGTGTGTGATGAAAGATGTTTTCTCCTGGTCTTCTTTCTTCATGGGGATTTGGTGATAACCTTGGGCTGCATCCACAAAGCTATACAGGCCATGGCTAGCCGTGGAATCGATGAGTTGATCAATCGTTGGTAACGGGTAACTGTCTTTAGGGCATGCTTGGTTGAGGTCGGTGTAGTCTACACACATTTTGTACTTCCCGTTTGCTTTCTTGATGAGTACTACATTTGCTACCCAGTCCGAATGAGTAACCTCTTTAATGAATCCGGCTACTAGAAGCTTTGCTGTTTCCTCAACAATAATCTTTTGTCTTTCGTAGGTGAAAGTTCTTTTCTTCTGTGCTACTGGCTTGGCCCCTGGTTTGATATCTAGGCTGTGACAGGCAACCCGCGGGTCCACACCGATGATCTCGGAAGCTTGAGAAGCAAAATCTTCTGAATGTCTAATAAGGACATTCCTTAATGTGTCTTTGATATTTTGATTAAGGGCATTACCGATTTTCACGGATTTTCCTCCCTTGATTTGTAATGTCTCCGTGTCTTCCACCGGTTGTGGATTAGCGCCTTGCTTCTCAACTTCCAATGCTTTCAAATGAAAAGCTTCCGCCAGAGATTTCATGGTCATCTAATAGCATTATCTGGCCATCTACTGATCTCCCCTGATAGTGAGGGTCCCCGTTCTGATTGGGATTTTCATGGTTAATTGCCGGATGCTGGTGACTGCATCTACTTTGTAAAGTGCCGGTCGCCCTATTATCCCATTATAGGCTAGTGGTATGTCTACCATGTTGAATGGGGTCCGGACGGTTTTCGTTTCCTCATCCTCTTGGTTTCCAAATTCTAGATCCAGATTGATAATCCCCAATGGTTGCACTGTTCCTCCATAAAAACTAGTGATGGGGTTCTGGATGGCAGTTAAGTTGGTGATGGAGCCGCCCATAGCTTTGTACGCATTCCAAGATAAAACATTGATAGCACTCCCGTTATCGACCAATAACCTTTTGACTCGATACTTATTTATGAATGCGGTTATCACCAGGGCATCACTGTGAGGGTGATGTATAGGCGAATTGTCTTCCGAGTTAAGAATGTTGTTGCTTTTACCGGGTATCGTTTTTCCTCTATTACGTTTTAATCGTTTCCTAGTGTTTTCTCCTCCCACAATCATGTTCATCGTTTCGATCGGTTCTTTCCTCGCTTTCTTTGCCTCGGTTTTGTCACGGTCATGGTCTTCCATGTTTCCGCGTCTCCTTGGTGCATCAGTGAAATTATCAAGCTTTCCCCGCTGCACCAGTTTTTCTATGGCACTTTTCAGTTCTCTAAAGCCTTCTATGTTATGGCCGTATTCCCTATGGTACTTGCAGTATTGGCTTCTATCATGAGTAAATCTCTGGCTTGGGCTAATTCTTTTGGCTAGCGTAATTTCCACTCCATTCTGCCTGACCCACATGAGGATCCTTGATCGAGAAGTGTTCAGGGGTGTATATCTATCTGCTTCCCTATCAAATCTGTCTGCCAGAACTCTGAAATTTGTTTTTGGGAAGCTTACTCGTCTTTGCTTCGGCCTTTCATCTCTAGTTGGTGGCCTATCTTCTTCCCGATGCATCCTCCTATCCTCGTCCATTTTTATCATCCGGATCGCTATCGCCATTACTTCGGCAAAGGTACTCGGTTCTTTAGTCATTAATTTTTCCTTTAGCTTGCCGAGTCTAGTGTCATTTTTTAAAGCTTCTATGGCGAATTCATCAATGAGGTGCTCAATCTGCATGGCTGTTTTGTTGAACAAGTCGAGGTAACTCCGTAGAGACTCGTCAGCTTCCTGCCGACACACCCGGAGGTCGTTGATGTTTTTCGCATGAGGGATATTAGTGATAAATCTGATATAGAATTGCTCGGCTAAGTCTTCAAAAGAAGTGACAGTATTCTCCGGAAGCTGATGAAACCATTTTTGGGCGCTTTTTATGAGTGTACTTGGGAAGACTCTGCACATGATTCCATTGTTTACATTATGGAGCAGCATCTTTGTTCGGAAAGCAGATATGTGACTAATAGGGTCTCCTGTCCCATCGTACTGATCGAGCTGTGGGATTCTGAACTTACTAGGAATCTCTGTTTGAATTATTCTGCTGACAAACGGAGTTCTGCTATCCATCACAGATTCTTCTTCCTTTCTAGGTTTAGTCCGGGCCTTATTCATTGCTTCCTCAACCTTTTGTGCTAATTTTGAATCATCGAGAGCTAGGATGGATGAACTACACTCCCCTTCTGGTGCTTTACCCTTCCCTGTGCTCGTCCCTGGAGCCTGCCGGGGTACTGCATTATCATTATTTGGAGCTGGTTCAGTATGCTCGCTCTGTATTATAGCGCTTAGTTGTTGTTGCATCAGGGTAATTTGTGCCTGAATATTTTTTATCATGGCGTCTTTGCTTGCTTGGTCAAGGCCGAGTGTTTAGGTTATTGTGTTTAGGTTTGGAGTGGTTATTGTTGGTGTTTCTAGTAGGCTTGAAAAAGGTATTGAGGGTATTGATCTATGGTGCTGCAGCAGAGCATAATGTGGGAGATCTGTTCCCAAGGACGGGTATCTCGGAGTGTTTTTCGGAGGTAAAGATGTATGGCCGGATGTGGCCCTAACAAGCTGCAAGGTGGGTGGTGGTATTATTACTGGGAAAGGGCTTGAAAGGTCAGTCGAAAGGATGGGTGCGGAAGGATTAGTGCCGCCCTCAGGAATTTGGGCCGGAGGTGGACTGGAAGTCATGGTGAAAGTGTCTTTAGCTTAGCAAGTGAATGAATGGCTTTTCCCAAGGAGTTCCCACAGACGGCGCCACTTGATAACTGGTTTCCGGGACTCCTGGGCTGAGCGTCCTGCAAAGCACTGAGCAGAGGGCAAGGTGAGAGGTGGGGGGAATCCCCACAAACACTATGATGCCTAAGTTAGAGAATAGAAAACGGGTGGCTGAAAGATAGCTTGAGTATGTATGAATGAGATAAGATGTCCTCTAATGAGGGGTACATGGTGTTATATATAGTGATACTCAAACCTGGGAGGAATAGGAATCCTTGTGGGAGAGTATTCCTACTTCAGTTAGGATTCTTCTTTGAGGTAGTTCCTTGGACGAATCTGTCTTCTCCTTTGTCCATGTGTTCCTAATTAGGGGGGTGGATGACCCCTAATTAGGTGGGAACATTCTAGATGGTATCAATAATAATAATAATAATAATAATAATAATAATAATAATAATAATAATAATAATAATAATAATACAAAGATTTTTCTCAACAACAACAAACTTACATATATGGTAAACATATATATATATATATATATTATGACAATTAAAATCATAATGTATGTGCATAAAAATAAAATGATGTAAAAATAATAATATTAATAGTTCTCAATAGAATTTTAAATTTAGTATTTAAATATACAATTTAATATATCAATAATAACAACATAAAATAAAGATAATTAATATTGTTGAAAACCTCAATATTTATATAAATAATTTAAAATATTTGGGTTATTACAACAATAAGATTGTTTCATATATGGAAAATAAGCTAGAATTAAATGAAAAATAAATAAATAATATTTCAAATTTCTTACCTTTAGAATTTGTATTCCAATCATTTTAAAATTTTTAAAAATGAAATTGTCACTCCACTTCTCATTGTATTGAGTATCCTAAAATTCTAATATACATTTACAAAGCATGTTTAAAAAAGACATCATTGGATATATATGCAGTTGGAAAAATAAAATGAATTTGTTATGTATTCTTCATAAAGCTGAATGAAAGTGTACAAAATACGGAAAATGAACTAAACGTATACGAAAAAGAGATCAACAGTGAATAAAAAATATTCCAAATTTCATGCATTTGGAATATGTATTCCAATAATTTTTAAAATTTTTGGAAATGAAATTGTTATTGTAATAAATAAAAATTAGTAGTTGTTTCATTCCTTCAAGTATAAATTATGTTAGAAGTCGGATCTTTCGTGGTGATTGTAATAAAGATATTGTATCAAAAAGTAAAATATATAGACCATATTCTAAATTACTATAAACAAAATAAAGGAACTAACTAGGTCATGAAGAAAGAATTTTTTTTAACACACATTCATAGTGAATTAGACAATAAAAAATATGCATTAGATGGTAAAGGAAAAATACAATTAATTAAATTTGAAATATTTTGTAATGTATTAAATCATAAAGCATATTTGTACTCTTGTAATTCCAATAGCACTTGTATCAATCAGTGATCTATATGCTTAATTTATGAAAAGTAAATTGAAAGCAGGATCTACTATCTTGAATTACATTTATAAAAGTGATAACTAATTCAAAACTAAAAGTAAAACATAATTATGTTAAGCAGTAACTAACAATAAAGAAAAAAATGAAAAAGAGAAAGAGGAGGAAATGAAATGAAAGTAAAGCAATTGAAAAGAGTGGGTTATAACTGATTCATATGTTGTTGCTACGTTTTTTTAATTCTATTTTATATAGAATTTTATATATTTTTTCTATGTAAATTTTATATAATAATAACAAATTTATAAATTTTATTTTATATATTATTTTTATATATTATATAATATAGTTAACATATATAACATATGATTTAAATTTAATATATAAGATATAAGATATATTATTTTTATATATTATATATATTATAATATATAGTGTTATTATATAATATAGGGATAAGTACAATTTTAATTTATGTGGTTTTTCCTTTTGGCAAAACCGCTCATGTGATTTTTTTTTTTGTTTTTAAGTGCTATGTATTTTATATTTTTTTACACTTTAGTATCTTTTTAACTAATATCATCATTATTTTATGATAAAATATTAATAAAATATTAATTTTCAATGATAAATTTATTTTATATATAGTTTATGATCAATCCAACCAATTGGTTATTTTTAAAAATATTGTAAATTTATTTTAATAATAATTTCTTTTTATTCATAATTAAATTAAAAATATATCTAAATTTGATTTTTTTATGAGTTTATTATAGTTGAATAATATATTACTCATTATATGATTTTAGTATTGAAAATGCATACTATTTTTACATTAAAACATATGTTTTAAACAATACTTGTTAGAAAGATACTAAAATGTAAAACAATGTAAAACACATAATACTTAAAAAGTTAAAAAAAATAATATTGAACTGATTTTGCAAAAGGTAAAAAATCATATATAATATGTACTCATAGAAATTAAAATTGTACTCCTATAATATATAATATATATTATAAAAATACATTATATATAATATATTAATATAATATATAGTGTATCTAAAAAGATCCATAATCTTGGATGGGGAACAATCGAACCGTGGCGTTTTAGTTGTAGACGACACCTCCTAATCACCAGACCACAATCTTATATTAAATATTTTAACAATAACTTAGGTGCTTTTGTTTAGTAAAAAATAAGGGTGGGAATCGGAATCAGAATGAATGATTCTGATTCATAGTATTTAGTTGGATAAAATTAACATAAGAATGGAAATGAGATTTCTCCATTAATAGAAATTATCATTCTCCTCTTATTTTTAAAGAATAACTTTTCATTCCTTTTGAAAATAAGTCAAATTAATTATAAATTGGTCAAAATTTTAAATATTAACATTTATTTTTTAAAAATTTATAAATGAAACATATAAATTAATAAAAATATGCATTAAATGTATGAATAAAAATATTTATCAAAAGTAAATAATTTTTATAATTTTTAAAAAAATTATAATAATATTTTTATAAAAAATATTTTATAATACACAATTATAATATTAATTTTTAATATATAAAAATAATTTTAATGTTAATTTTTTTATATAATAAAATAATTACAAAAATATTTTTTTATAAAAGAAGTTTTAGTTGTTAAATAATATTTGTTTCTCATTCTCGTTACTATTTTCTAGTAAAACTAAATACTTCAAATTTTCATTTCCTTTCTCATTATTTTTCATTCCCCTTAGAAGGCATTTGTTTGTAAAAATGAGGATAAAAATTGAAATCAGAATGAATGATTCCGATTTTTAATGTTTGATTAATTAAAATTTTATGTGGGAATGAAAATGTGATTCTCTCATTAATGAGAATCACTATTCTCCTCTTATTTTTAGAGAATAACTTTTGATTCCCGTAGAAATCAAGTCAAATTAATTATAAGTTAGTCAAATATTTAAATATTAATATTTATTTTTAAACTATATAAATGAAGAATATAAATTAATAAAAATATGCATTAAATGTTTGAATAAAAAATATTTATCAAAAGTAAATAATTTTTATACTTTTTTTAAAAAATTATAACAATATTTTTATAAATAAATATTTTATAGTACATAATTATAAATATTAATTTTTAATATATAAAAATAATTATAATATTAATTTTTATATTAAAAAATAATTACAAAAATATTTTTTCATAAAAGAAATTTTAATTGTTAAATGATATTTGATTATTATTCTCATTGTGATTACCTTGTGAAACTAAATACTTTTTTCAAATTTTTATTCCCTTTTTCTTCCTTTCAATTATGATTCCAACACTGATTACGAAATCCGAACCAAACCCTCCCTTAATTAAATAGTTAATAGCAAGACCACCTTGCATGCCGCTACAGCTCCCATACACTGGAGACAAGGAGGTAAATAGTTTTTAATACTTGGGCATGTTAATAATAACAAAAAATTAGGTACATATTAGAAAAGAGGGTGTGTTTTTTGGCATTAACATAAAGATCCCTAAATTTTTCATGTTCATTATTCTAGGCTGCCATGAACATCTTTCTTCTAGTTCTACCTTCTTTTTTTATTGTTCAAATTTTATTTTATTTTTTATTAAAGTGCCATTAACAAAAATTTTATTTCATTATGTTAATTTGAGTATAAATCTACAATTTTATCTTACAGAAGTAGTTTTATTTGAAATTAAATGAATTTTTCTTAATTAATGTATATATCATTTAATTTAATATTAGCAAACAATTTTTCTATATTTACCACGTAAGTATATCATACATCAATTATAATAATTGGGCTTGTGATTATTGCACATCACCATTATTATTAGTGAAATCTTAATTACTGAATTCATTTTTTTTAAAAATTCCCTGCAAGCCAAGCCTGAATTCTCAAAGCTTGGTTCGGCTTGACTCAGTTCCATTACACCCCTAACTACATATTAACATAAAATCATATAATATATATAATACAAAGATTAATAACTTATTAAGAATTATATGTATATATAATACAAATATTATAAATTCTTGAATATAAAAACTATTCAAGCATTTAGCATTAAAAAAATGATTTATGCATTCCTAATTCTTATTTTAATTAAAATTTTAAAAATAATTACAATTTAAAGTTTAATAATTTATTCTTGAAATTTAAAAATATAAATAAATTATCAAAATATTAAATCTAATTTTTTATAAAATAAAAATAAAAATTGTCAGCGTGGGAATTGGGATAAATATGAGAATTATTTTTGGTCATAGTCCCCTGATTTTAACAGAAAGATTTAACATTGTTAGAGGTTATGTTTACATGCAACATATTTGAAAACTTCAAAGTTATAGTTTATCCTCAAAAAAATCTAAAGTGTCAAAGTAAAAATTAGAATAAATATTTTGGTCATTTTTAAACATTTTCCCGAATAAATATAAGCCTAAGCTCAAACCTTGGAACACTATTAAGAATAAAAAGAATTGAAATTCTAGAAAAGCAATTTAATTAATAATTTAGAAAATTAATCATATTATATAAATAAACAAAATGCATAAGAGATAAATCACTAATGGGCCTATTTTGACCTCTTCTTTTCTTTTTTTTGGCATGCCTTCTTTTGTCTTTCAAAAATGGCTTTCCATGTTTTCATCTTAGTATTTCAGCATTTTCCATTTTTTTTTTCATTTTTGGCCCTTTGTTTTTAGTTTAAGAGTCACTTCATAATGAGAAGAAATAGCTAAGATACAATATTTCTTTTTCAGTTTCATTCAAGTAGAGAGAAGAGGCCATGGTTTTTTTCAGTTTCATTCAAGCTTAAGAGCCACCACAGATGCATGATCCTCAGATCTCTGATAAACTGCCATAGTCTAATAATTCTTTGTTGACTTGTCACCATCCCTTCTTCGATCCGAATGATGAGGATTTGATTACTGGGATTCGTAATGACTGTGTGAAGATTGGGAGGAGATTTAAGTCTAGAATCTTGAAACTATCAAGTAATGTGAATGTATCAAAGATCACTAAGATCACGTCTAATTTTTTACAGATTGGAATGAAAGAGATTTTAATGATGAATAATTGATTGAGAGTGTTGTTGGTGTTACTGCAGAGGTTATTGCTTTTGCTATAGATATTGCAATGCATTTTAAGACTTGGCTTGACTTTCCCATTAATGATCATGACAATTTTGATGGTAATTTTTCTTCGCTATACATGATTTCTATGTTTATTATTGATGAATTGCGAAAAAATTTAAATGTGGCTTTAAATTCATGTGTAGAAGAAAAATTCATGATAGTCCTTTCATATGTTTATGTGTAATTCTTTTGTTTTCCCCAGATTTTGACATGTCTGATGCATAACAATAACATGCTTTGGCTGTTAAACGTCTTTCTCCAAGATTGGCTGCTCTTTGGATTAAACTTTGTCCAGGATACATGAGTGAAGGCTACTTTTGAAAGATTTACTTTGATCTTTTGCATCCTAAACTTAGTAAATATGACACTCAACTACTTTTAACTCCCTAAGTATGTTGGCTTTTTGTAGTGTAGATGGTCATTTCACATTTTCTTGAATCTATGCCTGTGTTACACAATTAGCATTGCATGGTATTGATGTATCTATGATTTCACAATGCTTTTTGTGAACATAGAAAGTAGGGAAGAAAATTGAGGGTATTACTTATTAGCTTTGTCATCCAAGTCATCACATATATGTGTCGCATCTTCTTCACTCTTGAACCTTGCCCACACTCAACTCAATGACAATCTTTTAAAGGAATCAAAATTTTGAACCTTGTCATCTGGTCTAAGTTTGAGACAATTTAGTGGAGCAAAAGTCATTGTTTATTGTGATGTATGCTACAAATATGGTGAATTTGTTTGGTTGTATTGTTGTTGATTATATATGTTTGTTGTTGTTTTTCTGTTATTGTTTTTTATTTTTTTCGATTGTTGCTTTTTGATTGTTACTTTTTGTTGTTTTTATTTTTTTAATGAGAAAAATTGTTTTTCGATTGTTATTTTTGTTGTTTTCTAGTTTTTTTTTTGTTTTTTTTGGATTGTTGCTTTTTTATTTTTCAATGTTGTTACTTTTTGTTTTCTATTGATGTTTTTTATTTTTGTTTTTTTGTTGATGTTACAAATACACCATAAGGATCATAAACATGTTATATATTGATGATCAATAAGTATCAGATACTTTTTAAAAAAAAAAACTTGTTAGACATTTTAATAAACAAATCAAAGTAAAAAAAAATAAAATCTTTATTCTTTAAGAACATAAAAGGGGAAAATTTTGTTTATTACTTGTTGTTACAATAGTTGAAGATATTTATTGTTTGTTTTTACAACAATTAAAGATGTTTAGTTCATAATCATTTCATTTGAAAAAAAAGGTATGAAGAGAAAAAAAAAAAAAAGAAAACGGTGACAAAAAAAAAAGATGATGACAGTACCTTAAAATTAGAAAAAATGTTGAGCAAAAAAATTGAGAAAAAAAAAAGATGAAGACAATAGAAAAAAATGTTGAGCAAAATAAAAACGTTGAGAAAAAAATGAAGATAATAAAATAAATGTTGAGGAAAAATAAACTAGCCCTTTTTCTATTAGATCAAAAAAATAATTAAAAAAATTGGCCCTTTTTCTATTAGATAAAAAAAATTAATTAAATACAAAAAGGATGCAAAATATTGAGTAAAAAAAAGAAGATGAAGACAATAAAAAAATGTTGAGTAAAAAAAATATTGAGAAAAAAAATGAAGATAGTAAAAAAAATATTCAAAAAAAAGATAGTATCTTAAAAATAAGAGAGGAAAGAAAAATGGTCCATATTTGAAAGAAAAAATTAGGAAAGTCAGTTTTGAAAAAGGAAAAATTAATTTTAAAAATATTTTTAATTGACGTGACTTTTGATAATATTATTAATTGTTATTCTATTTATGAAAAAATCCCAAAACATAAAGCTAAAGACAAGCAATATCTAGTTTCTATATAAGCTATGATATAAAATTGTTTTTTTTTTTTTAACGTAAATTCATGATATACATAATTCTTTGGCTAAAACATACCTAGCCCCTGAACTTGTAGTGAAAAACCTTTTGACTCCTTATATTTAAGGTTTGATCTTATAGACATATTAACTTGTAAATTTTGACTTTGTAGATACCTCCTTACTAACAGTGATAACATGTGCTCCAGCTGAGATTTTGGCTCAATTTGTTTTTTATTGATAAATTTCTTTTTAGTCATTGAACTTATATGTAAAATTCAAATAGGGTCAAGTTGATTATTTTACACAAAAAAATTATTTAAAAATATACTTTATAGTTCAATTAACTTTATAATCTAATAAATAATAAAAATATTATTTACAATTTTTTACAAATATATAAGTTATTTTAAAATAAAATTAAATAATTTAAACAAACATTTAAAAATATTTTAATATGTATAAAATCATAAAAAATTCATATTACAAAAATAATAAATTTATAAAATATTATGAATTCTACATTATGAATTGTAAAAATACAAAATTTATAATAAAATAACTAATAAAGGTTGATTATGTAAATGCAAATTTTATTTTAATATTAAATTGACAAAATAAATTATTTTAAAATTTTAATTAAAATAAGTGAATATTATAAAGTTATATTGACAATTTATAACTCAAATTTATTAAATTATTATGAATAAAAATACTTTTAGATTTTTAATTTCTCTTAATTAAGTTAATAACCTAAAAAATGATAATTATTAATTTCTCTGAATAATTATTCATTGATTATTTATTTTTTTATTTACTTGTGTAAAACTATTATGTCTCATATTAAGTTGTTTATAATCTAATAATTTTTATTTATTAATAATTTTTAAATTATAAATACAAATAAAAAAATAAAATTAATATAATTTGAAGACTACATTATATTTATAAATATTATAAACTTTATACTTTAAATTATAAGATTTTAAAAATGAACTAAAAATCAATAAAATTATTTTTAAAGATATAATTTTTATTTTACTTTTAAATATACATTTTTCAAGTCCATGCATGTAAATAAAATATTTTTAATTTTAAAATTAAATATCTAATATTAAAATTTTAAAATATATTTGTCACTGTAATTTCAATATAATCAGAATACATATGTGTAAATAAATGAATAATAATAATAATAATAATAATAATAATAATAATAATAATAATAATTATTATTATTATTATTATTATTATTATTATTATTATGCCTTAAAATGATAAAAAAAATGTTAAAAAAATGAAAGGATTAAATGGTAATTTATAAAAATTATGAGAATAAAAAAATTTTGTTAGTTAAGGAGCATGAACCAAAATACAGAGATGTTTAAAGAATACAAATTTTACAAATTGAAATATCTATAAGGTCAAACTTTAAGTATATGAATCTAATGAATTTTTCACTATAAATTTAAGGGGCTAGTTATGTATTTTGCCTAATTCTTTCTTCTCTCAAACATATCGTTATGTCAAGCAAGAAGGGGAAGCATTTAATTATAGCTAATTTTCCTTTGGCCATAAATATTTTTTTAACTAAGTAGTTATATATTATTTGGCTATTCAAAAAAAGAACTTGGCTACTAAGCTAATTTTCCATTTTAATTTTTTAAGTAGCATGCGGAATGTGATAATTTAAAATAATTTCTTTAAAGCTAGTGAATCAATAATTTAGTGATTAGTTTTTTAAATATTATAAAGTGTCAATTTCAATTTACAATTATTAATTTTTAAAAATTAATATTTATGTTCAAAAAAGGACAATTACTTTCTATTATACAAATTATTTAGATAATCTGACGTTACTAAAAAAAAAATTTCACCAAACCTCGTATTCAAATGAGTTTTAATATGATTAATTCGTTAGCGATTTTAATCATTTTAGAGGAATTGACAAAAAATATTATCAATCTATGATAATTTTTTATAGTTCCTAAATTATGGTATTTTATATAAAAATTAAATAAGTAATTTTATCCGTTCGAATAGCGAAAAAAGAATATATATATATATATATATATATATATATATATATATATATATATATATATATATATATATATATATATATATATATGGCTTGCAATTGAAAATAGGTAATATATATTTTTGAAATTTAAAAAATTATTAGATAGACTTAAATTTTTTAAAACTTCATAATTACAGGATAGATGCTTTTAAAAAAATTTATAAATTCTATTTATTAGACTAAATAATTTTTTATTAGGTAATTGTTAAAGAAAATTCGATATGATCTTTTTTTTTTTAAGAAAAAAATTCTACTAAGACAACAAAATATATGAATTTCCGTCTAATTTGATCCTTTTGAAGCGTAATTCTTACATCTGTGACATTAGATAAAAATTTACCGCAAATGGCAATTTTTTTAGAAGTAGCACACTTTAAGAATTATAAAAAAAATACTTAAGAGTATGTTGGTTTAACTATTTATAATAGTGGATACAAATATCTGATAGTTGATAGTGGATACAGATAACTAATAGTTGATAAATATGAATTGTTTAATAAAATTTTATTAACTGTTAATATTAATGTATCAAATTATTATTAAAAATATAATTTTATAATATTTTAATTATGTAAATTATTTAAAAATACTGTGTAATGATAAATAATTATCTACTATTTTTTATTTATATATTGTTACAATTAATAATAGAATTCATTTAAAAATGAGTTTTATTAATTGCATAAATTTTTTAAAATTTTTTTGGTGTAAATACTATAATAATATTGATTTTATTATGAGTTATAAAAAATTAATTATATATATTTAATATAATTGAAATTATTTGTTATTAATTATTTTTAATAAGGGTATAATAGCTCAAATTGAAAGCAAAAATAAATCAGCTATTAATTGATAAAAAAAATTAAAAAAGAGTGTAATGAATCTTAGCTGTTTTGGGAAAAAATTACTAGATATTGATAATTTTGAAATTTTGTTAAATATTAAAGTGTTAGCTAATTCGAAAGAAATCTCTAGATCAAATGATATTATAATGAATTAGAAAGTTAAACCAATAAAAATGAAATATTTAATTAAAATAATAAAATTATAACATGAAAGTATATAAATGAACTTTAAATAATTTAATATTATTAACTTAACTTTCTAACAAGAAATTATATTGTAACACTGCTTTTTCATGTCAAATAATGACATAGAAAGACAAACGAATTATATTGTAACACCTATTACAATTAAAAAGAAAAGAAATAATTGAATTTTAACTTAGAGATTTTAATTTATGCTCATTTGCTCTGTTATCACAGAGGCCTAGGTTTTTCAAGCCTGCAACAATTGTTACACACAAAACAAACCATTCAGCTTTCTATCTTCTATTAAAAAATAAATAAATATGAAAGTGACAAAATTTGGACTAACAACAAAACAAAATCCATCGGATGTCGTAGTTGGAGCAACAATTTTGCTCCTCTTTTCCTATGAAAAAAATCCATGGGGATGTTGTTGTCGGCGAGTGTACGCCTTGTCTACTGCTAAAGTTTTATAAAAAGGTTTTCTGATGCCAATTTCTGAGCAATATAGGCTTCTCGATCTTAATTTGAAAAGCTCTGGATCACTGTTTGTTGGGAGTTAAATTCTGCAAATGATTTTATATTTTCCATTGCAAATGACAACACATATAACATTTGTTTCTTACACACTTCAAAACCCTCATATCTAAACCTAAAGTTACAGTTTTTCATTACTTGGTCAGTCAACTGCAATTCTCTACTGAGTCAGCTTAAAAAATGTTATCTTCAACTACCAAGTATGTGAAGAAACCTCAAAATGCTAATTCTGTGCTACTGAAAGTGGTTTCTCGATATGTTGATTCAGTGCTAAATTTCCTTGGTAAAAGTGGTTTCTCAAAATGCTATATATATATAGTTTGAATAGAAGATAGAAAGCTAAATAATTTGTTTGTGTAGCAAGTATTGTAGGCTTGAAAAACCTAGGCCGTCGTGAAAATAAGGTAAGTGGACACAAGTTAAAATGCCGAGGTTAAAATCAAGTATCTCTTTCCTTTTTAATTGTAATAGGTGTTACAATGTGATTCGTTTGTCTTCCTGACATGAAAAACCGGTGTTACAGTATAATTTCTCCATTAAAAGTCAGGATAAAAATAAGGATAAGTATAAAATTTCTGATAGTTGCTTGAATCGGCTGAACCAAAATAAGGATAAGTATAAAAATAAGCATTAAGTACGAAACGTGCTACTGACATCACACACAAATCTAGACAGTTGCTATCTTTTAATCCATACCGTACATTAATGTTTTTGTCCATTTACTAATGTAGCCGATGCATTTACTAATATTCTTGTCATGAACCACCGACCCAACGTGGGCAACTTCAATGTCCTCGCTTCTCAGCACTGCCATAAGAACCAGCTCATCACAAGGAGAATCAGAAGGAGAGAAGAAGAAGAAAAAAATGGCACAAAAAATGCAAGTTGATATCATTTCAAGAGAAGTCATAAAACCATCTTCACCAACTGTTCATCATAACACTCCTTTCAAATTTTCCCTTTTCAGCCAGCTTACACCCACAACCTATTCTCCTATCATTTTCTTCTACACATCACCACCATCGCCAACATTTTCACATAATAGCATCAGTCAAAGATTGATCCCCCTGAAGAAAGCTCTGTCACAAACACTAGATGTCTACTACCCTTTTGCTGGAAGGGTGGTAGATAACCTTTATATCGAGCATTTCAATGAGGGTGTTCCTTTTTTTGTGGCAAGAGTTACTGGGTTATCACTCTCTGAGTTTCTTAGGAGCCCAGAAGTTGAGCTCTTGAATGGGTTCCTTCCAATCAAGCCTTATGCCTCTCCTAAAGAAACAGACATAATGAATGTTCCAATAATGGCATTTCAAGTGAGTGTGTTTTCTTGTGGTGGGATTGCTATAGGCTGGTCAGCATCACATAAGCTCGTTGATGCACCAACTGGTGCTGCTTTTTTCCATGCATGGGCTACTTTATCGCGTACAGGGTCTCTTAATGATGTTATGAATCCGAATTGCGATGAGGCATCCATGTTCTTTCCACCAAGAAATGCATTTCCTCAAGAGCATTTATCGTTAATGGAGAGTTTATGGTTCACAGAAGAAAAATTTATTTCAAAAAGATTCGTGTTCGATGCTAAAGCTTTAGCTTCTCTTAGAGTTAAAGCTAGAGGAGACGGCAAGGAGAACATAAAGAAGCTGCCATCGCGTGTTGAAGCTTTGTCCTGTTTTATATGGAAGTTTTGCATGGCTGCATCCAGGACAGCTTCAGGCACACCAAAACCTTCTATTTTAGTTGAAGCAGTAAATCTTCGAACAAGAACAAAGCCACCAATGTCTAATGTGTCAATTGGCGATATCTTTTGGTGGGCAACTGCAGTTGCTGATCCATCTTTACATAACAAAGAGTTGCATGAGCTAGCAGCACTACTCGACGAAGCCATTGCTGTATATGACAGTGATTACATGGAATCACTACAAGGAGAAAAAGGGTTTGAAACAATGCACGAGTACTGTGACCAGCTACAAGGGCTATTTTCTTTAGAAAAACCTGATATCTTCGCATTTACAAGTTGGTGTCATCTGGGTCTTAATAAGTTAGATTTTGGATTTGGAGAGGTCTGTTGGATTGGTGCTTTAGGGAAGGTTGAAACTCCGTTCCGAAACCTTACTGCGTTTTTTGAAACAAAAGATGGTAAAGGAATTGAGGCATGGATCAATTTAGATGCAAAAAGAATGGCTTTGCTGGAACGTGATCCTGAGTTTTTAGCTTATGCTTCCCCTAATCCAAAGCTTTCAAACCTCTGAGTAATGTGTATGTGACATCAATTGCTGCAGCAGAGGGTGCATGGATCATTAAACATTTTCCCAGAAATAATGCTTTTACTGTTGTTTTCGCTAGTTTTTTTTATTGTTGTTTGTTTACATTGGTATGAGCCCATGACTACCAATACCTAAGGTATTTCTATATATATATGAGATCTCAATGAAAAGAATTCAGATTTTTATTATCAATGTTAATAATTTTTTATGATATTAAAAGGTTATAAATTTAATTTTTGACTATTTTTATTTTTAAATTTTAAAAAATAACAATAATTAAAAATACAAAGTAAGCAAGAATAGAAGTTTCAATTATTCAGTTACTGCTGAAGAATGATAGTGAAATAGTGAAAAAAGTTCTTCCAGTTCACATACACTAGTTAGCTCAGATTTTTAATTTGTTCATCCCCAGTTAAAAAGGATATCTAGTAATCGAATATAAATTCATCATCAATGGTTAAAGCTATACAAGAATGATTTTGATGGTTTAAATTCTATTTATATAGATATACATGTGTACACAGAAGAAAGACTCTTTATATAATATTTTAGACTATTTCTACGGTACAAACCTACCAAGTTGCCCATAAACTTAGGCTACTTTCCCAAAAAAAAAAAAGCCCCCATAAACTTAGATGTAATTGGCAATCAGTCCATAAATTGATTTTCTACCCAATTTGTTCGATGGCTTCACCACCTCTCTTGAAATTATGTCAACTTGCATTGCCATAGCAAATTTTGCGGAGAACAAAGAATCTGGACCTGTAAGACCCTAGTGCTTGCTCCATGCAGGGTTGCTTGTCCTCTTGGTTTTCCTTTTGGTATCTGATTTTTTACCTCTTTTGTAACTGATTGTCTCATACTTTCTAGCACCATCATTACCCTTGTGTCCTCCTCTCTTTGCCATAAAGAATCAGTTCAACTTAGCATGCTCTTGATATACTTGAAAAAGTTTATCCAAACTTGTGAAAGACATGCTTGGTTCAACGCCTGTTTTGACATTAATATTATTTGTTGAAGGTTGAACATCATCAATTGAAGCTTGAACTTCATTAGTTGAAATTTCTCTAAAGTCAGCCACATCATCTGCTGAACTTTTTTCTAAGTCAGCTACATCACCTTCAACCTCTCTTTCTCCTGCACCAATTATATTTATTGAATCTTCATATTCAATATCGCCAGCAATTGTCATCTCATTGACATATTCTTGTCTAGAAATTTTTATCCTACTAATGGAGATAACAAAGATTTGATACTAATTGCACAGAGAAAGTAGGGGCTTTTGAAAACTAAAACTCCATAACAAGTTCAACTCTAAGAAACTTAGCTTCACCAGACTATATATGAACTTCACCACTGTAAATTATAATTGAACAAACTCTATTTTGTTAATATTATCAATGCTAAATTGAGAAATGAGGAACACTTGGCGTTTAAGTTATTAGGGTTGGTTGCATGCAGCCTTAAATGAACGAGAATTGGAGAGCAGTACATCACACAATTCATTTAATCTTCCAAAGCTTTTTAGGGAAATGTTGTAACATAAGGGCTCAAATCTCCCTCTTTGTAACATAAGGCCATATTACTCTTTTTACTTCCATTGACTTTTTCTATCAAAAAACATTTAGATAAATTCTATCCTGATGTTATTGCTCTTAATGAAATTATCAACATGTTCATTGTTCGTATGAAAAATAAGATTCTTATATCAAAATTTTGAATACTTTGATATTAAAAAATGCATAATGTCATCAACATTAAATTTAATTTTAATTAATCTTATACTAATTAAATTTTAATCTACGAAAAAATGTATTAAACAAAATTATTGTTTGTGTTTTTTCTGTATGAAATTTCAATATATATATATATATATATATAAAGGTTGTACTTATACTTATAATAAAATATATTATAATGTCTATTTTAATTACACTTTTCTGCCATAATATAAAATTTGAAATAGTTTGTTTAGTTCATGATCTTAATTAATTGTCTTTTTGTTTTGAAAAATTGATTATATTCTATGTAATCTTGCTTATCTACTCAATTTTTTTAAAAAGTACTAAAAATTTAATAAAATTTTGTAAAAATGATAAAAAATAATATAAAAACATGCTATAATTTATAATATAAATTCAAAATATCTTAGAATTAAATAATTTAAAATATATTTTACTGATATTAATTAATGTACTGTGTATTGATTTGATTGACATGCGTGATGTGCTGATATATGTACTTTAGTCTTCCTTGCCAATTGAAAAGTTGTCTTTAGTTATAATTTCACCATGAAGATATAAAATGTAGAATAATTTTTCAATATTGTTAATTAAGAATGATGATGTAGTAAATTTTTACATATTTTTAATCAAATTCGATCTAGTTAAATTTTATTATTGATTTCTTGTTTTTGGAACTCTTGAATTTAAAACCTTATAAATGACCAACAAAGGGTAATGTGAGAGGTGGAGAGGATCCCCACAAACATTCTGATGCCTAAATCAGAAAACAAAGAGAGAAACTAGAAAGAGAAAGTAAGAACAATTAGAATATGAAAGAATATGATGAATCAGAATAAGAGATATGAGATTCTATTTATAGTGATATTTAAACATGAAAAGAGTAGGATTTCTCTTGAGATAGGAATCCTAAACAAAGTAGGAGAGTATTCTTTGTTCGTCTAGGACTCTTCTTGAGGCATGATCATTTCCTTAAATGGATTCAGCTGCCTTCCTTTTTCAAGTAACCTTCTTTAGGAAACAAAGTTCTTTCCTTACATAGGAGTATATACATGTGCGGTATCAAGAGCCTTCCCCCCGCGAGTCTGTCCAGATATTTATGTCCGATGTATCTGAGTTTGTTAATGATAGAATATTCGTGCTTCTGTATAAATGGAAAGTGCTTGGAGTCACTTCGTTTTGATATGAAAGGATGAGTTGAGGTGGTCAGCCTCAGTCACTGGGAAAGATAAAGCTCGGTATTGAGTCTCAAAACCATCGCGTCATTAATGTGTCATCCAAACCTTGAAGTGTGTAAAATCTATGGAGATGAATATGTAATGGATTGACCCATTAGTGCGAAAGCAATGTGACAGAACCAGTCATCACTGGTGTAATATCCCGTGTTTTTAAATATTTTAATACTGCATCGGGATATGCAGTGTTAATAATTTTTGTATATATTTATGATATTTCATGAGTTACTATTTAATTAAAATTGATTTTTAATTGTTTTATATTATTTTAAGCACTTTACGTAAAATTTTTTCGGGACTTGCATTTTCGGGGAAATTGATACGTAAATAATTTAACATTAATTATTTTAAACAATTTTACGGACTTGCATGAACTCATATATATTTTTAAAGTACAAAATAACATATATATGTGTATTTATTTATTTAACTAGGGTTTAATTAATTACCCTAATATTTTATTATTTATTAATTAGTTTTAATATTATTTAATTATTTTTAGTGTATAAATTATTAAAAATATTAAATTATATGTGTGTGGTGTATATTTAATGTGTGTGAGTTTATATTATTTTAATATATAGTGTAAAGTATATATATATACATATACATTTAATATTAAACAAAAAAATAAAGTTTGAGTTATTTACGGTTGTGCCATCGCCCACTTCTCCTTCTTCCCCGACCGGTTTCCGCCCTCACCACCGCTTGCCATCCCATTTTCTCACCATCGGTGTGCCTCCCGGCGTGCCACCTCCTTCCCCATCCTTCTCTGCCACCAGCAGTGCCTTATTCCGTCGAGGTTTGGCCGAAATAAGCTCGGGAAGCCGAATTCATTCTCACCGTCGATCACGGCATTTCCGACCACCATTTTCGACACCACCAGTCTCTTTCTTCTCCTTGAGCTCCAGTGAGTGTGATTCCAAGCTTTGTTTCACTAAAATGGTCTTGATTTGCTTAGGTTTCAATTTTTGTAATTCGGCCATTTTAGGGTTCTTGATTTTTTTGAACTTCTAATTGATTGATTCATGAAAAATTCCTTCACAAATGTTGTTCCCCTTAGCTTAATCTACATGTGTGAATTTTTGTAGAATTTTTGGGTATTTTTGAATATTTTAGTATTATTTTCTAATTTTTGAAAAGTAATTAATTAAATTATGAAATTGTGTTTTATGATAAATATAGGTGTTGAAATGAATTATAGAAATTTATTTGGAATTTTTATGAATTTATATGTATTTATTTTGAATTTGTTTAGGTTTATGTAATTTTGGAAAAATTAGGTTAATTGTGTTTTTAATTGAAATTAATTAGTTAATTGAGTTTAATTATTGATATTATTGATAAATATGTTGAGAAAATTAATTTTGGATAATTATACTATTTTTGATGAATTTTTGGAGTAATTTTAGTATATTTATATATAAAGGGGTATTTTGGTAATTTTACCCTAAATTGACTAAAAATGTAATTAAATTGGTTTTAATAGCTATTTAAGGTATAAAAATGATTTCTACAAATTATTTAGTATTTTTTATTTAATTAAAACTATTTTTTGTGAATTATTTTTAAATTATATATATAATATATGATTTTTCTAATAAAATGAGTTTTAGGGTTAATTACGTAATTTCTACTTATAAAATGTATTTCTATGATATAAGGGTATTTTTATATTATTCTGTGAATTGTGGACCCCGGTTGGTAAACTGTAGTTTGGAGTCCGACCGAGGGGTTGTGGATGTGATTCTGTATCTATTTTTCGAAGTGTATTTCTTTGCAGGGCCGGCTCTATTCTTTGAGTAGAGAGATGTCCATTTTACATGGGAGATTCTGCCGAATTTTTGGTAGAATTCTCGTAAAACTTGATGTCCAGTCGAATTCTGATTTTTAATTCTGTGACTAATATTCTAGATTGAGTTTCTAGGATTTTCTGTTAGGTTCATTCTGATGTCTGTTATTTATTGTTTGTTTAGTTATGCCGAGACCGAGGCCTAGTGGACCAGGCCCGTTGGACCCATCTCGAGGAGCGCACTAAGTGTGAGTTACTATTTTACATATATATACATAGGGTGCATGATTTAGAAATGTATGTTATTTTGATTAATTATGCATAAATAACTCAATTAGTATTTAAGTTTATTTTTAGTTTATTTTTGGTTTATCTTTGGTTTATTTTTAGTATATTGTAAATTATTTGCATGCTTTATTTAACATTTATACTTAAAATGTTTTTAAATATATTTCTAGTTTATTTTGCAAATATATTGGATTTATTTGAAGTATATATACTCGAAATATACCTGGTTTACTTTTGGTATATTTCTAGTATATATATGGTTTATGTTGCTGTTTATTTCAAATTCATGCATCATTTATTTTATGAATGTATGTTTTATAATTATAATGAAGGATATCAATAGAACATGCTACCTAGTGGGCAGCACTAGGACCGAGTACGTACCGGTACGCTTATAGCATTTAGGCTATATTACTAACCATTTGTGGATATTGATGGGATATGATTATTTAATGTGTGAGATGTGATTTGGGAGTGTGATTGCTGGAGCTCGGTTGATCAAGTGTCTCGGGGCCAATCACACTGATAGTTAGACTACTGGAGCTCGGTTGACTTAGTGTCTTGGGGCCAGTCTACTGTCCAAATAGATCAAGTGATTATATTGGAATAAGTGAGCCTGTATGGCTAGAGTGTTGTCTAACACTGTTTTCGAGGTTGCGATTTTCTAGGGTTCTATTTGATCCTTCATAAACGGTGATTTTCAATAAATATATATAAAATGATTTTATTGCATCTGTGTGTATTTGCTTGTATATATATACATTTTATATATATACTTTTGATTATGTGCACTGGCATTTAGTATGCATGTATATATATAATAGTAATTCACTCAATGAGGTCTGACTCCCCTTTGTTGACCATTTTTCAAGAGAGTCTTCTTCCTCAGACCTCAGTAGCAGGCCTATACGCCAGATTTCTTCCGCCCCAGCTTCTTTATGTAAACTGCTTATCTGAGTCTTGAGTTTTATTTTTATAATCTAGACACTGCAGTAGTTGTATAAAGTTGTGAGTTATGTATTTTAAGAATTTGAACTGAAACTTGTATTAAAAGATTTATTTATATAAATGAGATGAGGATTTGATTTAAATCCCGTGGTGGATTATTATTTTGATATTTATGATTTTATTCCGCTGCACAGTATATTATTTAATTATGTTATTATTATTAATATTACATGTTTTATTTTATTTTAGGCTTGCTACGGGTTCCGGATTCGAAAGAATTCTTGTTCCCTAGCGTCGGTCATGGCCCCTATTTTGGATCGTGACAAAGTTTGTATCAGAGCGGAGTTCTGTGTTAGGGCTTAGTTTTGTGAGTCGCGGCCCTAATTTTCAAGTTGTGTTTTCTTTTGGTAACTACTGCAGTGAATTAGGTTCGAGTATGTCTTGATAAGTATTCCTTGCTTTAGTTTTCTGCATTATTTCTCCGTTGTCTGTTTTATCTGAATCATTCTGTTGTCTTTTTAGAATGAGGAGGCGAGCGCGTGTCGCTCCATCGGTCGTTGAGGCCGAGGATGATGAGTCTTTTCAGGATGAGGTTTTACCTCCTGAGCAGCTAGTTAGACGTAGAGGTCATGGCAGAGGTAGACCTCGAGAGCGACAGGTTACCGTAGGTAAAGAGAGTTACAAGATGAGGAGCCTATAGAGCCTGAATTTGATATTCCTGTACCTCCAGTTGTTCAGCCTGTTTAGCCTGCCTATCAACAGGGTATGTCTGACCCTGAGGCAACTTTATTCTATGCCAGAGTTGGCAGGATTACGTTCGATAGGACTTCTACCGCTAGACTTTCTGTATGCGATCGAAACTCGGACTCGGACTGCTCACATTGAGTACCAGCGGATTATGATTGTTGAGTTTTCTGTTGAGGGACCAGCCTTAGACTGGTTTATTCAGATGATCCAGCCCTATATGATGGTGATGATTTGGGCTCAGTTTCGAGAGCGGTTTGTGAGGAGATTCTGTCCAGAGCCTCTCCATATGAGCTATCGTCTCTGACTGACCAGCATTTCTCTTGGTGATCGATCTATAGAGGAGTACACCTGAGAGTTTCTCCAGCTGGGTAGATATGCAGAGGATCTGATGCGAGATCAGTATTTCGCTGTTACTACATATGTCACCGGATTGGGTTCATCATTTGCTGGTATGCCTACAGCAGGCCTTACTATGGAGTTTGTGATTGAGTTGGCCAAGGAGATTGAGCTGAGGCTAGTTAGGCAGGGAGCGATGCCTGATTATTACCAGTTGGGAGTTTAGTCGAGTGGATTGCAGACTACACCATATTTGAGTTTTCATGTTGGGTCGAGTAGTCAGCAGCGAGGTCCGACTCAGCATAGTCAGAGGCAACAACAGCGAGTGCATCGGAGTAGCAGACATGGCCGTGGAGGTCAGCGTAGGCCATTCAGATTCGGATCACGTGCTTCAAGCAGCAGTAGTGGTCGTAGTTCTGGATTAGCTGCCAGTGTATGCCAGACCTGCGGTAGGGTCCATCAGGGACCGTGTTATCTGACACCACTGACATGCTTCAGATGCGGGCAGACAAGATATTTTGTTAGATCGTGTCCTTATTTCGGGTATCAGCAGCCGCAAATTCCACGATTCCCACAGCAGTTGATTGCTAGTGCTGCACCCGTGCCATTTCAGTTACCTCCAGCCCAGCATCAGAGTTCCACTCAGCTTGTTCCTCCACAGAGTCGTGGTAGAGGTGCTAGAGGAGGTGCCAGAGGTGTTGGCCAGGCTTCTACCAGTCAGTAGGGAGGTCGAGGACAGGCCATAGTCTTCCACCTTACTCAGCTGGATGCTCAGGCATCCAATGCAGTCGTGGCAGGTATTATTTTTGTCTATTACTTGGATGCATGGGTTTTGTTTGATCCGGGTGCCACGCATTCGTTTGTTTCTCCTATTTTTTCTTTTAAGTCTTGTTGGCAAGCTTCAAGGATGGCTTTTTCTTTGTCTGTTTCTACTCCTCTGAGCGATTCCTTGGACACCGATATTATTCTTTCTGGTTGTCCAGTTCTCATGGGAGGTAGAGAATTACCTGCTGATTTGATTCTGTTGGATGTGATGGAGTTTGATGTTATTCTGGGAATGGATTGGTTATCTCAGCACCATGCCATGGTAGATTGTAGGAATAAAGAGGTGACTTTCAGAATTCCTGATGAAGAAGATTTTAAGTTTGTGGGTGATAGGAGTTCAGTACCTCAGAATCTTATTTCTGCTATTACGGCTAAGAAGTTGTTGAGGAAAGGTTGTCAGGGATATTTGGCATTGGTCAGGGATACTTCAGTGGAGAAGTTGTCACTCACAGATGTTCTTGTTGCCTGTGAGTTTCCTGATGTTTTTCCTGAGGAGTTGCCAGGTTTACCACCTCACAGAGAGATTGAGTTCTGTATAGATGTGGTTCCAAGTACTACTCCTATATCTATGCCACCCTATAGAATGGCTCCTGCAGAGTTGAAAGAGTTGAAGGAGCAGTTGTAAGAGTTGTTGAATAAAGGTTTCATTAGACCCAGTATTTCTCCTTGGGGTGCACCAGTCCTATTTATGAAGAAGAAGGATGGTACCCTGAGACTGTGCATTGACTACAGAGAGCTAAACAAGGTGATAGTGAAGAACAAGTATCCTCTCCCGAGGATAGATGACTTGTTTGATCAGCTATATGGTGCAAAGTTCTTTTCTAAGATTGACTTGAGGTCGGGTTATCATCAACTGCGGATTAGTGAAGCCGATGTTCCTAAAATGGCATTCCGCACGCGATATGGCCATTATGAGTTTCTAGTGATGTCTTTTGGTTTGACTAATACACCAACAGATTTTATGGACCTGATGAACAGGGTATTCAGACCATATGTGGATCCTTTTATGGTAGTCTTCATTAATGATATACTGGTTTATTCAAGGAGTATGGAGGAGCATGTATATCACTTGAGGACTGTACTGTAGACACTGAGAGATCATCAGCTTTATGCTAAATTCTCGAAGTGTGACTCCTGGATGGAGAGTGTTTCTTTTCTTGGACACGTGGTGTCTAAAGAAGGTATCCAGGTTGATCCACAGAAGATTGAAGCAGTGTCTGAGTGTCCTAGACCGACTTCTGTCACTGAGATTCGAAGTTTTCTAGGTTTAGCCGGGTATTATAGGCGGTTTGTGCAGGATTTTTCTAGAATTGCAGCCCCTATGACTCGCTTGACTCAGAAGAATGTTAGATTTGAGTGGTTAGAAGCTTGTGAGAACAGTTTCCAGTTGTTGAAGGAGAAATTGACCATAGCACCAGTGTTAGCTTTGCCTAATAGTGTGGATAAGTTCACAGTTTATTGTGATACCTCTAGAGTTGGCCTTGGTTGTGTGTTGATGCAGAATGGAAGGGTGATAGCCTATGCTTCGAGACAGTTGAAGAAGCATGAGCAGAACTATCCCACACATGACCTTGAAATGGCTGCAGTGATCTTTGCTCTGAAGATTTGGAGACATTATTTGTACGGGGTGACTTGTGAGATATTTACTGATCACAAGAGCCTTAAGTACATTTTCCAGCAGAGAGATCTGAATCTGAGGCAGAGGAGATGGTTGGAATTATTAAAGGATTATGACTGTGAGATTCTATATCATCCGGGCAAGGCTAATGTGGTAGCAGATGCTTTGAGTAAGAAGCCCTCAGGCAGTCTTGCTCACATCAGTGTTGAGAGGAGACCGTTGATCTAGGAGTTGCATCTGTTGGTGGATCAAGGTCTGATGATGAAGATCAGTAGGTCAGGTGGAATGCTAGCTCAATTTAAGGTGCGATCTATACTGAGGGATAGGATTAAAGCAGTTCAGAGCCGAGATCCTATTCTAGAAGAGCTTACAGAGAATGTTCAATCAGGGAAGGTCACTGATTTCACACTCGATGATGATGGTGTGTTGTGGATCAGTGGTAGATTGTGTGTTCCTGATGTAGATGATTTGAGAGAAGAGATCCTAGAGGAAGCACATTCTACAGCCTATAGCGTACATCCGGGTGTCACTAAGATGTACCACAGTATCAGAGACTTATACTGGTGGGATGGATTGAAGAAGGATGTCGCTGATTATGTTGCTAAGTGTCTGATGTGTCAGCAAGTGAAAGCTGAACATCAAAAGCCTTATGGGAAGCTTCAGCCTCTTCCTATTCCTGAGTGGAAGTGGGAAAGGATAACTATGGATTTTGTGGTAGGTTTGCCTCGTTCTAAGGATGGATACGATTCCATCTAGGTGATTGTAGACAGGTTGACCAAGTCTGCACATTTCTTACCTGTGAAAGCCACCTATTCTATAGCCAGATTGGCGAAGCTATATGTGAAACATATTATGTGCCTTCATGGTGTACCTATGTCCATTGTGTCAGATAGAGGTTCGATGTTTACTTCTTGTTTTTGGCAGAAGTTGCAGGAAGCGATGGGCACTAGGTTGGATTTCAGTACTGCTTTTCATCCTTAGACAGATGGTCAATCTGAGAGGACGATCCAGACACTGGAAGATATGTTAAGGATGTGTGTCCTAGATTTGTGAGGTAGCTGGGATGATCATTTGCCACTCGTAGAGTTTGCATATAATAACAGCTACCATAGCAGTATTGGCATGGCACCATATGAGGCGTTGTATGGAAGGAAGTGTAGATCCCCTTTTAGTTGGTGAAAGAGCTTTGACTGGACCTAAGATGGTTCAGGATGCTACAGAGAAAGTCACCGTGATTAAACAAAGATTAGAGACTGCAGTTAGCAGGCAGAAGAGCTATGCGGATCCTAGGCGCAGAGATGTGGAGTTTCAGGTTGGAGATTTTATTTTTCTGAAGGTGTCTCTGATGAAGGGTGTGATGAGATTTGGCAGGAAGGGTAAGTTAGAACCGAGATATATCGGACCGTTTGAGATTCTGGAGAGAGTTGGCACTGTTGCATATCGGTTAGATTTGCCTCCGAGTATGTCACAGGTGCATCCAGTATTTCATATCTCGATGCTGAGGAAGTATATCTCAGACCCTTCACACGTGTTGCGGCCCGACAGTGTAGAAGTAAGTGAAGATTTGACATTTGTGGAAGAACCTATGGCGATCGTTGATTATCAAGTTCGACAGTTGCGGTCGAAGCAAATTCCGATGGTCAAGGTTCTGTGGTGTAGCAACAAAGTTGAGGAGCATACGTGGGAGACTGAAGCTGAGATGCGAGCTTCTTACCCGTATCTCTTCCCTTCTTGATCTTGTCATCATTTTCTTTATGGAATTCGGGGACGAATTCTTATAAGGGGGGAAGACTATAATATCCCGTGTTTTTAAATATTTTAATACTGCATCGGAATATGAAGTGTTAATAATTTTTGTATATATTTTATGCTATTTCATGAGTTTCTATTTAATTAAAATTGATTTTTAATTGTTTTATATTATTTTAAGCACTTTATGTAAAATTTTCTCGGGACTTGCATTTTCGGAAAAATTGATACGTAAATAATTTAATATTGATTATTTTAAACAATTTTACGGACTTGCATGAACTCATATATATTTTTAAAGTACTAAATAACGTATATATGTGTATTTATTTATTTAACTAGGGTTTAATTAATTACCCTAATATTTTATTATTTATTAATTAGTTTTAATATTATTTAATTATTTTTAGTGTATAAATTATTAAAAATATTAAATTATATGTGTGTGGTGTATATTTAATGTGTGTGAGTTTATATTATTTTAATATATAGTGTAAAGTATATATATATATATACATATACATTTAATATTAAACAAAAAATCAAGTTTGAGTAATTTACGGTTGTGCCATCGCCCACTTCTCCTTCTTCCTCGATCGGTTTCCGCCCTCACCACCGCCTGCCATCCTATTTTCTTACCGTCGGTGTGCCTCCCGGCGTGCCACCTCCTTCCCCAGCCTTCCCCGCCGCTAGCAGCGCCCTATTCTGTTGAGGTTTGGCCGAATAAGCTCGGGAAGCCGAATTCATTCTCACCGTCGATCACGGCATTTTTTGCCACCATTTTTGACACCATCGGTCTCTTTCTTCTCCTTGAGCTCTGGTGAGTGTGATTCCAAGCTTTGTTTCACTTAAAATGGTCTTGATTTGCTTAGGTTTTGATTTTGGTAATTCGGCCATTTTAGGGTTCTTGATTTTTTTGAACTTCAAATTGATTGATTCATGAAAAATTCCTTCAAAAATGTTGTTCCCCTTAGCTTAATCTACATGTGTGAATTTTTGTAGAATTTTTGGGAATTATTTTGATTTTTGGGTATTTTTGAATATTTTAGTATTATTTTCTAATTTTTGAAAATTAATTAATTAAATTATGAAATTATGTTTTATGATAAATATAGGTGTTGAAATGAATTATAGAAATTTATTTGGAATTTTTATGAATTTATATGTATTTATTTTGAATTTGTTTAGGTTTATGTAATTTTGGAAAAATTAGGTTAATTGTGTTTTTAATTGAAATTAATTAGTTAATTGAGTTTTATTATTGATATTATTGATAAATATGTTGAGAAAATTAATTTTGGATAATTATACTATTTTTGGTGAATTTTTGGAGTAATTTTAGTATATTTATATATAAAGGGGTATTTTGGTAATTTTACCCTAAATTGACTAAAAATGTAATTAAATTGGTTTTAATAGCTATTTAAGGTATAAAAATAATTTCTACAAATTATTTAGTATTTTTTTTATTTAATTCAAACTATTTTTTGTGAATTATTTTCAAATTATATATATAATATACGATTTTTCTAATAAAATGAGTTTTAGGGTTAATTACGTAATTTTTACTTATAAAATGTATTTCTATGATATAAGGGTATTTTTGGTATTTTTATATTATTCTGTGAATTGTGGACCCCGGTTGGTAAACTGTAGTTTGGAGTCCGATGGAGGGGTTGTGGATGTGATTCTGTGTCTATTTTTCGAAGTGTATTTCTTTGCAGGGCCGACTCTACTCTTTGAGTAGAGAGATGTCCATTTTACATGGGAGATTCTGTCAAATTTTTGGTAGAATTCTCGTAAAACGTGATGTCTAGTCGAATTTTGAATTTTAATTCTGTGACTAATATTCTAGATTGAGTTTCTAGGATTTTCTGTTAGGTTCATTCTGATGTCTATGATTTATTGTTTGTTTAGTTGCGCCGAGACCGAGGCCTAGTGGACCACGCCCATCGGACCCATCTCGAGGAGCGCACTAAGTGTGAGTTACTATTTTACATATATATGCATAGGGTGCATGATTTAGAAATGTATGTTATTTTGATTAATTATGCATAAATAACTCAATTAGTATTTAAGTTTATTTTTAGTTTATTTTTGGTTTATCTTTGGTTTATTTTTAGTATATTGTAAATTATTTGCATGCTTTATTTAACATTTATACTTAAAATGTTTTTAAATATATTTCTAGTTTATTTTGCAAATATATTGGATTTATTTGAAGTATATATACTCGAAATATACCTGGTTTACTTTTGGTATATTTCTAGTATATATATGGTTTATGTTGCTGTTTATTTCAAATTCATGCATCATTTATTTTATGAATGTATGTTTTATAATTATAATGAAGGATATCAATAGAACATGCTACCTAGTGGGCAGCACTAGGACCGAGTACGTACCGGTACGTTTATAGCATTTAGGCTATATTACTAACCATTTGTGGATATTGATGGGATATGATTATTTAATGTGTGAGATGTGATTTGGGAGTGTGATTGCTGGAGCTCGGTTGACCAAGTGTCTCGGGGCCAATCACACTGACAGTTAGACTGCTGGAGCTCGGTTGACTTAGTATCTTGGGGCCAGTCTACTGTCCAAATGGATCAAGTGATTATATTGGAATAAGTGAGCCTGTATGGCTAGAGTGTTGTCTAACACTGTTTTCGAGGTTGCAATTTTCTAGGGTTCTATTTGATCCTTCATAAACGGTGATTTTCAATAGATATATATAAAATGATTTTATTGCATCTATGTGTATTTTCTTGTATATATATACATTTTATATATATACTTTTGATTATGTGCATTGGCATTTAGTATGCATGTATATATATAATAGTAATTTACTCAGTGAGGTCTGACTCCCCTCTGTTGACCATTTTTCAGGAGAGTCTTCTTCCTCAGACCTCAGTAGCAGGCCTATACACCGGATTTCTTCCGCCCCGGCTTCTTTATGTAAACTGCTTATCTAAGTCTTGAGTTTTATTTTTATAATCTAGACACTGCAGTAGTTGTATAAAGTTGTGAGTTATGTATTTTAAGAATTTGAACTAAAACTTTTATTAAAAGATTTATTTATATATATGAGATGAGGATTTGATTTAAATCCCGTGGTGGATTATTATTTTGATATTTATGATTTTATTCCGCTACACAATATATTATTTAATTGTGTTATTATTATTACTATTGCATATTTTATTTTATTTTAGGCTTGCTACGAGTTCCGGATTCGAAAGAATTCCTATTCCCTAGCGCCGGTCATGGCCCCTGTTTTGGGTCGTGACAACTGGAGTTTTGATGCTTGGTGAATTAAAAGCACGGCCCAAGTATCGAACCTCAGTACTATAGAAGCGACCTGAGGGTGCCAACTTCAGTCATTGGACTAATGTGCGAGGCTTAGACGCTCGATACAAGGACGTGAAGCTTACATAATCGGAACCTCAGTACTATAGAAGCGACCTGAGGGAGCCAATATCAGTGACTGGTTTTAATACGTGAGGCATAGATGCTTGGAACCTCAGTACTATAGAAGCGACCTAAGGGTACCAGCTTCAATTGCTTGTGGGCGATGTTGGATCTTGCTATGCCAAGTATGGAAGAACAGTTGGCCATGGTGCGTCCGGATCGAGTAACATCTATGTAGTCTCGATGCCTAGATTTTTGAAATTTGAATTGTGTAACCGTTGCGTCTTTTTGTGTGTCAGAAGATGAGATATTTTGTTGCCATAATGATGACTACTCGATTAATGGGTTTTTTCATTTCCCAGACTGCCCTTAATGATGTGGGGAGAAATGAAGTAATTATGAAGGTAATTAATGGTTTGTTCCAGAGCCTTCTATTGCTCTATAAATATCCCTTTTTCTTTGAGTTGATGCATTTTGCTCTTTTATTTTGCCTGTGTCTCATTTGCTTTGCTACTCCCACCACACTTCTTTTGCCATGACTCCCCCATTTTATAACCAGGTGATCTTTTCCTTCCTTTTTCATTCTTGCTCTATTTCATTTCGTAGATAGTCTTATGGCATCGAGAGAATAAGTTAGCTCCAATTTGTTTATGTCTAGGATAATTAAGGAGTTATTAGGGTCGTATCGGAGGCGGTTCAACATTCCCGCTGATTACGCCCTTCACATCGTAGATAAAAGGTTTAGGGCCCATATCCCCATTCTAGGTCTTAGTAGGCTGGTAGTGTATTTTGACCAACTAGAAGGGGGTTTGAAGTTTCCATTAGATCCCTTTGTAAAAAGATTTTTGAATAGGTACAACATTGTGCCCGGTCAGCTTAACCCTAATAGTTACTGGATTCTTATATGGTTTATCCAGTTGACGCATAAAGAGGGTAAGGAACCAAACTCAGATTTCCTACGGTATTTGTATAGCCTGACTAAGAAGAAGGGATAACTGATGTTCTCTTTATCAGCTGTTCCCAACCATAGTCTATTTGTGAAGCTTTCAGATCTTTATAAGAAGTGGAGGCATAAGTTTTTCATTATCGAGCACCCTGTAAACTTCCTGGATGTTCGACGAATGTGGTATAATGAGTGCCATAGGGTAAAATGGCCTCCATAACTATCAGACCATGATACAGAGATGGTTTTAAGGCTTCATCTCAATGGCCTAGCTGAGGCTTAGTCAGCTGAGGATGTATCAAGAAGATACTTGTGGAGAGTCTGTCCGAACCGCGTTCAATATACTAGTATGTTCAGATTATCGAGAGGTATCTTTATGACTTGCTTTTTTATTTCTTCAATTATAAATGGCTGAATTTTTTTCTTTTGCAGATGGAATTCCACTTCTAGCTAATGAACTAGCAAGGCAAGAAGTACAGATCTCCTCCCCCTCTCCAGATCCTAAAGTACGTGAAGTCCCCAAGGACGCGGCCAATAATTCGAAGGGAAAGGCTGTAGTCAGGTCTTCCCAATCTGGCAGGGAAGGTCGACAAAAGAGACGGTTGATCGACCAAGGCTCAGAGCTGAGGAGCTAGATGAGGAGATATACATCTAGTGTCCAAGGCTTTCCAAGTGTCCGGATATGAGGGCGTGGATCTTGAATAAAGTGAAGCCGTCGAGTGTCTCGAATGCCCAGGTTCGAGATCAATATGCTGAGTCGCTGAGGCTGCCAGCGGATATGCAACGCTGGTCTGAGAAGGGTCTGGAGGAGCTATTAAGTTTAATGATCAGGCATTCCCTAAAAGGAAGTGAATGCCATTTACCTGTAACTTTAATGTGTTCTTGTATTGAGGGAATGTCATAAATTTTTCCTTTTCACAGATGACCTAGGCTTTATTGCTAGCAAAGGACCGGTATTTCTACTTAAAAGCCAATACAACCTGAAGGAGATGGATCTTGAGAAGAGGCTGGATAGTGCAAAGGTGGCACTAAAGCTCTGCCAGACAAAATGCATAGAGGTGAAATCTGAGGCTGAGGCAAGCCAGAAAAAGGTTGCTGATCTAGAGCATAGTCAAGGTCAGTTGACCAAGAGGATTGAAGAGCAGGATTCTCAGATTGTAAATCTAGAGAAAAAGTTATCTAAGGTCGAGAAATATCGAGAAATGATAAAAGATCCTACCAGATCATGGCAAGAGGATTTCTTAAAGCTTATAGGTCAAAATGTAAGACGGTCCTACTCTCTTAGAATCTGGCACTAGACTTGGTTGATTTGGATTGGATAACACTGGTTGATCTAGCCAAGATTGTTGTTGAAGAGGATGCTCGACAAAAGCCCACTTCCCTTCGTGCAAGGAATATTTCTAGATCGACTGAAGGATCCTCAATAGAGCTTTCAATGCCTACCAGTGCTACTAATGCTGCTTCCCCTCTCATCTCTGAGCCTGATGGTTCGGATGTACACTTAGTAGAATAGAGATTTTTTTTATAATTGACTTTTGTAAGATGATTGTTTCTTCAATGAATATAGATACTTTATTTAATATCATTCCAAGTACATTTGTTGATAGTATTTTTAGAGGCAGTCTGAGTTCCAAAATCATGGCAGTTCTTTGCCTTCTCTATCTTTTAATTTGTATGCCCTTTTAGATGTGTGCTCTGTAACTTGATAGTGGTCTTCCCAATTTAAACCCAGTTTGCTAGTGTCGGAGTTTCCTTTGCCAATATCTGCCCTTCTGAGTACCCAGTCTCTTACTTTGAACTATCTTGGGTGACTACGCCAGAGATGATACTGCGTTACCCTTTGCCTATATGCTTCAGTTATAGCGGACGTCCGCTCTCTTCTTTCTTTTAGTAGGTCCAGACATATCTGTAGATGGTGGGGTTTAGCGTGCGTCTAAGATTTTAGCAACCGCGACACTGTTTAAGTTCAGGGCTCTAGAAAACACACTAACCACTATTACAAAGACATGGCTTGGAGATGAGGAGTCACCACGCAAGGTAATAACTGGAACAAACCGAAAAGGTGGTACTAAATTCCTTAAAAGAAAGCTAGCACCACAACTAGGAGATTCTGGATACGGAATACCAACTTCTTTCAATCTCGTGTTCATTTAGAATTAGTTTATGAATTACTATATTATCCTCTATTTACATGCAATTTTATATAAACCCCTATTCTAGCAATTAACTCCAAGGCAAACCAGTCATGAAAATACAAGTAAATAATACATTCAATCAAACATATAATCCTTAAGTTAGTCTAATATACATGACTTTTAATTAAATGAACTAAATCTACATGTTTTAATAACTGAGCCTAAAGACTAATACCTTTTAATTTTAATTAAATTAACCTAAGTTTATTTATTTTAATTCTAAAAATAGGTATAAATCTACAATTTATGGAGGTATTTAAATTAGTGGACCTAATTCTACATATTTTAATTCTAAGGTGATATTAAATCTACCAATTATGAAAAGGATTAAATTAAATGGGCTAAGTCTAAATTAATTAAATTAAGTGGGCCTATGTCTAATTTACTAGATGGGTCTAAGTTATCTCAAACCTAAAATCTAATTAATTATGGGTCTAAAATGTATTTTAATTAATTAAATCTAAAAACCTAAATTCATTTAAGTGGATTAGAACCTAATATGGGTTTAAGGCCCAAAACACATAAAAATAAACAAACAAGCATAAAACACATAAAAATAAATAAACAAGCCCACAAACAAATAAAAATAAATAAGCCCAAAAACAAATAAAACATATCAAAACAATTAAATAAAAGATCAAACAACTAATTAAATTAATTCCTTATAAAACCCTAATTTTCATTAACATGCAACCCTAAATTAATCTACTTCCTCCATTGATTTTAATTAATTACCCAATTGAAACCCTAATTTAACTAACCAATTAATTAAAATAAACATACAATCACACACATAATTCCATTATTTCCACTATTTGGGCTATTACAATAATTTATTGAAAACAATAACAAAATTAATTAATATAACCCCAAAAACATAAATAAAATAAAGATTAAATAAAAAATAAAAAAACCTAAAAGCTAAATTTACAAGGTTTTATCCATGGCATTCCATGGACTTCTCATGGATTCAATCCTCCAATCATGATCATCATGTAGTTTCCTCCATAATCACCATAAAAATAAAAAAATAAATCAAATAAAATAGAACAAGGAGAAGATGATGTTTATGGATGATTTTAATGGATTGCTTCTCAGATTTGTATAATAACTGTTCTTGATAGGTCTTTAAATATTATTCCTAAAAAAAATTTCAAAAATCTTTTTTAAGAAATAAAGCAAAAAGAATTTGTAGAGAATAATATTTTTCTCTCTTTTTTCCTCTTCCTCTCTTTTTCTTTCATTTTTTTCTTTTCTCTTTTCCTTTTGCTTCGTTCTTTTTTTCTGCCTCCCTTTTCTCTTTTTTTTTTCTTTTTTATTTTTCTCCATTTTCGGAGCTAAAACACTTCCCATATATAATACGACTTGAAATCATAGTTATAAATTGATTACTAAAAGACTTCTATTTCCTTTAAAATACTTTTAGGAGAATTTCATACCAATTAGGACTCAATTTATTTGGAAAATTTGAGATTTATCTGAAAAATTCAAGAATTAGCGGAAGGAGTCTAATTCCGATTAGAATTACATAATTTCAATCAAAATTAGCATAATTTTGATCGGAATTAGGGTAATTCTAATCATCTTTGCAATTAGATCCTTAAAAACCATTACAATTTAGTCCATGAAAACATTAAATCCTTTCTTTGAAAAATGCAATTAGATCCTTGAAGTTTCAAAGTTCAACTATTAAAGACCTATTCATGACATTTTCATCATTGGAGTCTTTTGTCGTATCCATAACTCATCATTCCAAAATTGGGTGTCTACAGTTGCCCCCCTTTGTCATTGTTTGCTTGACAAATTACGGCAAAGTAAACTAGCACCCAATTTCTTAATTGAAAGTTAGGATACTTACCTGTACTTCATGAAGCTTTTGCTTATGAACTTACTATACTCGGACGTACAACATTGATTTGAAATATCATACTTGGTCGTATGATATTGACTATACTTAGTCATATAGTCTTGGGTGAAAGGAACTCATTGTACTTGGTCGTACAATGTCGACTATACTCGGACGTATAGTCTGCATTGAAAAGGAACATCATACTCAGTCGTATGATGCTGATTATACTCGATCGTATAATCCTAATTGAAAATTCATTATACTTAGTTGTACAATGTCGACTACACTCGGTCGTATGATGCCGATTATACTCGGTTGTATAATCTTGATTGAAGATACATTGCACTCGGTCATACAATGCTGACTACATTCGATCGTATAGTCTATTTTGAAAGAAAAAACATCACACTCGATCGTATGATGCCAATTATACTCGGTCATATAATCTTAATTGAAGATACATTGCACTTGGTTGTACAATGCTAACTAAACTCGGTCATATAATCTTAATTGAGGATACATTGTAATCGGTCGTACAATGCTGACTACAATCGGTCATATAGTCTATTTTGAAAAGAAACATCACACTCAGTCGTATGATGCTGACTACACTCAGTCGTATAGTTTGTTTTGAAAAGAAAAATCACACTCAGTAATATGATGCTGACTATACTCAGTCGTATAGTCTATTTGAAGATACATTACACTCAGTCGTACAATGCCAACTACACTTGGTTGTATAGTTTGAATTGAAAAGAAATATCACACTTGGTCATATGATGCCAACTACACTTGGTCGTATAGTCTATTATGAAAGGAAACATCACACTTGGTTGTATGATGCCAATTATACTCAGTCATATAATCTTGATTGAGGATACATTGCACTCGATTCCACAATGCCGACTACACTCGGTTATATAGTCTGATTATACTGCAATCCATAATTGCTCGCGATTAGCTACAACCCTTTCATTGCTCACTGATGATACTGTAATCCATTCATTACTTACTTTTGATAATGTTGACTAATAAATTTAATAATTCATTGATTTATTAAATTAGGAGACATTGTAATTCATGATTAAATTACAAGGAAAAGAACGGACTTTAACGCAAACCCAAAGCTAAAAGACTAAAGTGGATATTTGCCTTTTTAATATACCACTTTCTTCATTTTGCCGAGTCATTCTCTCATTCTTCCTATTCTTCTTCATTTTTCTTTTTCTTCTCTTCCTTTTCATTTTCTCTTGATTTTCAAATTTTTCCTTTTCAATTATTCTTTCATATGAAGTTTGTTTTTGAATCCATCTGATCCTATGACTCACCCACAATGCAGATTATATGGGAGTAGTTCCAGATGGTCAAATCCCATCACTTCATATTTTTATTTCCCTCAAAATGATTTAGGACTTCATGAAGGTGAAGAAGTGCTTCCTTTGACTCATTTACACCTTCATAGATGCTCTCAAGTTGAAAATGAGGTAAATTTTCTATTTGTGTCTTTAATTCTGCAATAAACACATTTTTTTAGTATGTAGAATTAATATGTTCATGCATGTAATTATAAAATGCTAATTAAATATAATTTATGAAAAATTAACAATTCAGAACCTAAAATGTTTAAAAAATATGTTCATAGTTATTGAATTTCTCATCGGAATTTTGAATTCCAGATTGGAATTCTCAGATTTCCTATCAAAAATCTGGAAATTTGATCAGAAATCCAATTTTCCAATTTTTTTTCTTTCTTTTTTTTAACTTTTAATTAAATAAAAATGACAAAAATAAAAAATTTGGGAAAGGAAAAAGTAATCCTATAATTTTCTGTATTTTTCAGAAACCATTGAAATTCTCAGGTTGCTTTCACTTGGCCCGAGAATTATTTCATGACTTTTCTGGCAAAGTAGTACAACATATCTGGGCATCTGGCTTTCGACGTTTCATTGTTGCTTTACCGACTGCTTGAGGTAAGTTATACCATTACTCGCTTTTGCTCTTATCGATAGGTGGATGGACACTACACATACTTTCCATACACGAGTCGTGAGGTGACTATTTCCCTGATGAGCTTCTCTACTATTACTGGGATTGCATTCGGAGGTGCCCCAATCCCCTTTGAAATCCATTACTGTACTTTTTTAAAGAATGCTAGGAGTCGCTATGTTCGTAATTTGCTCGAGTTTGTTCCAGCATGGAAGAATCAGAAGAATGTGCTTCTTTCTTCTCTCGTCCAGGGTTTCAAGAGACTACCTACTAGTACACCTCGCCAGATTCTTCAGAAGGTGAGATGCTTCTTGTTGATATTACTTGGCGTTACTCTCTTTTGCGAGACTGGTCGTGAGGTTAGCATCACTCTTCTTAGTCCCCTTCAAGATCTTGCTACGGTCACTACTTTAGATTAGGGATCTATGGTGCTTGCTTATCTATACTACATATTGGATGCTGTTTGTTGAGGCATTGTGACAATGTGCAGTTTCTAGAATGTCTTGTATGTATGTCTCCTATCCTTTTCAACTTTGCTTATTTTCACATTTTCCTCCTTATTTCTTTTATTTCCTCTCTTTTAGATGTGGGGCATTAAGATTGGAGTGATTCGAGGCTTTAGTTCCATTAGCTCTGATAGGATTCTTCCCTTGATACAGAGGTTGGGTTCCTCTTATCTTGCTAGCATTAGGCATGACTTGCAAACTTATCGAGATCATATGAACTCCTTAGAGTGGGATATGGTAAGAAAAATTTGATCTTTAGTATTTCATTAATTGTAAAAGTTTAATAAACTTAAATAAATAAGTTTGTAGGTCAGATCAGATTGGCTAGCTGGTGTGGAAGACATTCAGCAATATGATTTTATGACAGCAGTTGTGAGGCTTGAGACTATAAGAGTTCTGCTCCCTGGTTATGGTTGCTAGATGTGGTATCTTGGTGAGCGTGTTTATCATTGGCATATGGGACCTTCAGGAGGCATGTTCCTTCCTCTATTCCCTCCTCGATGTTACGGAGTAGCAGCATAATCGATCTTAAGCTCAGAGTAGCTCTTGAGGGATATGAGGCTTCGACTCTGCTCAAGCGTTCATGTCATTATGGGGAGTACATTCGAGAGAATCTCCTAGAGTAGGTTCTTATAGACCCAGCTAAGGTATGCTCTCTATCACTACTTTATTTCATATCTTTCATCCCTTTATATAACATTCACTTCTTGCATAGATTGAAGTAGTCCCTGATACTACTATAGAGGAGACTAAGGATGATATCGAGGAGACTAAGCAGGAGGTTGAGCCTGCTCATCATAGTGAGGTTGCTCATGGTGGTACTTCCTTGAGTACTATTTTGGGCGATGTTCCCCTATTTAATAAGTCTATGTATTATTGGGCTCCTATGGTTCAAACTCTTATTGAGCGGCATATGTACTTTGATATAGCTCAGATTCTTAATTTCTCTCCTCCTGATGCTTCACATGTGAGTTTGATTTGCATTTCCAACCCTGCACAAACTAGCACTTATTACTAAGTTAGTAAACTTCATTTTACAAGTCCCTAGGACACAGGCAGAGTATCTGTACCGTCTTATCTCTTCCTAGAGATTATTTACTATACAGATTACAAATACTTGGAGGGTTAGTATTTTTAACAAATATGCAAATGTATGCATGTTATGCATAATATGTATGATTTTGACTATTCCAAATGCAACAGAGTTATGCAGGGGATCATGAGAATGAAAGGCTTCGACGATAGCTTGCTAGTCTTGACTTTGATAGTCATGATGTTAGGACTTCTATGCCCCCAAGTTAGAGTGACGATCTAGCTAGAGGATGGAGCCCTTGGCCAGATAATGGAGTTCAGGATGACTGATTTTCTTTAGGACTTGTGTTAATATGACTGTACTTTGGATGCTTAAGAATTATTTCCTTTTATAAGTGAATTTTGGACCTTTATTTTGGACCAAACCCTTTTTTTTTTGTCAAAAATGCTAGAAATCCGACCGGCATCCTAGATTTTTGATAAAAAATCTAGAATTTCTATTGGAATTTCTTATTTTCGATCGAATTTCTAGATTTTTGATCGAGAATTCGTCCCTTATCTTGCGTATTTTCCTATTCCAATGCGAGTTTGGTCTAAAAATGATTAAAACAAATCCTAATCCTCTCCATCTTCTAAAAACCCAACCTAATCCCATTCTGCATCGTCTTTTTAAAGCTATTTAAGGGTCACAAATGAGTCTATTGTGCATCCCTCTCTTTATTTCTTTTTATCATGACACAAGCTACTTTTAGCCTGATGAATAAATTACTCAAAACCATGAACGGAGATGATTGGAACAGGTGCTACCTTTCCATGCTAAATCCCTGAAGTGCCTTCAACACCTGAAAATAGACAATAATTTCTTACATGATGTTGCTACATTCTGGGATGCTAAGGATCATTTATTTAGATTTAATGGACAAGAGTTATGTCCATTAATTAAGGAATTTGCTATTATTCTTGGATGTTCATTAGATTCAACTGCTGCAATTGCTCTCCCTGATCTTGCAATGGAATTTCCTAGTAGACTAGTAGCATTTTTCAATATGCCTCCGGATGTCATCTATATGCATGCACGCAATACTGGTACTATTAGTCTTCCTTTTTTTATTACCTCTTATGAAGCTAAGGACAAGGACAATGCTGCTTGGATCAAAACTGTCACTTTTTACTTGTATGCTCAATTTCTACTAGTTTCTTCTCATGGAGATGATGATGTAAGAATTATCAGTATCTTAAAAAAAGTATAAATTGAAGCTAATCCTATGCTTGCCATCCTTACTGAAACTATCATTGGGTTAGATAATTTCAAGGTTCAGAACCGGTTCTCAGGTAGTTTGCTTCTCCTTCAAGTATGTAACCCTTTTTTTTAAGCTCTCCTCTCAGGTTTTCAACTTAGCTTTTTTTTTTTTTAGATTTGGTTACAGGAGAAGTTGAGTCTACTTAATGCTCCCCCCTAATGCCTTGATTTATCAACCTCATCATTTACAATCTCATCCTTTGAAGATAAGGGACAAGTATGTTATAAATCAATGGATTGATTGGATGAAAGGCCTTGTTGATACTGAGATTAGTTGGATTTTTCCTTGGTGGAGATTGAAATTTATAACCATAAACCTATATGACTGTTGCGTCCCTATTCCTAGGCTGCACTTTTTGACCTTTTTTTCTCCCTCATGCCTTTGTAGTCAATATGGTTGTCCCCAATTCATTGTGGTTGTTATAACTAACTTTGAAGGCTTCTCTCTTAGATAAGATTTTCTAGACAAAGTGAAGAACTTGTGGCCCCATAGAGCTTTAGAGCGGCATATGCACCTGAATGCTGACATGACTATTGACAACGACTACAAAGCTTGGGTTGTCATGCAATCTACAGAACCACTAGAATTTACTAGCTATAAAAGGACTCAAGTATTATTAAATGAGTCACAAAGGAAAAAACAGAAACTAAAATAGTGGTCTCATAAGTTTGATTTCTTATGTTTTATTTTTACTTCAAGTCTTCATACTTTGTAATAAAGATAGAATATGCAATATTTGATAGAAATATCATTTCAATTTATTTTATTAATTAGGGCAAACATGAGTACATTTAATACATCATATGACATAACTCATGTTA
Source organism: Mallotus nudiflorus (assembly GCA_947683625.1). Taxonomy (NCBI): domain Eukaryota; kingdom Viridiplantae; phylum Streptophyta; class Magnoliopsida; order Malpighiales; family Euphorbiaceae; genus Mallotus; species Mallotus nudiflorus. Next base: position 895,272 of record CANTUR010000357.1, read on the forward strand.
TCAGCTAGTCCTTTTGAATTTTCTAATTGAACATTTTTTCCTCACTTTTATTTCCCTAATTTCTACCTGATCAGCCTTTTGTGAGTTTTTTTATCAACAGGATCATCTTATTCCCTAATTTTTGCCTGCCAGCCCTTTGCGGGTTTTCTAAATAGCAGGAATGTCTTAACTTTTACCTGACTAGCCTTTTCAGGTTTCTAACTAGCGAACTTTTTTTTAAGGGTAGTATTTCTTAAGGTGATCCAAATTGATTGGCTCAGTGAACTCATTCCCTTCTAGATCGATTATCTTTGCAGCTCCTTTAGGTAGGATCATCTTGACTAAATATGGTCCTTCCTAATTTGGTTTGAATTTTCCTCTCGGATCAAACACCATCGCCCTTGTCTGCTTTAATACCATATCTCTAACTTTTATCTTTCTCGGCTTAACCTTTTTGTTAAAAGCTCTTGCTATTCTCTTCTGATAAATATGAGTGTGAAATAGAGCATCCATCCTTTTCTTAACTAGAGAAATGAGGATCGAATCTCTTTTGTATCCATTCACTCTTAGGAATTTTTACTTCCATAACGACTCTCAAGGATTTAATTTCTGTTTCTATGGGCAAAACTACTTCACTACTATATAGTAACGAGAACGGAGTTTGCCCCGTAGCAATGTGTGTTGTAGTTATGTATCCCCATAAAGCAAAAGGGAGATATTCATACCAATCTTTATGCATTTTCACCATCTTAGAGAGAATCTTCTTTATATTCTTATTAGCTGCTTCAACTGCACCATTATCCTAAGGTCGATAAGGTGAGGACTTATGATGCTCAATCTTGTATCTCTGCAATAATTTAGCCATTTCATGTGAGGTCCATAAACTCCTGCATGAATCTCTCTCATTGCCTGCTTCATCCTTCTTGAGACATCTTAGTTGTATTCTATTCGGAATCCTTCTGTATAATATCCCATCATGACTTGCATAATGGCATGCAAGGACATGAAGAGCATATCTTTCTTTGGAAGTTACTTCATCTGGGTATTTTCTTTCCTCAATAAATCTATGGATGTTGTAAAACCATGGCTTTTCTTCTGGCCCCATTTAAATACTCCTGACTTATTTCTCACCATAACACAGAGCTTTCATTTTCATTATTACCAAATGTTTCATCATTGATCCCGTCGGCTTATCCCACATTGAAGAAAGTGTTGCCAAGGCATCTGCCATTTGATTCTCATCTCTTGGTAAATGCACGAAGAGACATTTAGTGAAATTCCTTATTAGCTTTTTCAAATAGTAGATTTAAGGTTTCGACCTCTCTTCTTTCACTTCCTATTCCTCATTAGCTTGACTAATGACTAACATGGAATCTCCATAAACTAGTAGGTCTTTAGATCTAACTACTAATGCTGCTTCCATGTCATAGATGCATGCCTTGCACTCAGCCATGTTGTTTATAATTATAAAGTCTAATTTCTTAGCCATTGGGATGGTTTCTCCTCCTAATGTAACAAGAATTAATCCTAGCCCAACTCCTCTATTATTCATAGCTCCATCAAAATAAAGTTTCCATTCACGTTGTTCTATTGCTGCTAAATTCTCATTTGGGAACTCTAGATTTCACTGCTCATTTCCTTCGATTGCATTCTGGGCCAGAAATTCTACTATTGCTCTTCCTTTAATGACCTTAGTGGTGATGTACTTTATATCAACCTTGGTTAAAAGTACTAGCCATCAAGACATCTTTCCAATTAAAGCTGGTGCTTAAAATAAGTACCTCAAAGGATGTATCTTTGAGATAGCTTGTACTTTGCAAGACTGAAAATAATGCCTTTGTTTCTTTGTAGCCCACATCATTATCAAACATATCTTCTCCACCAGATAGTATTTTTCTTCATATGGCAGGAACTTTTTACTAAGATAATACACTTTATACTCCACCCCTTCTGGTCCTTCTTGTGCTAGCATTGCCCCCATTGCCTTTTCTTCTAAAGTCAAATACAAGATTAAAGGTTTACTTTGCCTCGATGGTCTTAACACAGGCAGGTTAGTAAGGTATTCCTTAATCTTATCAAAGGCTTTTTGACATTCTTCATTCCATTCCACTAGCTGATTCTTCCTCAAAATCTTGAAGATTGGATCACAGACCATGGTAAGTCTCATGATAAACTTGCTAATGTACTACAATTTTTCAATAAATCCTCATTCTTCTTTCTCTGTTCTTGTTATTGGCATCTTTTGGATAGCTTTAATCTTATATGGGTCGACTTCTATTCCTTTGTTGCTGACTATGTGCCCCAATAACTTTCCAGAAGTTACCCCAATGATGCATTTCTTCTAATTAAGCCTTAGGTTATATCTTCCTATTCTCGCCAGGAACTTATCCAAAGCCTCAAAGTGTCCCTCTCTTATTTCTGACTTAACCATCATATTGTCGACGTACAGTTCCACTTCCTTATGCATCATGTCATGAAATAAGGCAATGGTTGCTCTTTGATAAGTTACTCATGCATTCTTTAAACTGAAGGGCATTATCTTGTAGCAATATGTCCCCTACTTCATGATAAAAGCAGTTTTGATCTTGTCTATAACCATCATCATTTATCTAATTATAACCTGAGAACCCATCTATGAAGGAGTTCATTGCACTAAATGTTGCACTATCGACAATCACATCAATATGGGGTAAAGGAAAGTCATCTTTTGGACATGCCTTATTCAGATCTCTGAAGTCTATACACATTTGAACTTTTCCATCTTTCTTGGGAACTAGTACTATGTTTGCTAACCATTGAGGGTATTCTATTACTTCTAAAAAGTCAGCTTAGATCTGCTTAGTGATTTCCTCCCTTATCTTTTTTGTCCACTCTGGCCTCAACTGACGAAGCTTTTGCTTAACAAGTTTAGCTTTTAGATATATTAGAATATGATGCTCCATGATTTCTTTGTCTAACCCTGGCATATCCTTGTAGGACCAAGCAAATACTACCTTTCTTTTTATTAATATTCTCTCAAAATTTTCTCTCTTCAGGATTTAAATCCTGTGATATAGAAATGTGTTTTGGTTGTTCATTTATACCCATGTTTAATGAATCTAATTGAATAGAATTAATGTCAAACATGCATGAATGATCATTATTAAAATGCATAAGATCATCAGAATCAACATCGCACAAGTAAGCCAAACCATAATTCATATCATTGACCAAAAGAAAAATAGAGTTTTATTTCTCAAAAAAATCAGACATTATTACATTAGTTTCTTTATAAAAAATATCACTAAAATTATTATTATTAATGCTATCTAAATCCTGTGGTGGTTCTTCATCAGGTGGCAGACAAAGCAATTCTTCAATGTCCTCATCTTTCATCTTTTTAATAACTGTCTTCATCACATTGTCTTTATTGTCTTGTACCAGCCTCTCAACTATCTGCTTTTTGAAGATCTCAAACCTAGAGATATCCAAGCTAGCTACTTGAACAGGCTCCTTTTCTCCCATATAGAACTTCTCCTTCTTTTATTTGACAAAGTTATCCTTCAGAGGTCCCATGTTCCTTAGGAGGTTATTCTCATTGAAAAACCTTCTCCTTGCCATTCTGCTGTCAAATCTAATTCCATTATAGCCTAATCCTCTTATATCATCTTGGGTTTTAAAGTCTGGTAATTCTAGGATACCTTGCTCGTCTTTTCCCAGTCCTTATCTAGGTCGATAATTCATCTTCTCAATCATGCTCATCACCCTTGGATCCATCGCAATTCCCTCTAAGATTGTGGCTATTTGGAAGCCAGGAGGAATAACTACCTGCTTTTAACTATCCATAATTGCAGATATAGTTTTGCTGATACTCGCATCTAAAGTTACAACCTCCCCTTTGTGTAGAAATTTCACCTTTTGATGCATAGTGGAAGGCACTCCTCCCAAAACATGATATTAAGGTCTGCCCAATAACAAGGCATAGGTGACAAGAATATCTAGCATAATGAATTCCACCATTGCTTTTATAGGCCCAGTCTTCTAGCATAGTGAATTCCACCATTACTTCTATAGGCCCAGTCTTCAAGGAGCCACAAATGTTCCCTCTACATTCCTCGCGCTATCATTGTAAGCCCTGATTACAAAGTCTGACTTTGTGAAATCCTCCACCTTCACTCCTAGATTAGGTAGGATCTGTAGCGGGCAAATATTAATTGTGAACCCATTATCCACAATCACATAATTAGTCTTTTTCCCTCTCATTTCAGCTATAATCAATAGAGCCTTATTATGATTCCTTCCTTCTATAGGTAGATCCTCATCAGAGAAAGTAATAACCCCATGCTTTTTCTCTATAACCTTGACCACCATTGCTTTAGGAGTAGTAGTAGTTATAATGTTCATCTTAGCTAAAGCCTTAACCAGAGCTTTCCTATAACTACTTGAGTGCATCAAGAGCTCCCAAATGCTTACATTTGCTTTTGCTTTCTTGAGCTGTTCAAGAATTAGGTCATCGCCATGTTCATCCGAGTCTTCTCCTTCAACAACTTCTTCTTTCTCTGTAGTTTTCTTTACTGGTTTATAGCCCTTCCTATTTCTGGTGACATGACTGACTTCAGGGTTATCAAGCCATACATTATATCTTTCAGTGCCTTCCTCATCATAATTGTACCAAATATTAATAGCCCCGATAGTTCGGTCCTTCTTTCTATCTTTCCATACTTCAACCATGCATTTCTCCTTTTTGATTAGCAGCTTTTCATCATCGAACTCATCACCCTATCCTGTAGGCTTGATTGTATTAATGGATATATCAAAAGAAGAGGGTTTAAAATAAAACACCTTATAATCAAACTTGTCTGAGGGTTGACCCAGTAAGTCTTCTACTCTTTCCACATCTTTAGGGGCACTAGGAGATTTCTCATCAGCTTTAAAGTTTAGATCCTCAAAAGAGTTTAACACTTCTTCCTCGCTTACTCCTGAGTTGATCATCATGGTTGTTGGAGGTGGCACATTTCAATAATTTGGGAAAGGATTATTTCGGGTGTTTGGGTTTGGATTTGATTTCTCAAGATCTATGATTTTTCTGGAATCTATGAGGTTTTGGATTTTATGTTTAAGGCACATGCAAGAATTAGTTGGATGAGCAGCAACTTGATGAAACTTGCAGTAACTGTTTGGGTCAAAGCTAAGGAGATTTAGGTTTAGTGGTCTAGTGGGGGTTAAAGGTCTAAGGAGGCCTTTTTAAGTGAGACAGTTTAGGATGTTGAATAAGAGTTGGTTGAAGTTTGAGAATCTCCTGGGTTGTTGGATAGTATGAACTCCTACAACCTAATTAGTATTTCCTTGATGTGTGCACCCAGTTGGGTAATTTCTCACTCTAGTGCTCCTAATGACTTTCTTTTTGTCATTTTTGATCTCTTCAGCTTGTAACCCATCATCGTAGAGATCTACAAATGTCTTAGGATTCATCATCTGTAGCCTCTTAACTAGATTAAGTAGTACATTTCGGACTATCATCCTAACTTGATCCTTCTCAGCCAGTTTGTTCTTCATTAGTCCTACCTTATTCATGAACCTAGTTAGAAAATCAAAGAATGACTCATTGGGCTTCTGCTTTTTCAGTTCTAGTTCCCTGATGGATACCTCCAGCCTAGTGTTGTAGTTATATTGCTTTAGAAAAGCAGTGCACAGCTCTCTCCAGTCTGCATGGATAGACTTCTCTAAACCATGATACTAATTGATAGTTATACCCTCTAATGATAGTACAAATAGCTTAGTAACCACAGATAAAGGAGCCTTAATGGTGCTCATGGTAGTTGTGTATTGACTAAGGTGAATCCTTGGGTTCCCAGTACCATCAAACTTCTACAACTGTGGCATCCTGAATTTGTTGAGCAATTTGTCCTCTCCAAATTGTAGTGTATCATCAAAATTAAATGAGTATCCAATACCCTGTCCTCTCATCAATTCCTCTATGTTGAAAATTTTCTAAGTAAATGCTTTCATCTGCTTGGATTCCAACTCTTAAACTTGCTCAAGTGATTCCCTTTTCGCCTTTTCAACCATATAACTCTCAACATCCTTGAGTTTCATTTCCCTAGCATTGTCATTGATAATAAGTGGATTGGTCATAACATGTAGATTGGCCGTCGGAGGTGCAACGGCAGCAAGTGGTGGCATCAATCTGGCTAAGGCTTGTCTCAACTCATCTTGTATCATCATTCTCATGTCATCCATTAATGCTCCTTTGACATCCTCTAGGGTCCAGTTTCGTCCTTCTTGTTGTTTCATTTCTTTGGCCTATTTTAGTTGTGTAGCTTCTAGGTAGAGTGGATTGATGAGACTCTTTTCCAATCTACTAAGGATCTCTTTCACAATCGATTGCGGACTTAAATCAGTTCTCACTAGTCTACTACCCTTTCGACTCCAAACACAGGAAGACCTAGATGAATATGTGATGTCTGAAAGACAAATATTAGCATGATGCATGAGATGCATGTATGCATGATGCACGTGCTATGCAACAAGTAGCAAATCAAGTTAGGTGTACATACATCCTTCCATCCTTATTCCTCCCACAGACATATTCAATTATAAGTCTCTTTTCTTAGCATTTTTTGTCTTGGTCTTAATATCAATAGGGGATATTAAGGATTAACGTGCATGCCAAATCTCTCTTAAAGCAGTAAAACATAAAAATGGTATTTCTAGGTATAAAAGCATAACTCAATCTTTATTAGTCCAAACGAGCTTTTAAAGTATGGACTTGGGCCTTTATAGATAGAAATACCTCATGGAAACATCCATAAGCAATTTAGGTAGATCCTAAGGGAAGTAACTAAGCCATTATATGTGGTTAGAGTCTGGTAAAAAGGTCAAAGTTCCCTTAGCAAGATGCTCTCCTTTAAGATTTGAGTCAGGGGCCAAGGTTAGAGGAGCCCGACATCCTTTGCAAACTCGAGAGAAGACTACCCCCCTTAAGGACTTGGGTTACAGACTCTGGTTAGATGAGTCCAATAATCTCTCTTGAACTGAGTTAAGGCTAAAAGTGATGGTTAGCCAATCTATAACTCTATAAAGCTAGTGGAATTATGGAATCATATACCAACACCATTAGTTTATAGGGAAATGCATAATGAATGCAAAAATAAAATAATAATTAATAAAATAATTCTAAAGAAAATAAGTAGAATCAGTATCTCTTATCCTCAGTGGAGTCGCCACTGTAGACGGCGGGGTTTAGCGCGAGTCTAAGATTTTAGTAATCGCAACACTGTTTGAGCTCATGGCACTAGAGAACACACTAACCACTATCACAAAGACATGGCGTGGAGATGAGGAGTCACAACCCAGGGTAATAATTGGGACAAATTGAAAAGGCAGTACTCAATTCCCTAAAAGAAAGCGAGCACCACAACTAGGAGATTCTAAATACGGAATACCAACTTCTTTCAGTCTCGTGTTCATTTAGAATTAGTTTATGAATTACTATATTTTTCGCTATTTACATGCAATTTCATATAAACCCTTATTCTAGCAATTAACTCCAAGGCAAACCAGTCATGAAAATACAAGTAAATAATACATTCAATCAAACATATAATCCCTAAGTTAGTCTAATATACATGGATTTTAATTAAATGAACTAAATCTACATGTTTTAATAAATGAGCCTAAAGACTAACACCTTTTAATTTTAATTAAATGAAACTAAGTCTATTTATTTTAATTCTAAAAATGGGCCTAAATCTAGTCTATTTATTTTAATTCTAAAAATGGGCCTAAATCTATAATTTATGGAGGTATTTAAATTAGTGGACCTAATTCTACATATTTTAATTATAAGATGATCTTAAATCTACCAATTATGAAAAGGATTAAATTAAATGGGCTAAGTCTAAATTAATTAAATTAAGTGGGCCTATGTCTAAATTACTAGATGAGTTTAAGTTATCTTTAACCTAAAATGTAATTAATTATAGGCCTAAAATGCATTTTAATTAATTAAACCTAAAAACCTAAATTCATTTAAGTGGATTAGAACCTAATATGAGCTTAAGACCCAAAACATATAAGAATAAACAAATAAATACAAAACACATAAAAATAAATAAATAAGCTAAAAAAAAAGCCTAAAATCAAATAAAACTTATCAAAATAATTAAATAAAAAATCAAACAACTAATTAAATTAATTCATTCTAAAACCCTAATTTTTATTAACATGCAACCCTAAATTAATCTACTTCCTCCATTGATTTTAATTAATTACCCAATTGAAACCCTAATTTAACTAACCAATTAATTACAATAAACATGCAATCACACACATAATTTCATTATTCCCACTATTGGGGCTATTACAATAATCTATTGAAAATAATAACAAAATTAATTAATACAACCCCAAAAACATAAATTAAATAAATAAATTAAATAAAAAATAAAAAGACCTAAAAACTAAATTTACAAAGTCTTATCCATGGCATTCCATGGACTTATCATGGATTCAATCCTTCAAACATTATCGTCATGTAGTTTCATCTATAATCACCACAAAAATAAAAAAAAATATATATGATTAGTGAATCAATAATAAAATAATATTAAAAATCAATAAAATAAAAAAAGAAATAAATAAAATAAAATAAGGAGAAGATAATACTTACAGATGATTTTAATGGAGTGCTCCTTAGATTTGTAGAATCACCATTCTTGATAAGTCTTCGAATATTATTCCTCAAAAATTCTTCAAAGATCTTTTTTAATAAATAAAGCAAAAAGAATTTGTAGAGAATAATATTTTTCTCTCTTTTTTCCAGTTCCTCTCTTTTTCTTTCTTTTTTTTTTCTTCTCTCTTTTCCTTTTACTTCATTCTTTTTTTTTTCTCCCCTTTGTTTTTCCTTTCTGCCTCCCTCTCTTCTCTTTTTTTCTTTTTTATTTTTCTCCCTTTTTAGAGCCAAAACACTCCTTATATAGGGATACGACTTGAAATCATAGTTATAAATTGATTCCTAAAAGACTTCTATTTCCTTTAAAATACTTTTAGGAGAATTTCATATCAATTAGGACTCAATTTATCTAGAAAATTTGAGATTTATTTGGAAAATTCGAGAATTAGCAAAAGGAGTCTAATTCCGACCGGAATTGTGTAACTCCAATCAGAATTACATAATTCCGATCAAAATTAGCATAATTTTAATAGAGAAATTAGCATAATTCTAATCAAAATTAGCATAATTTCGATCAGAATTACGTAATTCCTATCGGAATTAAGGTAATTCTAATTATCTTTTTTTTTTTTACTTTTAATTATAGAAAGGTCCTTGAAAGAATTTAAGTTTTACATTTAGATCCCTAAAAAGCATTGCAATTTAGTCCATGAAAACATTAAATCCTTTCTTTGAAAAATGCAATTAGATCCTTGAAGTTTCAAATTTTAACTATTAAAGACCTATTCATGACATTTTCATTATTGGAGTCTTTTGTCGTATCCATAACTCATCATCTCGAAATTGTGTGTCTACAATATCCGAGCGTTAATACTGCTGATGCTTTGATCGAAGTTGCAGCTGATCCTATAACTTGGTGAACTGATCTCTATTGGTATTACTGCATCCATGCCATAAGTTAGCCTGAACGGTGTTTCCTCTATGGATGATCTGGGAGTGGTCTTATAGGCCCAAATTACATTGTTAAGTTCTTCGACCCAGTTTCCTTTTTTCTCTTTGGGTTTATTCTTTAACCCCTACATGATGGTTCTGTTGGTGACCTTTATTTGCCTATTTGTTTGTGGGTGAGCTACTGAGGCGAAACGAAGCTTTATTCCAAGGTCTGAGAAGAAACTTCTAAACTTCTTATTGTCAAACTGCTTGTAATTTTTCATGATTAAGGTGTGAGGTAGGCCGAATCTGCAGATGATTTCTCTCTAGAAGAAATGTTGGATCTGAGCTTCTATGATGGTTGGAACTGCTTCCACTTCTACCCACTTAGTATAATGGTCTATAGCCACAATTAAGAACTTTTTTTATGAAGTGGAGGTCGGGAAGGGACCCAGGATGTCCATTCCCCACATGGCGAAGGGCTATAGGCTGCCAATTGAATGTAGGGGGTAGGAAGGCCTGTGATTGAGATGAGTGAATTACTGGCACTTATGACATTTTTGAGTTAACTTCCAAGCATCATTAGACATAGTAGGCCAATAGTATCCTTAAAGAAGTGCTTTCCTGATTAGTGTGTAGTGAGATTCATGTGCTCCATAAATTCCTTTATGGATTTCCCTGAGTATGTAATTCCCTTCCTCTAAGGACACACATTTGGACCATTGGTGTGAAAGAGATTTCCTGTAGAGCTCCTTGTGATGGATAGAGTTGTGAGCTACCTTTATCTTCAGTTTTTAAGCCTTCAGTTTATCTTCTGGAAGTGTTCCGTGTTTCAGGTATTGGACTATCGGTTGCATCCATTCCGAGACTTCCAGTACTTCCATGATATCGAGGTCCTTAGTACTGGGTTTTATTAGTGCTTTGGTGAATTCTATACCTTTAAATGCTTGATTGTCTTTAGCTGTCGATTTGGCTAGGAGTTTAGCCTCAAATTTTTTATGTCCGGGTATTTAGACAATCTCCCACTATCCCCCGTCTTGTTCGATCTTCTTCAAGAGTTACATAACTTTGCCCGCATATTTGGCAATGCTTGGATCCTTGATCTGGAATGTCCTGTTGAATTGGTTTATTACTACCTGAGAGTTTAAGTGTATTGTGAGGTGTTCGACTTTGACTTCGGCAGCCAACTTTAATCCTGTGCTGAGTGCCTCATATTTCGCGGCATTTTTTATTGCATTGTACACTATTCGAATTGTATACCGGATGTGGATTTTATGTAGTCCCTTGAGGATAACTTCAGCACCAGATCCTTGAGTGGAGGATGCTCCATCAACATAGAGTTTCCATTATGGTGCCTTAGTCATAGTGAGGTCTTCCGACATCATTTCTTGAACAAAATCTACTAACGCTTGAGCTTTTACTTGCTAACGGGGCTTATAATCAATGTTAAATTCTCCAAGTAATACCGACCATTGAACTAATCTGCTCGAAGTCTCAAGCCTTTATAAGATTTTTCGCAAGGGTAAGCAGGATCTAAAATGATGGGATGAGCCTGAAAGTAGTGCCAGAGCTTTCAGGATGCATGGACAATGACCATGGCTAGCTTATCCAACGTTGGGTACCAAACCTCAGATCCTTGAAGTATTTTGCTGATGTAATATACTGAGTTTTGCTGGCTCTCTTTTTCCCTTACTAGCATCGAACCTATGCATTCTTGACCTACTGAGAGATATAAGTACAGTGTTTCCTCTGGACTGACCTGATGAGTAGAGGTTATGAGGATAAGATTTTTTTAATGTCTTCAATAGCTACCTAGCAGTCTGCAGTCCAAAAAATTTCTTAAAATTTTTTAAAGCTCAGAATAGTGGTAGACACCATCTAGCTGAGTAGGAGATGAAACATCCAAAACCGTGATTCTGCCATTTATCTTTTATAACTCGTGGATAGTCTTTGGAGATTTCATGTTGAGAATGGCTTCTATTTTTTCTGGGTTGGCTTCAATACCTCTATAGGATATCATGAATCCCAAGAATTTGCCAGCTTTGACTGGATTTAGCTTGATTCTAGACTCGCTCAACAATTGAAGGACTTGATCCATATTCGTTGGGTGTTGTTTTGCATGCTTGCTCTTAATAATAATGTCATCCACATATACTTCCACATTTTTCCCAATATGGTCCCAAAGTACATGGTTCATCATTCTCTGATGTGTTGCTCTGACATTCTTTAGTCTAAAGGGCATCACCTTATAGTAGTAAAGACCTTTGTGGGTGATGAATGTTTTCTCTTGGTCTTCCCTCTTTATTGGTGTCTGGTGATATCCTTGTGCTGCATCAACAAAACTATATAGTCCATGGCTGGCAGTAGAGTCTATGAGCTGGTCAATTGTAGGTAGTGGATAGCTATCCTTAGGACATGCTTAATTAAGGTTAATATAGTCCACACACATCCTATACTTTTTGTTCGATCTCTTAACTAGTATCACATTGGTCACCCATTATGGATGAGTAACTTCCTTGATAAACTCGACTTCTAAAAAATTTTTTGTTTCCTCAACGATTATCTTCTGCCTCTTATTTACAAACGTTCTTTTCTTCTGAATCACTAGTTTTGCCCTTGGTATAATGTTCAAGCTATGATAGGCAACCTGGGGATCTACCCCAGTTATTTCAGATGCTCGAGAAGCGAAGTCTTCTAAGTGTCTAATGAGGACTTCCCTTATTCCATGCTTGGTGTCATAGTTGAGTTCATTATCGATCTTCATCGCTTTCCCATCAGTAATTTGCAATGTTTTAGTGTCATCTATTGGTTGTGGTCCAGTGCCTTGTTTCTCTATTTCCTATATTTCTAGGGGGAAGGCCTCTATCCGAGGCTTTATGGTCATCTGGTAACACTGTCTGGCCATATGTTGATCTCCGCAGATAGTGAGAGTTTTGCCTTTCATTGGAATCTTTATAGTTAGGTGTCGAATACTTATGACTTCATCTACTTCATAAATCATTGGTCATCCTATGATTCCATTGTATGCCAGTGGGAGATCTACCATATTGAATAGGGTTTTAATAATTTTTGTTTCTTCATCATCCCGATTCCTAAATTCCATATTTAACTCCACAATTCCCGTTGGCTATATAGTTCCTCCACAGAAGCTTGTAATGGGATTCTGGATGGCTTTCAGGTTGGTGATGGAGCCTTCCATTACTTTGTAAGTATTCCAAGACAATGCATTGATGGCGCTTCCGTTGTCGACCAATAACCTCTTCACCAAATAATTGTTAATATATGCATTTATCACTAGGGCGTCATAGTAGGAATGACGAACATGCAAACCATCTTCTGAATTAAATACTATTTGTTTTTTCTAAAAAGCTAGCCCTTTTCCATGGCTCTGTTTAGGTTTCTTCTGAGCGTTTTCCCCACCAATAATCATGTTAATAACACCAGTTAGCTCATTTCGAGCTTTCTTTGCTTTTGGCCTATCTTGCGCATGAGTTTCTGGGTTACTACTTCCTCTGGATGTGTTCATGAAATTATTGAGTTTACCATTTTGTACTAGTCTTTCTATGGCATTCTTCAGTTCTCAACAGGCCTCAGTGTCGTGCCCATATTCTCGGTGATACTGGCAATAATGTCCCCTATCTTGCATGGATCTTCAGCTTGGGCTTATTCTACTTGCTGGGGTAATTCCTACACCATTATGTCTGACCCACATGAGGATTCTAGATCTAGAGGTATTTATAGGTGTGTATCTATTTACATCCTTGTCAAATCTTTCTACCGGGTTTCTAAAATTTATTTTTAGGAAGCTTGCTCATCTGGATCTTGATCTTTCATCTTTCGTTGGTGATTTTTCCTCTTCCCTTCGCATCCTTCTATCTTTATCTATCTTTATCATTTTTACCTTTATAGCCATCACCTCTGCAAAAGTGTCAGGTTCCTTTGTCATTATCTTATCTTTGAGCTTTTCGAGTTTAATGCCATTTTTTAAAGCTTCTATAGCAACTTTGTCTACAAGGTTTTTGATATGTATGGCTACCTTGTTGAATCAATCGAGATAGTTTCATAGGGACTCTTCAACCTCTTGCCGGCACAGCTAAAAGTCATTGATGTTTTTGATAGGGGGGATATTGGTGATGAACCTGGTATAAAACTTTTATACCAGATCATTAAAAGACGTGACAGAGTTCTCTAGGAGTTGATGAAACTATTTTTTAGCGTTCTTTTATGAGTGTGTTTGGGAAGACCCTGCACATGATTCCATTGTTCATATTCTGGAGTAACATTCTTATTCTAAACGTGGATATGTGGTTGATGAGATCTCCAGTCCCATCATACTGATCTAGTTATGGGATTTTAAACTTGGTAGGGATCACTGTTTGGATTATCCTTCTTATGAATGGCATTCTGCCTTCCATAATACATTCATCTTCCTTCCTTGGTCTTGTACGAGCTTTGTGTATAACTTCTTCTACCTTCTAAGTTAACTTTGAGTTGTCAAGAGCCAGAATTATTGAACTACATTCCCCTTCCGGTACTTTACTCTTCCCCTTATTCACCTCGGGTTATCTTCGGAGGTGTCATGTTTTTGTCCATGTGAGTCGGCCTACGGTTGCCACTTTGAATTAAAGTGTTTAGTTCTTATTGCATTAGGGTTATCTGAGCTTGGATATTTTGTATCATGGCTTCCTTGTTAGTTTGGGTGAGGTTGATTGTTTGAGTTATAGTGTTTAGGTTTGGCGTAGTTACAGGTGATGTATCTATTAGGCTTGGAAAAGGTATGGAAGGTATTGGAGGGTGATGGTATTGTAATGGAGCATAATATGGAAAGTTAGTGCCCGAAGTTGGCCGGCCCTGGGTGTTTCCATAAGGTAAGTGCATATTTTCAGATGAAGGTTTGACATACTGGAAAGTTGCTAAAAGCACTGCTGTTGGGAGAGGTGTTGATAGATTAATTAGAGGAATAGGAGTTGAGAGGTCAATGTGAGTTTCAGGAGTCGAGATTGGCAGTGGGATGGAAGTCATGGTGTCAATGTCTTAACTTAACAGATATATGAATGGCTTTTTCCGAAGAGTTCCCACAGACGACTCAACTTGATAACTTATTTTCAGAACTCTTGAGCTTGGGATCCTGCAAATGACCAATAAAGGATAAGGTGAGAGGTAGGGAGGATCCCCACAAATACTCTAATGCCTAAGTCAAAAAATAGAGAGAGAATCTAGAAAGAGAAAACAAGAACAATTAGAATATGAGAGAATAGAATGAATCAGAAAGAGAGATATGAGGTCCTATTTATAGTGATACTTAGACTTGAAAAGAGTAGGATTCCTCTTGAGATAGGAATCCTAAACCAAATAGGAGAGTATTCCTTCTTCATCTAGGAATCTTCTTGAGGCAGAGTCCTTTCCTTAAATGGATTCAGCCGCCTTCTCTTTCCGAGTAATCCTGTTCAGGAAACAAAATTCTTTCCTTAAATAGGAGTATATACATGTGCGGTATCAATTATATATAATAAGTTGAACTCAAGTTTAAATTCGATTATCAGTATTATATTCACCATAAAAATTATTTTAAAATTTAATGTTAATATATATTTATATAAATAGACTGTTTCCCCCTTCTATTTTATTATACTACTATTTTTCCTAACTTTCAAAAAATATATTTTTCATCCTTTTTTTTAATATCATACTATTCACTTTTTTCATTAATTTTTCTATTAAAATTGCTATTAAGTAATACAGATGACTAAAATAATATTTAATGTAGGAAATAATTACTATTTTCTCCTCTATTTGATTATATTATACTATATTTTCCCTCTATTTTAACCATAATATACTATTTATTCTCTAATATTTAAAATTAATTTTAACAGTTATATTAATGTCACACTCGCCTCACATAGCCTAAGATGAACATTTAAAATCAATCAGCAAACAATTTGCTCATTTTAATTACTTTTTATTATAATATCTGTATATTTGCAAGAGGATTCAAAATTAATCTCTTATAAAAGTTTAGTGTTTTACATATGTTATATTTAGAGAATAAAATATTATGTATTATTAAAAAAATATTATTATTTTTTTAAAGTATTATGTATTATTAATTTTTTTATAGTGAAGTTCTATTTAAGAATAGTAAAATATGTATTTATAAATGGTAAAACACATACAAAATAATTGGATAATATAAATATTACATTTTTAAATATGGTTTAACCACCAATGTTTTACGACACTTATACAACAATTAAAAAAATAAAAGGAAAGACTACTCTAACGAGGATTGTTGGCCAACCTTATTCTACACTTTTATCCACATTCACTCAACTCAGTTCACCAACTATCAAGCTCAGCTATCTAAAGACGTTTATAAAACAGAGTAAAATGAGTATAGATATACTCAATGAATAGATATTACAAGCAAAAAATAGTTTAGCTATATTAAATATAATAAATATCTCAAATTAAAAATACTAAGCATTAATAATCAAATTATTATTCATTCAAAATATCCAATTCAATCTTGCTTTCAAACATATTCAAAGTTTAGTTAGTTGAAACATGTATCTTTGCAAATATCAACACAACTTTTCATTTGTATTAATCATCCCTATAACAAGCATCAAAACTCGGCCATAACATATAGACCATCACTTGCTCACTCTCTAGGCATACTTGAAGGCTAACCCTTCAACTACATTAGCACGAAACGATCCTTCTTCCTTCACCGTCCTGCAATCAAGTGTCCTATTGTTTATTTCACAATAATAACCAACACAATCTCAAATGTGCATATATCATCTCAGCACATTCATTCATCTTATATAGGGAGGTAATACACAAAACAAATATCATTTCATCTAAAATTAATCAAAACCATTCTATCACATTTATAGCTCATCATAGTATTAAAAATCAAACCACTTCTCATTAAAATTCAAAGGAATAAAGCTAATCTGATTATGAATCATTCAAATCATCAAGTAACTAAAATAAATCTCATTCAGCTTGCAAAATAAAGGCATAATGTAGTAACACCTTTCACTTATGAATTTAAAACCTTTTTATTGTTTCAAAGCTCGAATAATTCAAGTAACAATAAGCTAAATTAAATCAATTTTAAAATGTCAAATCAGGTTCATAAAACACATCAAAAGCTCATTTTATTTCTGATATAAAAATATTTTAAGGGCATGAATATCTACTCACCAAACAACCTATAAACACACAAACCCAGTTCACCAAATTTGCTTAATTTGCACCTGCAC
This sequence comes from Mallotus nudiflorus, assembly GCA_947683625.1. Taxonomy (NCBI): domain Eukaryota; kingdom Viridiplantae; phylum Streptophyta; class Magnoliopsida; order Malpighiales; family Euphorbiaceae; genus Mallotus; species Mallotus nudiflorus. Next base: position 912,108 of record CANTUR010000357.1, read on the forward strand.
TTCCTTTGCCTTTTCCAGCATCTAACACAAGTAATTTCATTTATAAATCATTAATATAACAATCTCATATACTAACCTAACCATGCAGCCCTCAAACTATATGCGAAATATGCAAATTAACTTAACTCTAAAAACCAGCCTTATTAACTCTACAAGGGATGTTTTCAAGCCTATATTAAAAAACTTGCTCTGACTTATAAAAGAAGAATTTTAACCTTAAATTTTAATTAGACTTAGGTCTATCTAGCACCTTCAATAAAAATTTTACTTCTTTTCAATAACCTCAAATAAAATTATAAATGTCGCATTACAAGCAGCTCAATTACTCAGACAGATTGAGCAATAAAAAGTATAGGTCTATTAGACCACTCTTTAGTCATAATTAGCTTTGGATCAAAACTATAAAGTTCTAGAGAACTCTTTTAAGTTTTTTTACAATCAAAATAAACTTAATTTGGAGTTTACTATCTCAAGATATATGAAAAGTATCTAGACTAGTTTTAATTCATGAACTCTACAAACCTGGTTCATATAATCAAAATTGTTGCTTTCAGAGCTGACTTTGAAAAATTTATAGGACTTATAGAAATGGAATTTTAAGAAAATTTTTTTATCACTCTTAGATATATATTTCAAGAACATGCCATAAAAATTTCACACCAATTGGACTTCCACAAATAGAGATATATATAACGAATTATAACCAACTCAAAGAAACTGACAGACTAAGCAATAAAATATTTTCTCTTATTACCCTAATATAGAGACTGAATCAAATCAAGCTTAATGAGAAAAAATTTTAGATAGTTCTTCAAAGGTTCCAGATCATTAAATAACACTTAATTTTGAATTCTATAGATAAAGATATGATCAAATTACAGTGATTGATAAACTAGAATTATAAAACCTGAATTCAGCAACTTAAGAACCCTAAATGAAATCAACCAAAATACTAAAATTACTTACCAAATCAGTCACCAAGTCTTCTAGGATGAATATTACATCCTTATTTGTACTTTAGATCTTCAATTTTGCTTGAAAAATCAATTTTATAAGAGGAAATAATTCAGCCCTCTTTTCCCCTTTTCTCTTTTTCCCCTCTTTCTTTCTTTCTTTCAATTAATGGCAGCTCTTCCTCTTGACATATCCATAAATATTAATTAAATAATATATAAAATACTCCTTTTGGTCCTTAATGAAATGCTTAAGTTACCTATAAATCCTCAAACTTTTAGTTGTTCAATCAAGGACAATTATTTGCTACATTTAAGTCTTTTTCTCTATAACTATAACTATAACTATAACTATAACTATATATATATACTAACTTATACTTAAATTAAATCAATATATTGTGTAAATGTAAATATAGTTAGAGTTAGAGTACGGTTGTGATAATTTTCCCCACCTTAGAAAATTTCATCCCCAAAATTATGCTAAAACAAATGAGGGTATTGATTTCTCATGTCTTCCTCTCGCTCTAAGTAGCTTCCTCTCTCCCATGGTGTTTCCATAACACTTTCACTAAAGGTATGATTTTATTTCTCAACACCTTAGTTTCTCTAGCAATAATTACGAGTGGCTCTTCTTCATAAGACAAGTTTTCTTTCAATTCTATAGGTTGGGCTTGCAAAAGGTGACTAGGATCACTCCTATACCTCTTCAATATTGACACAGGAAAAACATTATGAATTTGAGACAATTCTAGAGGTAAGGTGAACCTATAGGCTATTGGACCAATCTTCTCAATCACCTCATATGGATCAATATACCTAGGGCTTAGTTTTCCCCTTTTACCAAACCACAAGACTCCTTTCTAAGGTGAAATCTTCAGGAAGACCTTGTCACCCACAATATATTCAATCTGTTCCCTTTTTAACATAACTCTGTTATCTATCCTGGGCTTCTTTTATTCGATCTCAATTTAACTTGAATCTTCTCTGTTGTCATTTACACAATATTTGGACCAACTAATTGTCTTTCCTTAACTTTATCCTAACAAGCTGGAGTTCTGCACTTCCTACCATATAGTGCTTTATAGGGTGCCATTCCCAAACTAGAATGAAAGGTGTTATTGTAGGCAAATTCCATTGAAGGTAGATGTTTATACCAGCTACCCTGCAATTCCATCATAAAAGTTCGAAGCATGTCTTCTAATGTCTGGATTGTCCTCTCTAGCTGACCATCTATTTGAGGATGAAAAGTTGTACTAAACCTCAACTTAGTACCCAAAGCATGCTATAAACTTTGCCAAAATTTGGATGTAAATCTTGGATCCCTGTCTGATACAATAGAAAATGGAACACCATGCAATCTGACCACTTCTCTATTATAGATTTCAGCAAGTTTATCTAGTGAGTAACTCACTTTCACATGTAAGAAGTGAGCTGATTTAGTGAGTCGATCAATAATCACCCAAACTGCATCATATCCCTATTGAGTTCTAGGCAATCCAATTATAAAATCCATTATAATATGCTCCCACATCCATTCAGGAATAGGAAGAGGTTACAATGTTCTCATTGGATGTTGATGTTCTGCTTTAACCTGTTGGCAAACCAAATATATAACCACAAACTCTGCAATATCTTTCTTCATCCCTGACCACCAATAGTTGTCTTTCAAAGTACGGTACATTTTGGTACTTCCAGGATGCATAGCATATGTTGAATTATATGCTTCCTCCATTATCTCTCTTTTCAAAACCTTAATATTAGGTACACATAATCTGCCCTTATATAATAAAGCACCATCCTCTAAAATCACGAAGTCTGCCTTGTTACCCTGATGGACTTGCTCTTTGATCTTCACCATTTGTTCATCCTGACTCTATGCCTTCCTAACTCTATCAATTAACACTAGTTGAATCCTTAAAGTAGTAAGAAATACTCCTCTCTCACCCTAAGCTAACTCCACATTCAATGCCCTTAACTCAAGTAATAATGGAATTCGCATAGTTTGAATGTAAGATAAGTTACCTGAGGACTTCCTACTAAATGCATCTGCTACCATATTAGCTTTCCCTAGGTGATATTTAATGGTGAAATCATAATCTTTTAGAAGCTCAATCCATCTTCTTTGCCTTAAGTTTGACTCTTTCTGACTTAGTATGTACTTCAAGCTCTTATGATCTATGACAATCTGACACTTCTTACCATATAAATAATGTCCCCAAATCTTCAAAGCAAAAATAATTATTGCTAGCTCTAATTCATATATAGGATATTTCAACTCATGTGGCCTCAATTGTTAAGAAGCATAGGCTACCCTGTTGCATCAGTACACAGCCCAAACCATTTCTAGATGCATCACTGTACACAATCTATTCTAGTCCTATCACTAATGGTGTCAACACGGGTGCTGAAGTTAAACATGCCTTTAATTTATCAAAACTATCTTGGTATTCTTCATTCTAGATAAACTTTACATTCTTCCTTAGCAGTTTTGTTAAAGGTGAAGCAATGATAAAAAAGTTCTGCACAAATCTCCTATAATAGCCCACCAACCCTAGAAAGCTACACACCTCATGTACATCAGTAGGTGATTTCCAATTAAGAATTGCTTCAATCTTCTTAGGATCAATATATACTTCCTCTACTGAGATGACATGCCTTAGAAACACCACTTTCTCTAACCAAAATTCACACTTGCTAAACTTGGCAATAACTATCAATATTTGTAATACAATCCTTAAATGCTCAACATGTTCTTCCTTTGACCGTGAATATACCAAAATATCATCAATGAACATAATAATAAAGGTATCTAAATAAGGCTTGAATACTCTGTTCATCAAATCCATAAATGCAGCAGGAGCATTAGTTAACCCGTATGGCATTACTAGGAATTCATAATGCCCATTTCGAGTTCTAAATACTATTTTAGCCACATTTGCTACCTTAATCTTCAGCTAGTGATACCCAAACCTCAAGTAAATCTTTAAGAATACTATAGCTCCTTGTAGCTGATCAAATAATTCATCTATTCATGGTAATGGATACTTATTATGCACAGTCACCTTATTCAACTGTTTTTAATCAATACATAATCTCATGGTACCATCCTTCTTTTTCATAAATAGAACTGGTGCTCCCTAAGGTGATACACTAGGTCTAATGTAGTCTTTATCAAGTAATTCTTACAACTGCACCTTCAATTCTTTTAATTCTACTGGAGCCATTTTGTATGGAGCTTGTGAAATAGGAGTTATCCCTGGCTGTAAATTAATACCGAACTCAATCTCTTTATTATGTGGCAAACCTAGAAGATCTTTTGGAAATACATCTATAAACTCATTTACTACAGGCAGATTGTCAAGCTTTTACCCCTCTTTTTCAGTGTCAATAACATATGCCAAGAATGCTTTACACCCTTTTCTCATTATTTTCTAGCTACGAATGCTGAAACCATACTATAATGCTCTGAACCCTTTTCACCTCTAAATATAATTTTACTACCCATAGGAATCCAGAACTCTACTTTCTTCTTATCAATCAATTAGTGCTTGATATTTAGTTAAAACATTTATACTAAGAATCACATCAAAAATTTGTAATGGTATTAGAACTAAGTCTACTTCTAATTTTTTTATCCCTAAATTCTAGTTTATAACCTCGATAAACATGTTTACAAACCACTGATTCACCCATTGGCATATCTACAGCCAAACCTTGGTCCATCACACTTTTTTCTATTGGTATGCATGATGTGAAAGATAATGAAATGAATGAATAAGTCGCACCTGGGTCAATTAAATCATAAGCATTTTCACCAAAGATAGTTAACTTACCAGAAATAACATCATGTGATGATGCTGCCTCATGTTGTGTTATAGTAAAGACCTTAGGTTGCACTGAAGGTCTCCCTATCTATATAAGCCAAGTAGGTTATGTCGATATGGATGCACCACCCTTTTAGCTAACACTAGCTCCTAAATCTCTACCTGTACCTCTACCAAATCAAGAAGTCCTACCTCCTCTACCAGCTATTCTTTGGGCTCCTCTATTAGTACTAGTGCCAAACTATGCAAAATTAGGACAATCCCTCCTAATGTGTCTGAATCCACTATATTTGAAACACTGAATAGTCCTCTTCCTATAATCTCCTCCCTCATGAACACAGCCACATATAGTACATGGTGTGGTCCTTCTGAATGAACTACTTGCGCTAACCACTGGTTGTCTCACAAAGCTCTAATTAAACTAAAAAGACTGTGGTCTATTAATGTTTGTCCAAGTCCAAGGCCCTCTACTACCTCTGAATCCTCTTATCTCTAGCCTTTGTTGAGATGCACCAATTCCTTTACTAAATCATGTTTGCCTCCCTGCCTAAATTAGAGCCTTTGACTTACCCTCTTGCTCTATTGCCTCTCTTAGCTTCTCTTTCTCTATTGTTTTCTCAACCCAGCTCCTAAAATTTTGTCCTTTATATAGTGATAATTCATTCTTCAATATAGTTTACAGGTCCTCTTTAAACCTACAATACTTCTAAGCTTAAGTTGGGAAAATCTTTGAAGTATACTTATATAACTCTTTAAATTTATCCATATATTCTCATGCTAACATTGCCCCTTATTTCAATGCAATGAATTCATTATGCCTTTTAGCCCTAAATGCATCTATTGAACATTCCCTACATAGCTTAGTCTTGAATACATCCCATGTTAACTAACCTCCATGTAACAATCTAACCCGAGCAAACCAAGCATTTGTCATATTATGTAGAAGGCCATACACATTATCAATTTTCTATGTCTCAGTTAATGTAAGAGTATTAAATTTTTTCTCTGTAGCTCTCAACCATTTGTCTGCCTCTCGAGAATCAATAGAGTTATGAAATTCAAATGCCCCATATTTCTTAACATATTCAATTTTATCACCAGGCCTTTTCTTCTATTCTTGGGCTACTAGAGTAGCAATAATAGTTTTTGCAAGTATTCTATGATCAAGCTGCAATACAGGTACAACATAGGGTGGGGGAGGTGGAGGTTGCTCAATAATAGGGGTCCTAACCTTAGACTTTATCTCAAGATTAGCACTACCCCTAGTCTTTGCCCTGTCACTACCCCATTGGCCAACTCTCCCTCGTTTAGGTGGCCTATCATGGTTCCTTCTTGGTGGCATCCTATAAATATAATAAAATTTTTTTTTTTTAGAATTTCATTAAACTACAATAAAAGCATAGTTTAAAGGACCATTTAACAAAACTCTGATACCAAAATTGTCACACCTCGTCTTATATAACCCGAGATGGACATTTAAAACCAATCACTAAATAATTTGCTCAGTTTAATTAATTTTTATTATAATATCCATACATTTACAAGAGGATTCAAAATTAATCTTTTATAAAAGTTTAGTGTTGTACATGTGTTATATTTAAAGAATAAGAACTTATAAAGTATTGTATATTATTATTTTTTTATAGTAAAGTACTATTTATGAATAGTAAAATATGTACAAAATAATTGGATAATATAAATATTACATTTTTAAATATGTCTTAACCACCAATATTTTACAATATTTATACAACAATAAAAAAATAAAAGGAAAGACTACTCTAATGAGGATTGTTGGCCAACCTTATTCTGAACTTCTATTGACACTCACTCAACTCAATTCACCAACTATTAAGCCCAGCTATCTGAAAATGTTTATAAAACAGAGTAAAATGAGTACATAAATACTTAATGAATAGATGTTACAAGCATAAAATAATTTAGCTAAATTAAATGTAATAAACATCTCAAATTAAAAATACTAAGCATTAATAATCAAATTATTATTCACTCAAAATATCCAATTCAATCTTGCTTTCAAACATATTCAAAGCATAGTCATTTGAAACATGTGCCTTTTCAAATATTAATACAACTTTTCATTTGTATTAACCATCCCTATAACAAGCATCACAACTCAGCCATAATATACGAACCATTACTAGCTCACTCTCTAGGCACACTTGAAGGCTAACCCTTCAACAATATTAGCACAAAATGACCTACGATCAAGTGCCCTATTATTTATTGTGTAATAATAACCAACACAATCTCAAATGTGCATATATCACCTCAGTACATTCATTTATCTTATATAGGGAGGTAATACACAAAACAAATATCATTTCATCCAAAATTAATCAAAACCATTCTATCACATTTATAGCTCATCATAACATTAAAAATGAAACCACTTCTCATCACAATTCAAAGGAATAAAACCAATCTTATTATAACTCATTCAAATCATCAAGTAACTAAAATAAATCTCATTCAGCTTACAAAATAAAGGCATAATGTAGTAACACCTTTCACTTATGAATTTGAAACTTTTTTATTGTTTCAAAGCTTAAATAATTCAAGTAACAACAAGCTAAATTAAATCAATTTCAATACGTCAAATCAGGTTCATAAAACACATCGAAAGCTCATTTCCTTACTGATATAAAAATATTTTAAGGGTCTGAATATTTACTCACTAAATAGCCTATAAACACACAAACCCAGTTCACAAAATTTGCTTAATTTGCACCTACACTTCCTTTGCCTTTTCCAACACCTAACACAAGCAATTTCATTTATAAGTCATCAATATAACAATCTTATATACTGAACTAACCATGAAACCCTAAACTATATGCAAAATATGCAAATTAACTTAACTCTACAAACCAGCCTTATTAACTCTACAAGGGTTGTTTTCAAGCATATATTAGAAAAATTTCTCTGACTTGTAGAAGAAGAATTTTAACCTCAAATTTTAACTAGACTTAGGTCTTTTTGTCTAATACCTTCAAGAAAAATTTCCCTTATATTCAATAAACACAAGTTCAATTATAAATGTTGCATTAGAAGCAACTCAATTACTCAGATAGATTGAACAATAAATAGTACAGGTCTGTTAGACCAATATTCAATCATTATCAGCTCCGGATCAAAACTACAAAGTTTTAAAGAACTCTTTTAAGTTTTTTAAGAATAAAAATAAACTCAATTTGGAGTTTCCTAGCTCAAGATATATGAAAATTATCTAGACTAGTTTAACTCATGAACTCTGCAAACCTGGTTCACATAATCAAACTTGCTGCTTGCAGAGCTAACTTTAAAAAATTTCTAGAACTTATAGAAAAGGAATTTTGAGCTAAAATTTTAATCGATCTTAGATATATATGTCTAGAACATGCCATAAAAATTTCACATTAATTGGACACCCACAAATAGAGATATATATAATGAATTATAACCAGCTCAAAGAAATTGACAGATTGAACAATAAAGTATTTTCTCTTATTACCCTAATATAAAGACTGAATTAGATTAAGCTCAAAGAGAAAAAAATTTATATAATTCTTCAATGGTTCCAAATCGTCAAATAACATTTAATTTGGAGTTCTATAAATTAAGATATGATCGAATTACAGAGATTGATAAAATAGAATTATAAAACCCAAATTCTGCAACTTAAGAACCCTAAATTAAATCAACTAAAATATTAAAATTACTTACCAAATCAATCACCAAAGTCTTCTAGGATGAAGATTATAGCCTAATTGTACTTTAAATCTTCAATTTTGCTTGAAAAATCACTTTTATAATAGGAAATAATTCAACCCTCTTTTCCACTTTTCTTTTTTTCTCCTCTTTCTTTGTTTATTTATTTCTTTCTTTTAATTAATGGCAGCTCTTCCTCCTGACATATCCATAAATATTAATTAAATAATATATAAAATATTTCTTTTGGTCCTTAATGAAATACTTAAGTTACCTATAAATTCTTAAACTTTTAATTGTACAATTAAGGACAATCATTTGCTACAATTAAGTCTTTTTCTCTATAACTATATCTATATGTATACTAACTTATACTTAAATTAAATCAATAAATATCATGTAAATACAATGCATAATGAATGTAAATATATTTAGAGTTAGATTACAGGTGTGACAATTAATTTGTATTGCTATTTGTGTTAAAATTAACATTAATTAACTATAAAATAACAATTACAACCTTCAATAGAATATAAAATATCTAAGTTTAACTTTAACCTAGTCAGTTATAATAAAATATTAATTCATAACTCTTAATTTTAATATGTTTATTTACATATTAATTTAAAATATTTATATTGTATAAAATTTAATCAAATAATTTTTTAAGTTTTAAAATATAATTTTCATTTTAATTTTTTGAAGAAACAAACGATCCCTAAATCATTACCAACAGGAAACATAACGAAAACAAACATGCCAAAAATAAAAAGCATAACATCTTGAAGAGCTAAACAAAGTTTATGATCCAATCCGAGTTGTTGCAGTTGAACAATGATGGACAAGTTATCCAATCCAGCCTCGAAGATGTACACCCTTACCGAATTCAATATTCATTCCATAAGGACAGGGACGGCTTTGCGCGCAGGCCAAGGCATGTGACTAGGCCAGTCTAAGCCCATCTCCAATTTAAAACATAAATTTAGTGTAAGTTTTCCACTACTTTTGTTGTTTTACAGTAATATGATTTCTAACTCATAATATCAATTTTTTTTTAATAAAAATTCTCTATATATTTTTGGATCTTACTATGATATAAATGTTTGTATTTATATAAATAAAATTAGAATTGTTGAATTAACTTTTATTTAATTACAACCGTTGATTACTTATGTGTATCAATACCTATAAAATATATCAATAACTATAATTAAATAAGTAGCAATTTAACGGCTCTAAATTCATTTGTATAAATACAAATAGTTGTACTGTAGAATGACTCTATATTCTTTTATATTTTATATTTTTATTACTTTATTACTTTTTATTATCTTTACAAGTTATACCCATACTTTTTATTTTTGTACAAATTCATTCAATTTAAATATTATTAATATTTATTTATACATAAAATATAATAAAAATTATAATTATTTTGATAAAAATGTAATTAAATTATGAATTATCTTAATCAACTTTTATATAAGTGAAACTAAAATTTAATCAATTTAATAGTAAAATAAATATTGGGCTTTAACAATAAATAATATAAAATAAAATAATTATCATGAAAAAGAAAAGAAAATAATGTTCAATTGAAATTGGTCTAAAATATTGCAAATTTAAAAGTATATGACTTATTTTGTAATTATAAAAAATTGAATAGTGATTGCTGTTGGTGAATAGTGCACATCAAAATTACTTATGCATTGTTCAAAATTAGCAAATTGATAATCAAAATAGCGTGGAATTTAACCAAATTTGCGTCAAAACCAAACGCAAATCCGGTGTTTTACACACCGGTTGGAGATGCCCTAAGAAGGAGGGATATGCATATATGGGCCCTCAATAGGGGTGTAAAGGAGCAAACAACTCGATGTTTGATTTGATAAAAACTCATTCGAACTCGGATATTAAAACTCATTTAATAAATAAGTCAATCTCAATCTATATAAAACTTGGCTCATTAAACTTACGAACAAGTTCAAATAAAAGTTTATAATTTTAATATTTAATAATTTAATTTTAGATATATAATATATAAATTTTTATGTAAAAAATATTTTAAAAATATATTATTAGAATAAAAACATAATTTTTATAAAATATGTTATAATTTATTTTTATTTTTATTTTTTAATGTAAAATTTTAATTTATTATTTGGATTTTTTAATATTTCTTTAAGTTCGTTTAAATTCTCAAATATCTCATGATCATTAAGTGGCATAGAAAGTTTGACTCAAATTTGACGTGATTATAAATGAATCAAATCTAAAAAACTAATCAAATTTCGATTCGATTACACCTCTAATAATATATATATATATATATATATATATATATTTGTGTGTGTGGAGAGAGAGAGTAAATTTGATTACTTACCGTTGTCCCGTTGGATAATTAATTGATCATAATATATCTTGGTGGTTATTAATATGCTGCAGGAAAAGAATTATGGCTGTGCTCCCATTTCTGATGTTTTTGCGGATATTCAATAGCTGTGTTCTTATTTTTCTTTGGTCTCTTTTTGCCAGGTTTCCCGATCTTGTAATATGGTAGCTCATTCCTTAGTTACCATATTAAGCATGTAATTTCTAATTATTAAGGGACAAATAGTATAATATATTTAAGTAGAAGGGACAAATAGTATTTATTTAATAATTATTATGTCAGTTAATGGTGATAATGATAGAAAATTTGTCATAATAAGTAAATAGTGTAATATTTCAAAATAGATAATGAAGATAATATGAATTTTAGATGTTAATGATCAAATAATATAATATAATAAGAATAAAGATAAGTATTTCGAGTTGTAAAACTACAACGCATCAAAACTCACGACATAAATACCATTATGCCCCCCTTTACTTTATTTTTCTTGTTTCATTATTAAAAAAAATTTATAAGTTATGGGTGTTTAAATCTTTACACGACGGATTTACCTGTGTGTAAATTAGGTTTTAAATTAAAAAAAATAAAAAAATTGAAATTAAAAAAAAATTTGAAAAAAAAATATATTTTTTTTCCATTTGATTATTAAAAAAAATTTATAAGTTAAAAGTGTTTAAATTCTTACACGACTAATTCACTCATATACAATTTAGATTTTAGATTTTAAATAATAATAATAATAATAATATCTAAATTTTAGAAAATAAAAATAAAATGTAAAAAAAATTAAAAAGGGTAAAGTTGAAAATTATACGAAGTCGTAAGTAACGCCATTTATCGTCCATATAGCAAACTATAAAAAATATAGCAAATGACGTAATCATTTCAATTGTCACGTCATCAAATTTAATAAAAAAATATTAAGATATTTTTTATTATGAAATATAAATTAAAATTAAATAATTACGAAGAAATATATTAAAATTTTGGAGTCAAATTATAGCAAAATATAAACTTTGATGATTACCCATGTAATTAACTCTAACATAGAAAACCATATCTAAACCATCAAAAAAATATATAGAAAATCGTATCTAAAGGCTAGAAATCCTAGCATTTGGATAAGCAAATGCTAGGAACTCAGGATCTTGCTGCAGAATAGCCATTCTTTCTTTATCTAAAGTAATCCATGCTTCAATGCCTTTACCATCCTTTGCATCAACAAATACAGTAAGGTTTCTAAATGCATTTCCAGGTTTTCCCATGATACTAACCCAATATGGTTCTCCAAATCCAAAGTTTGGTCTAGACAGAGCCGAATTACACCAGCTTGTAAATGCTAAAATGTCAGGTTCTTCCCTGGAAAGTATCTCATATAGCTGTTCACAGTACTCGGACATGGTTTCGAACCCGTTTTCACCTTGTAAGCTATGTGTATATTCACTTTTATACAATGCAATGGCTTCTCTTAACATGCTTACCAGTTCATCCAATTCTGCACAGTTTTTGTCTGTAGGGCTCGTAACTGCAGATGCCCACCAAAACAAATTTCCAATAGAGTTATCTTTCATGGGTGGATTCGCATTTGGCCGAAGATTCACTGCTTCGACCACAATCGATAGCTTTGGTGTAGCTGATACTGCCTTTGATGCCGCCATACAACATTTCCAAATATTAATGTTTCAACCCGACTTGGTTCTGCTTCAAGCTTGCCTTTAGCCTTTGCCTTAAGTTTAGCAATTGCTTTCGCATCGAACACAAATCTCCTTGTGACGTAGTTAGCTTCCACAAACCATAGATTCTCCATCAAAGAGACATGATTTTGAGGAATTGAACTTCTTGGTGGAAAATAAACAGATGCTTGCTCGAGATCTGGCTCTATAACATCCTTGAAATCTCCACGGAAAATCGAAGCCCAAGTAGATATGAATCTTGAAGCTGTAGCTAAATCAATAACCTTGTGTGAAAAACCGCAACCCAATGCTATTCCTCCACAAGTAAACAAGCTTACTTGAAATGCTACTACAGGTACGTTCATGTTTGTTTCCTTGCCAAAAGGTTGGCAAGAAAGCAAACAGTTGAGTACTGATTGCTCATTTTCATAGTGTTTCAGAAAAGAAGAGATTGAACAATTTACTTTTACTTCGAAAAAGGGCAATCCTTCGTCGAAACGATCGATGTAGAGATTTTCATTTACTCTTCCAGAAAATGGGTAGTAGAGATTAAGAGCTTTGGCAAGAGATTGCCTTAGGTTGGATGGTAGGGTTGATTGCGGAAAATTGGTCACAGGATAGAAGTAAATAGCTGGAGCGTAAGTTGTAGGAGTAAGCTGGTCGAAATAAGAGAGTTTGTAGGGTTTTTGGTGTTTAATCCCCGGTGAAGATGGCTTCACCACCTCTGTTGAAATTATTTGAACTTGCATTGCCATAGCAGATTTTGCAGAGAACAAAGAGTCTGGACGTGTAAAATCCTAATGCTGGCTCCAAATATATAGGGGTATGATGATGATGATGATGGTGATGGTGATGATAAGGAAATTCTCCAAATGCTTGTTTACTTGAAAAATAAAGTTTATCAAGAATATTAATGATATTCAGCTATGCTTAATACAAATTAACTCTCTCCCCTCATAATACCTTTAAAGTATTGGCCTGAACCACTTACTGACTGTTATTTTTCAATTTAATTGATAAATATATAAAATTTTATATAAACATATAAGCATTCACGATGAGTAGGAAAGATAGTACTTTTAATTAGGGTTGGATAACAGTCTGAGTAGTTTGAACAATGCAAATTTTTCAAATCCAATTCAAAAATTTAAATCTCTATTTTGAATTGTTTTGAAAATTCGGGACAATTTGAAGCGGATATTCAGAGCAAATAGATATTTTGCATATTCAAATACAGATGAAATATGTATATTGATTTTGTAAAATACAGATGAAACATATGTATTTTGTTCTTTAGTTAATAAGTTTTACAGACTGTTTTATATATTCAATTAGGATATATTTTATATGATAACAAAATAACACTTTGAGAAATTTTAAATAACGAAATAAAATATAAATTTTTTAATAAAAATTTATGATAATTTTATATACTGTTAATGTAAGTAACCCAATGTTTCGCCCGCGAATTAGTTTCCAGAAAATGGCCTATTTATGAACCAACTGACGAGTCATAAATAGTGTTTGTCATTTGTTCAAAGGAGATAACAAAACCAGTGTTTGTAATAATTTACAGTTTCTGAATTCTTTAGAAAGTTGTTGGATGTGGCAGAGCTGAAGTTGGCCAGCAGCAGTAAGGGCGACGTTTAAGATATTTTAATAAATTAGTAGTAAGTTGGCTAGTAGAGATTGGATTCTAGCGGTGGTTGGATTGGATTCTTCTCATTAAAATTTTATGAAATTTTCAAAAAAGTCCAATTTTTAAACTTTTTTAATGTGCTGGTTTTTATTTATTACACATTTATTTTAATCTTTTTTTTCTTTTTTTTTTTAATTTTAATTTTCTTATTATCTCACTTTTATTTTCTCCTTTTTCTTTTTTTATTTTTTATTTTTTATTTTTCTTCTTTTCCTCTTCTTTTTTCTTTGTTTTTTTTATATTTTATTTTATCCTTATATTTTATTTCATTTTTTATCCCATTTTTTATTTATTTATATTTTTTCTTATATTTTTCTTTTTCCTTCTCTTTTTTTTAATTAATAAACAATTAGCCAATATCATAAATTATTTTTCTTATCTTTTTATTTCATTATTTTTTCATCAATGTTTGTTTTTATTTTTATTTTGTTAATTTTTTTTTTTCATTTTTAATAGCACTTGAATGTTGGCTTTTCTCACTTTCTTTCTTTTTTTTTCCTTTTTTTTTCTCTTTTTTTTTATTTTATCCTTTTTTTTTTCATTTTTTTCTCTTTTTTTTTTAAATTTTTATTATTTCTTAATTTTTTTCTTTTCTTGTTTTAATTAATAGAGAATCAGCTAATAATATTATTATTTTCTCTTTATTTTATATTTTTATAATAATAATAATAATATTATTATTATTATTATTATTATTATTATTATTAATAATAATTTGTTCTTTTTCCATCAATTTAAATTTTTTCTCCTTTCCATCTTTTTATTTTTATCCTCTTTATTTTTGTTCTCCTTTTTTTCATTTTTCTCTTTTTTAAAAAATTTATATTTTTCCCTTTTTTTTATTTTTATTTTTCCTTCTTCCTTTCTTTTTTATTTTTATTTTCTACTTATTTTTTTATTTCTCTCCTTCTTTTTCTCATTTTCATCTTTTTTTTTATTATTTTTTTCCTTTTTTTCATTAATGGAGTATTAGCCAATATATTTTTTAAAATTTTATTTAGTAAATTTCTCAAGTGAGATATAAGAATACACAAACTGTGAATAACCCAAATACAAGAAATTCACATCCAACAAATTTTTTATTCATAATTGATTATTCAAGTTCTTAATGTATAAAAGATGTAACATTCATTATGCTTAAACCAACATGACTATTTCTAAAAAAGCAATAATGGAACATTTAAATAAGGAAAATAAACCCAAAACTTCAATTTCTAATGATTATAAAATAGAATCAATTTTATCAATACAATTAAGAACCAAAATTATAATCTTAGCATTTTAAGATTTCAAGTAGTTTAATGTGTTTGTAAAATACAAAGTAATACCTCATAACTTCAAATTGAAGAAGCAATCCCAAAACATAAATTCACGTAAGAAAAACTAACTTATCATATACTAAAAATTAAGAGAGTTATGAACTCTATGGATATTTAATAATTAGTAGTGGGCTTTTTTTTTAAATCTTTTTAAGTAGCAAACATATGAAGTTTATTATTTTAGTGCAACTATATTGTATCAAAAACGTAAAACATACGGAAACATAAAATGTATTGTAATGAGGATATTGTATCAGAAACATAAAATGTACTGTAATAAAGATATTATATTAGAAACATAAAATATATAAAAAATAAATAAAATATATATGTGAACTAAACCAAAAGTATACAAAAAATATTTTAAATTTAATGTCTTTAGAATTTATATTCCAATAATAATGGACGAAATTGCTAACATAGCAGACATGAGGCTATCAATAATAAAACAATTAATAATAATGATGCTAATATATTTAACCAAAAACAAAGAAAAATACAATGAGATTGTTTCATATATGGAAAATAAGCTAAATTAAATGAAAAATAAATAAAAATATTTCAAATTTCTTGCTTTTAGAATTTGTATTCCAATCATTTTAAAATTTTTAAAAATGAAATTGTCACTCCACTTCTCATTGTATTGACTATCCTAAAATTCTAATATATATTTGTCACGACCCGAACCTAGGGCACGTGACCGACACTAGGAAATGAAAAAGTATAAAGCTACTGAATCTCGTAGTAAGACTTAAAAGAAAAACGCGAAAAATTTTTAAACTTTGAAATCTTAAAATAAATAATTAAATCATAATGCACATTATCAAATTGATTTTTCTCAATACTATTTAAATCATAATATCATAGTGCATAAAATAAATAAACATCAATTATACAAATAATGTCTCAATACACAATATTATAAATACATGATACTCCTAAATAAAATATTCAGTTAAACAGTTTTCTCTACTGCAGTACACAAAAATAAACACAACACAACTAATTAGACCTACACAGAATAGCCGGTGATGACACTACACGGCGAAAAGAAGTAGGCTTAACAGAAAAGTCCCAAACTCCTCCTAAAAAAAAATTGAGGGGAGTCAAACCTCACTGTGTAAGTTAATAAAAGAGCTATACGGTTTGAAAATCGTATGAATATAGTGAAAATAATTTACAACGCATATATATATATATAGCTTTTGAAAAATCTCGATAGAACGTTAAACCCAATTCTAAATGGCTAATTGGGCTCATTTAATCCAAATGGATTGTCGGTCACTGAGAGCAGAGGCATCAACTGAGGCACTAAGCCGCAGTCATCCACTTAATCCAAGCACATAACACTGGTGGTCCTTGAGAGCTAAGGCATCCACCGAGGCACTCATCCCAATCCATTCTTAACTTTCCACATCATTGGCGGTCCCCAAGAGCAGAGGCTTCCACCGAGGCACCTGTCCCAGTTTATAACCACAAGTCATACATATTTTGGATCCATCTTTCAATCTCCACCATGTGCACACAGTCCTGGTGAAACCCACCAGGCAGCCCGTTCTATCAAAATTTCTCAAAATGAGTTTTTAAATAAATAAATTGCAATAAAATTCTTGATAATGTAAATAATACTAAAAATATGAGCTCACACAATTTTTAAAGAAAACACATGTACATATCAGTTTATTAACTTACAAGATGAGCGAGATGGCTGACGACCATACTTCTGCCTCAAACTAAAAGCTCTCGCTCCGGTATTCTCTAAAAAAATATATATTTTTTTAAATCATACTTATGGAATAAGAAGGAAAATCAATAAAATTATGAGACTCTAGAATGACTCAAGAAAAACCGGATAAGACTCAATAAATTGGAATACCCTTATTTACGCTAGGAAATTATAGAATATGTCATGCTTTATGAGAAAATCTACTGAAATTTTGGCAGAGTCTCCCCCGTAAAATGGACATCTCTCTACTGTAGGTAAAGCCATTCCTGCATAGAAAAAAAACACTTCTAACATTCACACTCAACCATATTCGGGTCGACCCTCCAATACAATATTTAGCCCGTCCGAGTTCACAACCCAACCAAAACAACACAACTTAATTTTAATTAAAAAAATTCACAATTAATTGTTTAAATAGTTTAATTATATAATAAAATTAGTTTAAAACCCATTTTATTACCCAAAATAATATATAATATATTTATTTGAAAATAATTTTCAAAAATTAGTATTAATTAGTTAAAAATAGTAAATAATTGTAAAAATCATTTTAATTCCTCAAATAATATTAAAACCAACTAAAATATATTATTTAGCTATAATTAGCACAAAATTACATTTTTACCCCTATAATACAAAAATATACATAATATCCTATTATTATTCAAAAATTCTATAAAAATTATATAAATGCATTAAAATTATTTTCTCAACATATATATTATTAATATTAACTAAAACACATATTTAAACCAATATTCCAACAAAACTCCAACTCTAACCTAATTATTCAATTTTGACATAAACTATAAAAATTCATAAAAATTATATAATATTCTCAAAAATTAATTTCTCAACACTAACATTAATGAAAATATATAATATCACTAAATCAACCAATTTTATAATTTAATAAATTAATTTACGAAAATTAACAAAATATTCAAAAATTCACAAAAATCAAAATAAATTCCACAAATCATACAAAAATTCATAGAGGTAGATTAAGCTACTAGGAATCACATTTCTAAAGAGAGTTTGCAAGATTCAAACTAGATCAAGCTAAAAAAAATTTGAAACCCTAGAACTCCATAAATAAAAATCAACAAAAACTCAGTCAAACGGAGATTAAAGCTTAAACTAAGCTTGGATTAGTACTCACCGGTGCAAGAGGAAGAGAAAGACACCAGAATCGAAGAAAATGGTGACCAGAAGTGATGGAGGCACAGTGACAGGGGAAGAATTAGACATGCGCGGGGAAGAAAAGAAGGAAGATGTGTTTTTTTTTTTTTTTCACGTTTTCTTCTTTGTTTGTTGTGATTTTTTGGTTGATTTTTAATATATGGTATGTATGTATGTGCTCATACATGGCATGCATGTGTATATATATATATATATATATATATATATATATATATATATATATATATATATATATATATATATATATATATATATATATATATTCACACATATAATAATAAACACACACATGCAAATTAAACTCACATAAAATAACACTTAATAATAATGATAATTCTAATAAAATAAATAAATAAAACAATAATAGAATTAACAATACTCTAAATTAAATATTATTAAAATAGTTCTATCCAAAATAATAATTGTAAATAATGAAAATTAAATGCCCAAAATAATAAGTTTCAAAATAAAATATTTACGTAGAAAAATATAATTAAACATAAAATAATAAATATGAACCACAAAATAATAAAATACTCAAATATAACTTTTGAATGTATTAATACTGCATATCTCATTTTAAAATAAATTAATTTAAAAATATGGGTCATAACAATCTCCCCTTCTTATAAGAATTCATCCCCGAATTCAAAAAAAGAATAAATTACAAGGATTGAGGAGATAAAGAGAGATGAGTAGGAAGCTTGCATCTTAGCTTCAATCTCCCAGGTATAGTCCTCAACAGTATGGTTACTCCACAATACTTTCACCATTGGTATCTCCTTGGTTCGCAACTGTCGAATTTGGCGATCCACAATCGCCACCGAATACTCTTCGTAAGTAAGATCATCACTAAGCTCTATGGCTTGAGGTTGTAGAACGTGAGATGGGTCAGGAATGTATTTTCTCAGTATAGATACATAAAATATGGGTGGATTCTTGACAATTCTAGTGGCAACACCAACCTATACACCACTTCACCCACTCTTGACCGAATCTCAAATGGTCCAATGTATATAGGAGCTAGCTTACCCTTCTTGCCAAATCTCATGACTCCTTTCATTAGAGACACTTTTAAGAACACCATGTCTCTAACCATAAAGGATACATCCTTTTTCTTAGGGTCAGCATAGTTCTTCTATCTGCTGAAGGTTGTCTTCAATCTCTGCTGTATAATGGAAACTTTTTCTAAAGTCACTTATACCAACTCTAGACCTGTCAACTGCCTCTTACCAATCTCCCAACATAATGGTGATCTATACTTTCTACCGTACATTGCCTTATATAGAGCCATTTCAATACTAGTATGATAGTTATTGTTTTAGGCAAACTCAATCAATGGCAAGTGTGAATCCCATTGTCCTCCAAAATCCATCACACACATCCTCAACATATCTTCTAACGTCTGGATGGTCCTCTCTGACTGACCATCTGTCGGAGAATGGAAGGCTATACTAAAATCCAGTCTGGTGCCCAAATCTTTATGTAATTCTTGCCAAAAGACTAAATGTGGCTCCTCTATCTAACACTATACTTACCGGTACCCCATATAGATAAACAATCCTGTTGACATAAAGTCTTGCCAGTCTATCAGTAGAGTACGTCTTCTTCACTGGTAGAAAGTGTGCTGACTTAGTTAGCTTATCAATAATCACCCAAATAGCATTATAACCTCTTGTAGTATAAGGTAATCCAGTCACAAAGTCCATAGCTATCATGTTCCATTTCTATTCGAGAATTGGCATAGGCTGCAACAATCCCGAAGGTCTCTGATGTTTAAGCTTCATTTGCTAACAAGTCAAGCATCTAGATACAAACTCTACAATATCCTTCTTCATTCCATTCCACCAATATGTATCTTTCAAGTCATGATACATCTTAGTAGAACCTGGATGGATACTATAAGTGGGATATGCCTCTTCCATAATTTATTTCCTCAAGTCATCAACATCCGACACACAAATCCTAGTACCTAAACACAACACACCTTCTCTGTTAACCATAAAATCTCTTAACTGTCGTTATTGCACTTCATATGTAATCCTTTACAACTACGGGTCTCTATTATGAGCTGCCTTAACTCGATCCAAGTATACTGATCGTACCCTGAATTGAGCTAAAAGGCACTTTTTAGTAACTTTCAATTGCAACCCTTAATTAATTAATTCATGCATCTCCTTGATAATGGGCCTCTTATCTGAGCTGATGTGGGCAAGACTGCCTGCTGACTTCTTACTTAAAGTATCGACTTGGCAACAACATTCGCCTTGTTGGGATGGTACAAAATGGAATAGTCATAGTCCTTAAGGAGTTCCATCCATCTTCTCTGCCTCAAGTTCAAGTCCCTTTGCTGGAAGATATTGTAGGCACCTGATTCTGTTGGCCTGTGTTAGGGGACGAATTAGGGGTGCTCGGTTTGACCAACCCATTGTTAAGCCCAATGATGAGAATGTGAAACTTGGACATAAGAATGAAGCCTGAATCTCTAACTGGAAAGTGGACTTAAAAACCCAAAGCCTGAAAAACCCAAAACTGAGCCCAACTATCAAAATTTGACCCAAGCCTGCCTGGCCCACCGCAGGCGTGGGCCAAAGGGGCATCGCCTCAGTGTAATGAGGTGATCGCCTCTTTGGCAGCTGCCAATGAGGCATCGCTCCTATGGTAACCCACTTGCAGCTGCATTTAATACAATTGCAATCATGACAACCAAGTGGTGCGAGCCCCACTCTCCAAACCTCTTTCTTGCATGAAGAAAAGATTTTTGGGGAAAGAAAAAAGGCTAGGAGAGCTTATGGTGGGCTAAGAGGCTTAGGGGCATGGGAAAGCTAATGAATAAAAGAAAAAAAAAGAGAGAGAAGAAGAGGAAGAGGTTGGGAAAAAAGGAGGGAGGAGCTCTGAAAAAAAAAAAGACAGAGGGAAAAGAAAAGAAAAAAAAATGTCCTCAAGAAAGGGGAGGAAGGTTGAAGCAAAGAGGTCCACTTTCTCCATAAGAGACGAAGGGAGAAACTTGTGTTAAAGGTAGATACCACATCCTAGCAAGGATCTCAATCAAAACAGCTCTGAGGGCCTCTCATTTTGCTATAAAATTTGCACTTAAACTTGACATGTTCATCATTTTGTGTGTTCTTGCTTATATGTAACTGAGCCATTAGTACATTTTAGGTTTATCTCTAGTGTGTCATGCTTGATATCTCATTTTATTGATGGATCTTTGAATACTTTTGCATGTAGTCATAGCATGATGAGTGTAGAGTGTGTATATGCATGTTTTTGTTACTTAGAGTAGAAGTCTGTACGTTTTGGGAGTTAGAGCCGGCCTGGTGATTAGGCGATGCCTCTTCACAAAGGCATCGCCTCATCTCAATGAGGCGATCGCCCCATTGACATGCCTTTAGGGAGTCTATCTTTTATGTGTGTGTTACCTTTTTTTTTGCATTAGAATTGTAAGAGCCCCTGTTGATGAGGCGTCGCCTCATTAACAGGGTTAACCCGCTTCCTGCTTCATTTTTTTGTTAGTTTGCTATGACGTATGCTTTAATATGTCCCCTTTTGACCTTAAATATGTCTGTATGATTGCATGATGGTGATTATCTTGACTATTTGATGGTTTCTTTAGTCTGCAATGTGAAAACCCTTTTTTTTTTATATATATAGAGTCTCCTTGTAAGTATCATTACATGTGACTTCATTTTTTTTATGAAAGGAAGGGCTAACTGTGTGTTATTTATAGGAATTACTTGATGATTTCTATTATCAAGTAATCACTTTTGCTAGTTATCCCTTGTACATTGCCACTTTTATGTTATTTTATTAATTTATTTTCTGTATATTATTCTTTTATTTAGCTTAAAAAGCATTGTAATCCTTAATCCCTTTCCCTTTTAATTTTGAATGTATGGTTGTAAATTATTATTTATTTTATTTACTGCATTTTTTTCAATGTTGGGACTTAAAGGCATGAAATTGGACTAATGTGCAAACTCGGACTTAATTATAAAATCTGGCAATTATCCGAAGGAAATTTCATTACATATGGTAAATGAGGAAATAATTCAATAATTAAATGGTAATAAAACGCAAAACACAAATGGAGGCCAACCGCAAGGTTGGGTGAGCATTCAAATGCTGATACCCAATTTCCGAACCCGATCTTTGATGACGGCTTCTGGGAACCTCTGTGGGATCTAGTTACTGTACAGTGTGTCTCAGCTTTTATCTGAGTGGTGACTCCATCTCCGAATAGGCCCATGACCTATATCGTATTTCCTAGTGGGCCTCGAGCCCACACAGTGCCATGGTCGCCAAACATTTGGACGCACGCTAAACCCACCGCCTATAGTGGTAACTCCACTGGGGATAGAGAAACTGATTTCAGTGTTTTTCATTTTATCATCTTTAATTATTTTCTTATTTCTTCCTACATTTATGCATTCACTACACATTTTGCACACAATGAGCACTCAGTCCCTAATAAACCCGACAATAGTTAGTATTTTGCTACCTACATTTCACTCAAACCTGGTGGTGGAATATTTGATTATTGTCACTCATGACACGTACTAATCTGTATCGTTTGACCTTTGAGTGGGGAGACTTATATGGATGTGTATCATTGTGGGAGCCGAAGCCTTTTTACCTAAGACTCAAGCCCATGTAATGACTTAGCAACTATCCTTAGGAATTTTACCACATGCATATGTATTATGTCATATAATGGACCCTTAAAATAAATCTCGAGCCCATCAATAAGCACTCCAAAATAAAATGGGCCCTCGTGTCCAACCAAAAAGCCCATTATAAATAAGCTAGTCAACAGAGGCCTCTCATGCCTACTCATAACCCATTTCAAATGGGCCTTGACAAGCAAGTTTATGGTGCTATGGATCTTGGCTCATAGAAAGTGGACTCGAGCTTTTTTTAAAGGAACTATTACTTGTCTGAATCATTTTAAGAGTTTTCTTGTATACATCAATTTTATTATTCCCCGCTGATAATTAAAACCCAAGCCAAAAATCCTAAGACACGATACTCACCATTGAATGCGTGTGTGGGAGAAATAAGGGCAGAAGTTTGCATGTTAAGTTCCATGTGTTTGATCTTGTATATCTTTCTGTGTGCGACCTTTTTATTTCTAAATAAAACGAACTTGCATATCATGCATACACGTCATACATCATTCTAACCAGCTGTTTTGTAGCACTATAGATCCTTCAAGCTCAGCAGGGTGGGTCCGAGCTAGTTCAAGTCATTTGGTCAGAAATTCAGAATTAGGAATGGCAGGAGGGTTCGATCTAGAAGCATTTAGGGCACGGTGGAAAAAAGAAGTAATAACAGAAACCTGGGCTATGATGAGAGAAATAATAGGGGAGATTACTAAGCTTATCAAAGAAAGTCAGCCAACACAGCCACCTAATGCACTGCCAATTGATTCGGTCGATCTTGATGAGGAAATATTGATTAGAGGAAGGGAAGAAGACAATGTGATGGTATTGGCCAATCCGGTGAATCAAAGAAATGTCATCCTAGCTAAGGATGTGGGTCAGACCAAATGGGCTAAGAATATGACCAAAGTGATGAACCAGATGCATGTGATGATGAAGGAGAAGGGTATGGTCGCCCCCTTAGATTACGATTTGAATTTGGAAAAGGGTGATGAACCGCTGCCTCGTAAGTTTAAATTCCCAAACATGAAGAATTATACTGGTGCCGAGGATCCCCATTTGCATTTAAAGCAATATGTAACATACATGAAGGCTACTGAGCTAACTGAGAGCTAAATTGTTAAGCAGTTCCCTATTTAATTTGAAGGAATGCCGATTCATTGGTATTACACCTTGGAACCGCATGTTCAATCGGATTGGAAAGAATTATGCACTGCTTTTGTCAAGCAATATAGTCTCAATGTTTAACTAGAGGTGTCCCTGAGAGATCTACAGAATACCAAATAGAACTTTAATGAGCTTTTTGTTGATTACCCGACTCATTAGAGGGGAAAATTGTCCTTGATGAGGCATAGGCCAACTGAGTCCGACCAGTTGGTCTTGGCAATAGAAGGGTGTGTTCCTGCATTGTTTAGGAAATTGAGGGATTTGGGGATCAGGAATTTTGAAGAATTATACAGATTTGGGGTCTAGAAAGAATCAAATTTAGCTCAAGAGAAGAAATTCTTCAGAAGAGGTTCTAGGGGCAAAGAGGGGGCCAGCTTAAGCAGTAACGTTCAGATTTGTGCTATTCAACCACCGAGCAGTAATGTACAAGTCAGTGCAGTTAGACAGCCCCA
Organism: Mallotus nudiflorus; assembly: GCA_947683625.1. NCBI lineage: Eukaryota > Viridiplantae > Streptophyta > Magnoliopsida > Malpighiales > Euphorbiaceae > Mallotus > Mallotus nudiflorus. The sequence continues at coordinate 936,894 of CANTUR010000357.1, forward strand.
AAGATTTTCTAATCTGGGACGTCCTATGTCCAAAGTCCTCGATAAGCTCATTAAGAAGAACCTATTATGACCTTTGCCTTCGCAATAACCCTTTCCTGGAGCCAACCCAAAGCTTTTCTGTAAATTTCATCAGACCATTGGACATGACACAGATAGCTGCACCCGGTTAAAGCATGAAATCCAAGATTTGATAGACTTAGGCAAAATTACCGATCCAGAAAACAGAAAACCAAACACTCAAACCAACCCATTACCTAATTACCAAAATGTACCACCTCCTAACTCATCCATTCTGATGGTCAGCTTTGGCCTAACAGAAGAACAAGTCCTAAACTCCTTCATTGATGTCTCTCCCAATTCCCAATAAGCCAAGCCTGAAAACTTGAGAACAAGCAAATAACCCATGGAGTTACAGGTACAAGTCTTGGACATATAGAGTTATGATGATGAAAGCAGAGAACGAGATGACCTATGGGATAATGAGGGGTGTGAGCCAAATCAGTCTATGGGAAAGGTCAAAGAAAAGAAAAAAGAAATTGAGGTTACCAAGACTGGGCCCGAAAAGACAAAATGTGCAGAGAAGGGAAAGGAGGTAGAACAAAGTAGAGAGACTATTACCAGTGTTTGGGAGTTACTCATGCATTCTAGGGATCATAGGGAAGCTCTGGTCCTGGCACTAGATCAGAGAAAGATTTTCACTAATTCCACTCCAGAATAGATGGTCCAGTCATTAATAGAAACTCCTCAAGGAATGATAACATTTTCCAATGACAATCTGCCTCTAGAAGGGAGGGATCACCATAAAGCTCTGTTTATCAAAGTCGAAGTAAAAGGGAAGATGACCTATTATGTGATGGTCGACAACAGTTCTGCCATCAATGTGTGTCCATTGAAGATTCTGTCAAAACTAGGATTGATGGTAGCCGACCTAAAGCCTTCTGAGGTGGTTATCAAGGCTTATGATGACACTAAGAGATCTATGGAGGGAACTTTCAGGGCGTTAGTCAGAACAGGGCCTATAGAAGTCTGGGTTGACCTGCATGTGATTGATATCCTGGTGACATTTGCCATTTTATTAGGGAGGCCATGGTTTCACCCCCTGGGTGGCATTCCATCCACTGTTCATCAAAAGGTTAAGTTTCCACATGAAGGAAGGGTTGTCACCATCTCAGCCGAAATTGAAGTCGCCATAGCCGCATTGAAGTTGATCCCTAAGGAGATTTTCCTTAGCCCTAGTTTTGAAGTCTGTGTGATCTATGAAGATGAGATGGATGAAAGGCTTCTGAGAATGATGCAAAATATAAAATTTCTGCCCGGCATGGGATTAGGGAAAAATCAGAGCAGACCTTCAGGGTTTGTAGGAAATAAAGTACCTGTTTTAAAGCACGGGTTAGGGTTCAAAGAGGTTGATGAAGCTGGGAAAGAGATGGGTATGTCAGACCATTCTGAAGAAAAGGAGGAGGAAACCGGGGCTAGAAAGAAGACTCTATGGGAAATCTTTATAAAGGAAGGCACCGGGCATTCATATAGCGGGACTCCGGAACCTCTCCTGGTGGCCGGGGAAGTTATCCCAGGATTCAAGATTTTTGTTGAATTTATGAACAAAACCGAGGAAGCTACTATCAAAAAGGCCCCTATTGAGGAGTTAGTACTGGTTGAAGAGGAGTCTAAAGAGGATGAAGCTACTTCAGAGCAGCAGGGCATTAATGATCAGAATAAAGACCTATATCCTCAATTCCATCAAAGATACCTTTTATAATGACTATGATGTTTCTCTTACTTCTTTATTTGAGACTGACGACCTTTTCTTTTAAAAAATGAATGCAATGAAATCTGAATTTGCTTATTGGTGTGATGTGTTCCCTAATGGTTATTCTGTTTGTGATGATCACTTCATGCATATGTTTGACATTAATTCCATGCAAACCGAATCATTTAATTTAGGCACAGATGATAATCCTAAAAATATATTGTTTGCTTCTAGTTTAACTAATGGTGAGAGAGGAAAAATGGAAGAAATCTTAAAAAAGAGATAGAAAGTATTTCCTTGGGGTTATGAAGACATGCCTGAAATCAACAGGGAGATCTCAGAACATAGAATTGCCACATACCCTCACATAGTGCCAATAAAGCAGAAGCAAAGGAGGCTAAGGCCAGAATGGGCTCTCTTGGTTAAGGAAGAAGTCGAAAAGCAATTGAAGGCAAAGTTTTTAGAAGTGGTAGAGGACACTTAATGGTTAACAAATATAGTTCTAGTTCCTAAAAAGGATGGAAGGGTCAGAGTGTGTGTGGACTACCGAGATTTGAATAAAGCTTGCCCTAAGGATGACTTTCCCCTACCGCATATCGATACATTGATTGATAATGCAGCTTCCAATGCAATGTACTCTTTTATGGATGGATTTTCAAGATACAATCAGATCATGATGGCAGTAATGGATAGATTGAAGACATCATTCATCACCGAATGGGGTGTATACTGTTACCAAGTGATGCCCTTCGGGTTGAAGAATGCAGGGGCCACTTATCAGAGGATGGCGACTGCCTTACTGCATGACATGATCCATGAAAAGGTCAAAGTGTATGTGGATGATATGATAGTGAAATCTGCAAGCAGGGAAGGGCATTTTAAAGCACTAGACAAGTTTCTGGCTAGAGCAGAAAAGTATAATCTTAGACTGAACCCGAAGAAGTGTGTTTTTAGGGTCACATCTGGGAAACTGTTGGGACATATTGTCAGCCAAAAAGGAATAGAGATGGATCCAGATAAGATTAGAGCAATCAAGGATATGCCCGCACCAAAGAACAAAAAAGAGGTCCGAGGGTTTTTGGGGCATTTACAGTATATCAACAGATTCATAGCCAAACTAACAGCCATCTACAACCTTATCTTTAAACTTCTGAAGAAAGACCAACCTGTTGTGTGGAATGAGAGTTGTTAACAGGCTTTTGAAACTATCAAGGATTGTCTCATGAATCCCCCTGTCTTACAACCGCCAAGACTAGGTAAAGTCTTAATCCTATATCTGGCAATTGAAAAGATGCAATAGGGGCAATGCTAGCACAGGAAGGTAAAAGGAAGATAGAGCATGCTGTATATTACCTGAGTAAAAAGCTTCTACCCTACGAAGCTACTTATAGTTTAGTAGAGAAAATTTGTCTAGCAGTGATTTGGGCAATGAGGAAGCTCCGACACTACTTCCAATCTTACAAAGTGCAAGCAATTTCCAAACATGATCCCCTTAGGTAACTCCAATAGACCCCGTCTCTTATGGGAAAATTGGCTAGGTGGCTCGTTTTGCTCATAAAATTTGATATAGAGTATATGGCCAAAAAGATAGTAAAAGGAAGAGCAGTAGCAAATTTCTTGGCGCAAAGCCCGGTGGGGGATGCCTAAGAGTGGAAGCTGGAATTCCCCGATGAGCATTTAGGGGCGATAAAGATACAAGACTGGGAAATGTACTTTGACGAAGCTGCCAATAACAAGGGGGCTGGGATAGGAGTAATTTTGGTTATGCCAAAAGGAGAAATGATCCCGATGGCAAAAAGGCTCGAATTTTAAGTAACCAATAACCAAGCAGAATATGAAGCCTACTCTTTGGCTTAGAAGCATTGCGTAGCGCAGGGGCAGAAAATGTCACTGTCTATGGAGATTCCATGCTAGTTATAAAATAAGCCACCAAAGAATGGGAGATAAAAGAAGACAGATTACGGCTGTACTAGGCATACTTGATCACTATCCTGTGCTCCTTCACACAGTGTAAATTCATCCATTTGACAAGGGAAGGAAACTAGGTAGCTGATGCCCTAGCCACATTGGCCTCTATGTGGGAAAGTGGGAAACAACTAGAGGCCAGACCTTTAATTCTCACAAAGTCTCGAGCCCCCTGTTACGAAGAGGTGAGAGTAATGCCAGTTGATGCCACTAAGAAACCTTGGTTCTATAATTTACAAAAGTATTTAGAACTGGGCAATTTCTGGATGACAGTGATAAGAAAGAAAGGATATCCCTACAAATGTTGTCTTGACAGTTCATAAGCCATGATGGGATGTTATACAAAAGAATGCCAGTCGGGGTAAACCTTAGGTGCATCAACAAGGATGAAGGTCGGAAGCTTATGGAAGCAATTCATGAAGGGGTGTGTGGACCACACATGAATGAGACTATCTTGGCAAAGAAAATAGCCCATTAGGGGTACTTCTGGCTCACCATGGAAGCAGATTGTGTTGAATTTGTGAAGAAATGTCACAATTGCCAAACATATGGTGATGTTAGCCACCTACCGTCTATGGAACTTCAAGGAATGACGTCTCCTTGGCCATTTGCTGTATGGGGAATTGACATTATAGGGGAGGTAAGGCCAAAAGCAACTAATGGCCATCGGTACATCATTGTGGCCATCGACTACTTCTCCAAGTGGGTTAAGGCTAAATCTTATGCTACCATGGGGGCGAGGCAGATGATGAGGTTCATTGAAAAGAATATAATCTGCAAATATGGTATGCCACACCACATAGTTACAGACAACGGTGTTTAGTTTCGAGCAGAGACGGCCACACTACTAAAGGACTATAAGATTGAGCACCATAGATCATCTCCATATAGGCCACAGGCAAATGGGGCAGTGGAAGTAGCAAATAAGAATGTAAAAAAGATCTTAGCCAAGACGTTGAAAAGTTATTGAGATTGGGCTGATTACTTACAATTTGCATTATGGGGGTACCAAACCACTGCTAGAACTTCAATAGGGGTCACTCTATACTCTTTAGTTTACAGGTATGAGGCCGTTTTGCTCGTAAAGGTCAAGATAAGGTCATTGAGAGTCCTTCTGGAGTCTAAACTCCCCGAGTATCAGTGGGTCGAAAGTCGGTTGGCTCAGTTGACATTGCTGGATGAAAAGAGGATGAAGGCTATGTATCATTCTCAGCTATATCAGAAAAGAATAGCCCGTGCCTATAATAAGAAGATCAAGCCAGGCAAGATTCGAGAGGGGGATCTAGTGTTGAAACTTACAAGACCAGTCATGACCGATCCTCAAGGAAAGTTTAAGCCCAACTGGGAGGGATCGTATCTAGTAAAGAAGCTATTTTCGAAAGGCACTGCTATTTTTTCTAACATGGAGGGAAACGAGTTCAAAGAACCCATTAACCTAAACAAGCTCAAGAAATACTTTTTGTGAAAAGTCTCACTAGGGAGAAAACCTCAAAAAGAGGCTGTCTAGGAAAAAGTTAAAGACCAAAAAGAAAAAAAAAAGAAAAAAAGGGGGGTCCTACTGGACTGAAAACCTCGAAAGAGACGGTCCAGGAAAAAGTTAAGGACATGTAAAAGAGGAAGGAGAGGCACAAAATGGTTAGTTGGAAAACTTGCAAGGGCAAGCCAACTAATAACATGAGATGTACCAGAAGCAAAATGTATATACATTTTGAGCTTAAATGAAATGAAATGGATTGCTTTAATTATCGTTAAACATTGCATAATATGTCCATTACAGGCCGTTTAACTAGTACAAAAAGGAAATTACTTCTAACAAAAAGGGAAATGACAACTTCATTTCATGAGCTAATTTTGTTTTCTCTTCTTTTGTTGCCTACCCTGTGAACTTAACATTTGTAATTCTCTTATCCTTTTATATTTAATAAATTCATCTCTTTCTGTCTGTTACAAACAAAACCATGCTTTGTAATGATCATCGGTGGTCTGATCACCATCGTAGCTTAAATTTCTTTCAATGGCTCTTCGAGGCCAAGTTACCGCTAGGTGATCCAAAAAATTCTGAGAAAGTAGCCCTGGCTTAAACTCATGAACAGGCTTCATAATTAGTTGTTTATTACCGTATTGGCTACAGAGGCTGGTTGGATTGTAGAAAGTGGCAAAATGGAGACCGGCAGTTGGGACACAATATGTATAAGACTGAAGGGTCACATGCTGTAACCCCCACTAGGGGCACATCCAGTGAATCAATGTATCAAAGACTATTGATAGCCAGCCATGAATGTCTGCAGGGATGGGATGTAGTTTCCTTATTCGATAATGCTTGGCTTGGTAACACCTAATGTCTTGGGGAGGTTAGATCAAGCTTAGCTTTTCATAAAACCACATCTGTGGGATTGCAAATGTTTAGGTACAGGCAGTATTGGCAGTTGGAAGTAGAGGAGGGGCAACATGAAACTTACCTCTAGCAAGAAGGGGCTTCCTGAGAATCGTCGCGTCCTTGTGAAGTCATCCAACCCAATGACGGTTTCTGCTAAGACAAGAGGGAAGGGGTTGAGCCCTGACTCCACTTGATCGAGGATGGAGAGGATCTTCATATCGTAGTGCCCTGAGGAGGAAACCAACAGAAATTGAGCATATAAAAAGAGGGCTAACATGCGGGGCCAGTAAGTTTCCCCTTTATACACATTCATGATGACTTCGAGGAGGGACTCTAATTTGATTTCTGAGCCGGAGATACAGTGGAAGGAAGACCAGGGTAGAAGATTGAGCATACGTGCCATTTTTTGCCGAATGGAGCAAGAATCCGGGTTTTCAAAAGCAGGGATCGCAAGTTGGCAAGCGGAATCTGTATGATGGCCGAGAATTGCCTCAAATTCCTCTGGAAGGGGATATATTTCTATTGTGTTGAGCCAAAAAATGTGTTTATGGGGATCCTAAAATTGAACCATGGCATGGAGAAAAGGGAAATTAATTCTCCTAGTATGGAGTGATTTGAAGACCGGAAGGTGAAACGGCTTTAACCCGGCCCAAGATTTGTTGTCTAAACCTTTCAAGATCGACTGTAGGGGCCTCAGACTTTCTTTCATCATGTTTATGGCTTTTCAGAGGTGCCTAAAGAGAGAAATAAGAGGTTAGGGATGGAGGAAAATCAAGAATTAGGTCAAACTTAGGAATGGGGGTTTTTATAGGGGCAGGAATTCCTATTGCTAAGGCGTTTGTCTCATCGATGAGTCGATCGCCTCATCAATGAGGTGCCACCTCAGTAAGAAGAGGTGATTGCCTCTTCACCAAGGACTAATGAGGTGATCACCTCATCAACAATATGAGCCGTTTATGCTTCTTCGAATCATACAGTCTAAACAGGTGGGACAGTTACATATGCAAACAGTGAAATCAACTCGCATATGAAGAAATGAGAAAAGCAAAACAAGTAGATTTAATCGAGGAAAATGTTGAATTATGCAAGCATTCTGTTCATAAAAATTAAAAACTGAAATTTTATGTTCACTATTCGAAGACTACACAAGTTTTAACCCTGGTACATCAAGCATCCGGTCTAGTATCCTCGAGTTAGTCTCTCCTCCCGCACCGCTGCCACTCCTGTCTTCGTCCTCATCATCATCATCAATCTGAAACACGTCAATCTGATGCTCAAGAGTGGCGATCCTCACCCTGCTAGCCTTATCCTGATCCTATTCAGAAAAATCACAGGTTAGTAAACCATGCAAGTATACATACATGTAGAAAATAAAGAGGTTCTTACCCTCCACTGTTGGGTGACCTCCAGCTTGTAGTCTCTTTAGGCCTCTATCATACGTTACATAAATAGGCCCTGCGCCAGCAGAATTTGCATTATTAAAATAAATGTTGGAACTAACATTTAGTTTGAGAATTATAGAGAAAGCAGGTCAGGAAAAGAACATACGTGAGTAGCACCACCAGGGGTGCATGCAGGGGTCAGGTCCCTATCCAAGGTCAAGAACTAACACAACAACTCCCTAGGAGGAACCCAACATCGGACTAGGGGGTCGGGGACGTGGATGAAGCTGCCTGGGATAAACTCAGAACCGGGGGCAGTAGTCAGCCTGGCTTCCTCGCCAACCGCAGAAGTCTCCTCCCTGCCCGGATCCAGTCGATGCCTCAAGGGCTCTCTCTCCTACACTCAGGACCTAACTGGGGCCACGGGCCTAACAAGCGTAGCCTGAAGAAAAAAACAGGAGGAACATGTTAAGAATGCAGTGAATTTGCAAGAAAAAAGGGAAATGACAAGGATTTAACTGAGAGGTAAAAGCGGCCTGGACGGGGACCATCAGTAGAAGGTAGGTACGAACGAACTCTGCATACCGGATCTTCACACAAACTGTGTGATCCACAGCTGGTGAGCCTAGAACGGCCTAAACGAGATCGTCACCCTCCAACTCATGGGCCCAGAGCATACTTTCAGGAGGAGACCTGAGGACTCGCCTAACTTTAACACCTACCCTCCAGTTCAGGACCCGCTCTCCCAAGTACCAAGCCCGATACCCAGGGCCACAGAAGAGTACCCTCTTCTGGGCTAAAGGCCTGGAGTGAGTCATCTCAATGGTCCAAGTGTCCTTGAACCTCCACAAGTCGTTCTAGATCTACAAAAGAAAAAAAAAAGGAGATGTCAATATGTAAGTAAATTGAAGGTGAATAATTTACTAATAAGAAGGTTTGTGCTTTGTAGGTATCGCATCCTGTGTTAAAGGGTTCAAGTGCTGTCTGTGGATATGAACTCGTGCAAGGTGCCTCTTCACGATGCGGTTGGTGCCCTACCTACCGAGGGTTAGGAAATGGTCTCCTACTCTGGTAACGCCCACAAGCAACTCTAGCTCTAGAGCCCAGACCTAAAAAAAAAAAAAGGAGAAGTTGAGAAGATTGATGTAAGTAACAGGGGTCAGAACAAGATAAAGGAAAAAGGGGATCATGACGTACCAAAACAGCATGCCAAAAGCCGCAAAACCTCCTAGCCCCTCGGACCACCTCGTCCATGCTCCGGTATAAGTATGCTAGGGCGCAGCTACCCCAATCGAATGTGGGAATTTGGTCAAGATCTCGAAGGGCCGGTAGGAGCATCAGATCGATGGAGCTGGCGGTGTCAGTGAAGAAGGTGGTATCGAGCAAGTAGAGCAAAAAAGCCCTCACCACCTGGTCAATCTCAAGGGGAGAGATCATCACTACGGCCTGATCCCGGGTGTAAAAGCTCCAGATCAAGTCCAATTTAAGGGTATGAGTCCCCTTCATGTCAGGGGTCATCCCCAAAAGTCACTCAATATATACGGCTTTATTTGGAGACAACTGATGTAGACTCGCATCAAAGGGAATAGGATCCCCGGCATAGGCAATCCCCATGATGGCAGCAAACGATACCGGGTCTAGAGTAAGCTCATCGAATGAGAGGTAGAAGGTGTGGGTTGTATCAAACCACCTCTCCATCAGAGCATGCAATGGTTGGTAATCCGTGCACCTCTGCTCGAATGGAAGTGAGAGTATGAAGTCCTCAAACCCCATCTCCTGAATCTGATCCCTCTGCTCATTAGTCAAGTTACTGAAGAAGACCCGGGCTCCATGAAAATTCTCGGCACCCTTGAACGTCTGAGCGTCATGCTGCAAACAATAGATAGGGAAGTGAAATTTATGCATGTTATGGTTTTAGAAAAGGAATTCAAAATGAATGGACTTTTAGATAGTGTGGTTTGCCCTGTTGATGAAGCGATCACCTCATCGTAGAGGCGATCACCTTATCATAGAGGCGATGGCATCATTGGAGAGGTGATCGGCTCTGTGAAAGGGCGATAGGTTATCGCCTCTTCGCAGAAGCTGATCATCTCATCGATGAGGCGATCACCTCATTAATGAGACAATCACCTCTACGATGAGGCAATCGCCTCTGTAAGGCAAGACGAGCATAATTCCCGATTCCTGGAGATCAAAACATGGATTTCTCATTTACTTAATAAATTAATGTCCTAAGTTGATAATTATGTTTGATTAATCACTGACCCAATGTAATTTTATAGGAAATTATAGGGTACTAACCTCTCCGGATGCAGATAAGCAAATGTGGGACCCTAGGTCTACCAAAAGAGGAATCGAGTCTTTGCGGGTCAATCCCAAGCTCCCAGAAGCACTAACAAGAGGCGGGATGCGATCCCACCTAGGTACAGGGGGTGTTCTCTCATTCTCTATTGACTGTAAAAGGAGGGAAGATGCAAGGAGTACAAGAAGCGTAAGGAGAAAAGAAGAGAGGAAAAGAAAAGGTGATAAAAAATAGAAGGGAGAAAGGACAAAAGGAAGAAGTTATTTTTATAGCAAGTAAAGATGTAGGGTTTTCCTCATGTAGGCTTTTCCCCTAAAAAAATGATGATAATGAAATGAAATAATGGGTGGAAATTAGTGCCATATACTAGGGAGGCGGAATTTAGAGTATGGATTTTTGAGATGAAGTTTCTAGAGAAAAGGGCTAGGGAAAAACCCACATCGCAAAGAAATGGCTATTCGAGTTTGAATCCCCGAAGCTCAAAGGACAGTGTTGTTCGGGTTTGAATCCCCGAAGCTCAAAGAAAGGGCTATTCGGGTTTAAATCCCCAAAACTCAAAGAAAGGGCTATTCGGGTTTGAATCCCTGAAGCTCAAAGAAAGGGTTGTTCGGGTTTGAATCCCCGAAGCTCAAAGGATCGAGATGACTGTTCGGGTAGTATCCCTAAAGTCGGAAGGGCCAGGAAAACCCGAAAGCGTATGTCCCCAGATGAGTGATAATCAGACCAGGAAAATATGAAAACCACATCCCCAGTGATGATCAGGCCAGGAGAACCCAAGAATCAAGTTTCAGAGTTATGAAGATCGGGTCAGGAAAACCCGAGAATCAAGTTTCAGTGTTGCAAAGACCGGGCCAGGAAAACCTAAGAATCGAATTCCAATGTTGTAAGGGTCAGCCCAAGAAAACCCAAGGTTAACAGTTTTCAAATATCTCTATCAAATATTAATGAGTGGCTGATCAGGCCAGGAAAACCCGAGGATCACGATCACGTTTCAAAATTGAAGGATTCATCTCTCGGGTGAAACTCGAGAGTCAGGTATGTTGTTCATCTTATTGTTTGTTCACTGTTATGCATGTGATTTTTTGAAAAATGGTCATTGCATGCTTTTTTTTTTTTGAAAAATCAAGGGGCAAACTGTAGGCACCCGATTCAGTTGGCTCGTGTTAGGGGACGAATTAAGGGCACTCGATTTGATCGGATTGTTGTCAAGCCCAATGATGAGAATGTGAAACTTGGACATGAGAATGAAGCTTGAATCTCTAAGTGGAAAGTGGACTTGAAAACCCAAAGCTTGAAAAATCCAAAATTGAGCCCAACTATCAAAATTTGGCCCAAGCCCGCCTGGCCCACTGCAGGCCTGGGCCAAAGGGGCATCGCCTCAGTGTAATGAGGCGATCGCCTCTTTGGCAGCGAGGCAATCGCCTCATCGATGAGGCGCCGCCCCTATGGCAGCCCACTTGCAGCTACATTAAATGCAGTTGCAATCATGATGGCTAAGTGGTACGGGCCCCACTCTCCAGACCTATTTCTTGCGTGAGGAAAAGATTTTTGGGGAAAGAAAAAAGGCTAGGAGAGCTCATGATGGGCTAGGAGGCTTAGGGGCATGGTAAAGCTAAGGAATAAAAGAAAAAAAAGAGAAGAAGAGGAAGAGGTTGGGAAAAAAGGAGGGAGGAGCTCTAAAAAAAAAAAGACAGAAGGAAAAGAAAAGAAAAAAAAACATCCTCAAGAAAGCGGAGGAAGGTTGAAGCAAAGATGTCCACTTTCTCCATAAGAGAAGAAGGGAGAAACTTGTGTCAAAGGTAGATACCACATCCTAGTAAGGATCTCAATCAAAACAAATCTGAGGGCCTCTTATTTTGGTATAAAATCTGCACTTAAACTTGACATGTTCATCATTTTATGTGTTCTTGCTTATATGTAACTGAGCCATTAGTACATTTTAGGTTTATCTCTAGTGTGTCATGCTTGATATCTCATTTTATTGATGGATCTTTGAATACTTTTGCATGTAGTCATAGTATGATAAGTATAGAGTGTGTATATGTATGTTTTGGTTACTTAGAGTAGAAGTCTATACGTCTTAGGAGTCAAAGCCAGCTTGGTGATTAGGCGATGCCTCTTCACAGAGGCATCACTTCATCTCAATAGGGTGATTGCCTCTTCAATGAGGCGATCGCCCCATTGACAGGCCTTTAGGGAGTCTATCTTTTGTGTGTGTGTTACCTTTTTTTGGCATCGGAATTGTAAGAGCCCTTGTTAATGAGGCGTCGCCTCATCAATGAGGTGACCGCCTCATTGATAGGGTTAACCCGCTTCCTACATCATTTTTTGTTAGTTTTCTATGATGTATGCTTTAATATGTCCCCTTTTGACCTTAAATATGTCTGTATGATTGCATGATGGTGATTATCTTGACTATTTGATGGTTCCTTTAGTTCGTAATGTGAAAACCTTTTTTTTATATATATATAGAGTCTCCTTGTAAGTATCGTTACATGTGACTTCATTTTTTTGTGAAAGGAAGGGCTAACCATGTGTTATTTACAGGAATTACTTGATGATTTCTGTCATCGAGTAATCACTTTTGCTAGTTATCCCTTGTACATTGTCGCTTTTATGTTATTTTATTGGTTTATTTTCTGTATATTATTCTTTTATTTAGCCTAAAAAGCATTGTAATCCTTAATCCCTTTCCCTTTTAATTTTGAATGTATGGTTGTAAATTATTATTTATTTTATTTTATTTACTGTGTTTTTTTTAATGTTGGGACTTAAAGGCATGAAATTGGACTAATGTGCAAACTCGGACTTAATTATAAAATCTGGCAATTATCCAAAGGCAATTTCATTACATGTGGTAAATGAGGAAATAATTAAATAATTAAATGGTAATAAAACGCAAAACACAAACGAAGCCCAACCGCAAGGTTGGGTGAGCATTCAAACGCTCATACCTAGTTTTCGAACCCAATCTCTGATGACGGCTTCTGGGAACCTTCGTGGGATCCAGTTGCTGTACAGTGTGTCCCGGCTTTTATCCGGGTGGTGACTCCATCTCCGAATAGGCCCATGACCTATATCGTATTTCCTAGTGGGCCTCGAGCCTACACAATGTCGTGGTCACCAAACACTTGGGCCCGCGCTAAACCCCGCCGCCTATAAATATACTTTAAGCTCTTGCAATTAGTGTAAATCTCACAAGTAACCCCATACAAGTAATGTCTCCATATCTTCAAAGCAAACACAACAACTGCCATCTCCAGGTCATGAGTAGGATAGTTTTGCTCGTGTTTCTTCTGTTGTCTTAAAGCATAAGCAATTACTTGGCCATTTTGCATCAATACACAGCCCAATCGTACTCTGGAAGCATCACAATACATCGTATACCCTTTATTTCCAGAGGGCAAAGTCAGAATTAGAGCTGACGTCCGATAAATCCTTCAATAACTAGAAGTGCTCTTCGCATCTATCTGTCCACATAAACTTAGTACTCTTATGGGTCAACCTTGTCAAAGGTGCAACAATTTTGGAGAAGTCCTTCACAAATCTCCTGTAGTAGCCCGCTAGACCCAGGAAACTCCATAATTCTCTGATTGTAGTCGGCCTCGACCATTCTGTAATAGCTTCTATCTTTTTGGGGTTGACTTGTATACCATTCTTAGAAACCACGTGGCCTAAAAATGCCATTTGACTCAACCAGAACTTGCACTTCAAAAACTTGACATACAACCTGTGCTCCCTTAAAGTTTGAAGCACCCTTCTTAGATGCATAACATGATCGGCTTCACTCTTAGAATAAACCAAGATGTCATCAATGAAGACTATTATAAATCGGACTAAGTATGGCCTAAACACCCGATTCATTAAGTCCATAAAGGCTGTTGGAGCATTGATCAACCTAAAGGACATTACCAGGAACTCATAGTGGTCATATCTTGTCTGAAATGATGTCTTGGGCTCATCACCACTTTTGGTCCTCAACTGGTGATACCCAGACCTCAAGTCTATCTTGGAGAAGCATGTAGCACCTTGAAGTTGATCGAACAAGTCATCGATCCTTGGAAGTGGATACTTGTTCTTGATGGTGACCTTGTTCAACTGCCTATAATCAATACAAAGTCGAAGGCTACCATCCTTCTTTTTCACAAACAACACCGAAGCACCCTAAAGTGATGTATTGGGCCTTATAAAACCCTTATCGAGCAACTCCTGTAACTGCTCCTTCAGCTCCTGCAATTTAGCTGGTGCTATTCTGTAGGGTGACATAGAAATAGGATATGTACCAGGTATAACATCGATACAGAACTCTATCTCCCTATCTGGTGGTAATCCCGGTAATTCTTCAGGAAGACATCCAGAAATTCACAACACCACTAAGCACTTGTTCAATTACCCCATTCTCTATTTTAACATCTCTTACTACTACCAAGTAGCCTTGACAACCCCTTATAAGCATCTTTCTAGCTATAATGGCAGAAATGAGGTTGTGAGGCATGAAGCTCTTTTTACCTTTAAAACAGAACTCTTCTTCATTCGGGATTTTGAACACCACTTCTTTTTTCTGACAATTCACATAAGCATAATATCTCAATAACCAATTCATTCCCAAGATAATGTTAAATTCTAACACATCAAGCAACACCAAATTCGCCAATAATTCTCTACCTTTAACTAACACTGAACAAAAAGGAAATAAAATATCTATCTCCAACTCGTCATTAAGAGGAGTCAATACAAATAGAGGAAAGGACAACCTGGAAGGCTGCCACTTGATTCTCAAAGCAAACATGAGGGATATGAAAGAATGTGAAGCGCTAGGGTCAAACAATACTTTAGCATAACAAGAAAAAACTGAGAGAATACCTGCAACTATTGTATTAGAAGTCTGAGCATCCTGTGGCATTAGAGTGAAAACCCGTGCCTGGCCATGACCTACCTGATGAGATGTCGAAGGCTGCACAAAACCATGACCACTAGGTCTACCAACTGAACCTCGTCCTTGCTAGTCCATAAACTATGGCGGTCTCTGCTGTGGCTGTACTGGTGCTCTATACTGCTGTGGCATCGGATAGAAAGGCTAAGCCACTGATGAAGATGAACCCTGAGCATACCGTGGCTGATATCTAGAGTGAGGACAAGCTTTGGCAAGATGGCCAACCTGCCCATATCTAAAGCAAGCACCCGATAACAGATGACATGGGCCTTAATGAAATCGGCCATAACTAGCACATGCACTAGCTCCAGACCCATAACTACTCCATCTGAAGCTCTACCCCACTGCTACTACTGCTAACTCCAATACCGAATCTGTGACCTCTGCCACTTCTTTTGTTCATGGCATAACCATGTCGACCCACTCTGTGTGTTTTGGACCTTCTACCACCATGCTGTGAACTAACCTTAACCTGTTGACTCGTGCTATCAACCTAAAATACTGGCTGCTGGTACCCAGGAGCTACACCATATCCACTACCACCAACCATGTAAGGATCTATTATGGTACCCTGATGGATCTGTCGCCTCTCAATCAGACGGGCCTCTTCTATCATACTCTGACGCATACCAATAAAAGCTGGCCCCCAAACTAGTAAATATAACTCAACTGCTCTATAGGGATCTCTCCTGATATCCTCTATATGTTGGGACAACCTATTAAACTCCCTAGTGTAGTCCTCAAAAAACCTATCCCCTCTGGTGATATGAAGCAACTGCCACCTATAGGCAACCCTGGTGGCTGGAGGACAGAAAAATCTCAAAAAGTAGTCCTTAAACTCTAGCCAAGTCAACTCATGCATGAACGGCTGAATCGACTGTATAAAACAGTCTTGTGCTGCCGCTTGGACTGACAGCTCAACAATCATGATCCGCTGGTAGTCTGTATGTCCTGTCCTAGTACATGCCTCAATAGCATTAATGAAGTCTGAGGCATCACCAGTACTATCAAAAGAAACTCTACCAATCTAGGAGTAGAGAAGTGTTGTATCAGTATCTGACGTCTCCTGATTTCTCTGTTGTAACATCTATTGCACTAAGGGCATTGCTTGATTCAAAGCTACAAGACCCTGATTAATTCTTGCTAGACCAGTTGCAAAAGCCGTGGGGGTCTATGGCTGAAGCTTCAGGCTCTACCGATGGCTGATTATGAACCTTAGCTGCAGCTGCCCTAACTCTACCTCTACCTCTACCTCTGCCCCTACGACGTGGAGCAGGAGGAAGAGCCTCATCATGTGTGGAATGCTCATCAAGCCTAAATGTTGCATTGGCAATGAGGTCTATTTGCACACATCTCATTCTGAAAAAAAAAATAGAGAAAACCAAATTCAAAACAAGATAAGAGTATTTAACACATACACAGAATTTAGAAATAAGGATATCACAAAGATAATTATCAACCTAATGTACTGCAGTAGTTACACAGAAAGACAAATATAGACAATTAATCAAACCATGCTCTGATACTAACTTTGTCACGATCCGAACCTAGGGCACGTGATTGACACTAAGGAATGGGAAAGCATAAAGCTATCGAATCCTGTAGTAAGCCTTAAAAGAAAAATGCGAAAAAATTTTAAACTTTGAAACCTTAAAATAAATAATTAAATCACAATATACATTATCAAACTGATTTTTCTCAATATAATTTAAACCATAATTTCATAGTGCATAAAATAAATAAACATCAATTATACAAATAATGTCTCAGTACACAATATTATAAATTCATGATACTCCCAAATAAAATATTTAGTTAAACAGTTTTCTTTATTGCAATACACAAAAATAAACACAACACAACTAAGTAGACCTATGTAGAATAGCCGGTGATGACACTACACGACGAAGAGAAGTAGGCCTAACAGAAAAGTCCTAAACTCTTAAAAAAATAAATTGAGGGGAGTTCGACCCCACTGAGTAAGTTAATAAAAGAGTTGTACGGTTTGAAAATCTTTTTGAAAACCGTATGAATTTAATGAAAATAATTTACAACATATATATATAGCTTTTGAAAAATCTCGATAGAACCCTAAACTCAATTCTAAATGGCCAACTAGGCCCGCTTAATCCAAATGGACTGCCGGTCCTCGAGAGCAGAGGCATCAACCAAGCCACAAACTGCAGTCATCCACTTAATCCAAGCACATGGCACTGGAAGTCCCCGAGAGCTAAGGCATCCACTGAGACACTCATTTTAGTCCATTCTTAACTTTCCACATCATTGGCGGTCCTCGAGAGCAGAGGCTTCCACTGAGGCACCTGTCCCAATTTATAACCATAAGTCATACATATTTTGGATCCGTCTCTCAATCTCCATCATGTGCACACGGTCCTGGTGAAACCCACCAGGTAGTTCGTTCTACCAAAATTTCTCAAAACTAGTTTTTAAATAAATAAATTGCAACGAAATTCTCGATAATGTAAATAATACTAAAAATATGAGTGCACACAATTTTTAAAGAAAACACACGCACATTTCAGTTTATTAACTTACAGGATGAGCGAGATGGTTGACGACCACGCGTCTGCCTCAAACTAGAAGCTCCTGCTCCGGTACTCTTTAAAAAAAACATATTTATTTTTAAAAGCATACTTATGGAATGAGAAGGGAAATTAATAAAATTACGAGACTCTAGAATGACTTGGGAAAAATCGGATAAAACTCAATAGATTGGAATACCTTAATGTACACTAGAAATTACAAAATATGTCACGTTTTATGAGAAAATCTACCAAAATTTTGATAGAGTCTCCCGTGTAAAATGGACATCTCTCTATCGTAGATAGAGTCATTCCTGCATAGAAAAAAACACTTCTAACATTCACACTTAACCATACTCGGGTCGGCTCTCCAATACAACATTTAGTCCGACCGAGTTCACAACCCAACCAAAACAACACAACTTAATTCTAATTAAAAAAAATTCACATTTAATTGTTAAATAGTTTAATTATATAATAAAATTAGTTTAAAACCCATTTTATTACCCAAAATAATATATAAATATTTATTTGAAAACAATTTTCAAAAATTAGTATTAATTAGTTAAAAATAGTAAATAATTGTAAAAATCATTTTAATTCCTCAAATAATATTAAAACCAACTAAAATATATTATTTAGCTATAATTAGCACAAAATTACATTTTTACCCCTATAATAAAAAAATATACATAATATCATATTATTATTCAAAAATTCCATAAAAATTATATAAATGCATTAAAATTATTTTCTCAACATATATATTATTAATAGTAACTAAAATAAATATTTAAACCAATATTCCAAAAAAAAATCCAACTCTAACCTAATTATTCAATTTTGACATAAACAATAAAAAATTATATAATATTTTCAAAAATTAATTTCTTAACACTAACATTAATGAAAATATATAATATCACTAAATCAACCAATTTTATAATTTAATAAATTAATTTACAAAAATTAATAAAATATTCAAAAATTCACAAAAATCAAAATAAATTCCAAAAATCATACAAAAATTCATAGAGGTAGATTAAGCTACTAGGAATCACATTTTTAAAGGGAGTTTACAAGATTCAAGCTAAAAAAAATTAAAAACCCTAGAACTCTATAAACAAAAATCAACAAAAACTCAAGCAAATAGAGATTAAAGCTTAAACTAAGCTTGGATTAGTGCTTACCAGTGCAAGAAGAAGAGAAAGACACCGGAATCGAAGAAAATGGTGACTGGAAGTGATGGAGGCACAGTGATAGGGAAAGAATTGGATGTGCGCGGGGAAGAGAAGAAGGAAGTTGTGTTTTTTTTTTTTTTTGTTCTTCACATTTTCTTCTTTGTTTGCTTTGAGTTTTTGGTTGGTTTTTAATATATGGTATGTATGTATGTGCTCATACATGACAGGCATGTATATATATATATATATATATATATATATATATATATTTGCACATATAATAATAAACACATACATGCAAATTAAACTCACATAAAATAACACTTAATAATAATGATAATTCTAATAAAATAAATAATAGAATTTGATAAAACAATAATAGAATTAACAATGCTCTAAATTAAATATTATTAAAATAGTTCTATCCAAAATAATAATTGTAAATAATGCAAATTAAATGTCCAAAATAATAAGTTTCAAAATAAAATATTTATGTAGAAAAATATAATTAAACATAAAATAATAAATATTAACCACAAAATAATAAAATACTCAAATATAACTTTTGAATTTATTAATACTGCATATCTCATTTTAAAATAAATTAATTTAAAAATATGGGTCATAACAATATTTACAAAGCATATTTTGAAAAAGATATCATTGGATATATATGCAGTTGGAAAAATAAAATGAATTTGGTATGTATTCTTCATAAAGCTGAATGAAAGTGTACAAAATACGGAAAATGAACTAAACATTTATGAAAAAGAGATCAAAACTGAATAAAAATATTCCAAATTTCATGCATTTGGAATATGTATTCCAATAATTTTAAAAATTTTTGGAAATGAAATTGTTATTGTAATAAATAAAAATTAGTAATTGTTTCATTCCTCCTAGTATAAGTTGTGTTAGAAGTTGGATCTTTCGTGGTGATTGTAATGAAGATATTGTATCAAAAAGTAAAATATACAAACCATATTCTAAATTACTATAAAAAAATAAAGGAACTTACTAGGTCACAAAGAAAGAATTTTTTTTAACACACATTCATAGTGAATTGGACAATAAAAAAATATGCATTAGATGGTAAAGAAAAAAATATAATTAATTAAATTTGAAATATTTTATAATGTATTAAATCATAAAGCATATTTGTACTCTTGTAATTCCAATAGAACTTGTATCAATCAGTGATCTATGTGCTTAATTCATGAAAAGTAAATTGAAAAGCAATGTTCACTATCTTGAATTACATTTATACAAGTGATAACTAATTCAAAATTAAAAGTAAAAAATAATTATGTTAAACAGTAACCAACAAAGAAGAAAAAAATGAAAAAGAGAAAGAGAAGGAAATGAAAGGAAAGGAAAGTAAAGCAATTGAAAAGAGTGGGTTATAACTTATTCATATGTTGCTAATGTGTTTTTTTAATTCTATTTTATATAGAATTTTATATATTTTTTCTATGTAAATTTTATATAATAATAAAAAATTTATAAATTTTATTTTATATATTATATAATATAGTTAATATATATAACATATGATTTAAATTTAAGATATAAGATATATTATTTTTATATATTATATATATTATAATATATAGTGCATATTATATAATATAGGGATAAGTACAATTTTGATCTATGTGGCTTTGCCTTTTGGTAAAATTGCTCATGTGATTTTTTTTGGTTTTTAAGTGCCACGTATTTATATTTTTTTACACTTTAATGCCCTTTTAACTAATATCATCATTATTTTATGATAAAATATTAATATAATATTAATTTTCAATGATAAATTTATTCTATATATAGTTTATGATCAATCCAACCAATTGGTTATTTTTAAAAATATTGTAAATTTATTTTAAAATTAATTTCTTTTTATTTATAATTAAATTAAAAATATATCTAAATTTGATTTTTTTTATGAGTTTATTGTAATTAAGTTGAATAATATATTACTCATTATATGATTTTAGTATTGAAAATGCATATTATTTTTACATTAAAGCATATGTTTTAAACAATATTTATTAGAAAGGTACTAAAATGTAAAACAATATAAAACACATAATACTTAAAAAGTTAAACAAATAATATAGAACTAATTTTGCAAAAGGTAAAATCATGGGAATTAAAATTGTACTTATCCCTATAATATATAATATATTTAGAAAGATCCATAAACTTGCATGGGGACCAATCGAACCGTGGTGTTTTAGTTGTAGACGACACCTCCTAATCACCGGACCATAATCTTACATTAAATATTTTAACAATAACTTAGGATGCTTTTGTTTAGTAAAAAATAAGAGTGAGAATCAGAATCAAAGTGGATGATTCTGATTCATAGTATTTAGTTGGCTAAAATTAACATGGGAATGTCAATGAGATTTCTCCATTAATAGAAATCATCATTCTCCTCTTATTCTTAAGGAATAAATTTTCATTCCCGTTGAAAATAAGTCAAATTAATTATAAATTTGTCAAAATTTTAACTATTAACATTTATTTTTTAAAAATTTATAAATGAAACATATAAATTAATAAAAATATGCATTAAATGTGTAATACCCTATATTTTTTTTAATTTAAAAAAAGTAATCATTGAATTTGCATTATTATTAAATAATTTTAAATTATATTAAATAATTGTTAATTAGCTAGCTATATTATTATGCTAGGGTTATGCAATTATCATTTTAATAAATTATATTCCCTATAGTACTAACTATTATTTGACTATTTTATAAGTATAAAATATTTTATATTAATCTTGTTATTTTCAAGCCTAATATATGTAATATATATATGTTATTAGGGTTTATAATAAATATAAGTTTATTATAATAGTATGTGCATATATATATATATATATATATACATACATAAACACAAAAAAAACCACCAGCATCATCAGCCCCTCCTCACTCTGTTCGTCGCCCACCGCCTCTCCTCTTACTGTGCCGCCTCCCTCACCGCTTGGAAACCACCATCTCCGCCGTGGACTAAGCTCCCAGGTTGCTGCTGTTGCTGGCCTTCTTCTTCCTCACCAGGCAGCACCTTCTCTTCCTCGCACAGCAGCCCTACACCTCCAGTCCTTCCCAGCTTCGGTCCTCCTCTGTCTGTGTTGTTTCCCTACTACGTCGAGCTGCCTCCATCGTCCCCTTTTCCAGTGGCAGCAAGTCCTCTTCTTCCTCCTCCAACTACCTTGTCGGACAGTGAGTGACCCTCACTCATTCTCTTCTTTTTCTCTCAAATTTCTTTGATGTTTTTGGTAGATCTTAGGACTTGTGTTGTTGTTTATTGTTTGTTGAGGTTAGTTTTGATTTTCTTGGAAATTTTAGTGGATTATTGAATTTATACAGAATTATGTTGAAATTATTTGATATTTATTTGGTTTAATTGATTTTTATTTGAGTTCAATTAGTAATTAGGGTAATTAAAGTTAATTATTTTTAGTGTATTGATTTTATTTAAGATTTTAGAAATTATTGTGTTAATTGTAAATTTTGTGAATTTTGGGTATTTAATTGATATTTTTGTTAATTTCAAAATTAATTGTTAAAAAAATTATGAAATTTTGATAATTGATATTATTATTAAATGTTATTAACTTTAAAACTTAATTTATGGTTTTTGTGATTTTTATACTATTTTTATAATTATTTTTAAGTTTATGTCAAATGTGACTAATTAGGTTAAATTATATTTTTAGAAGAAATTAGTAGTCAATTATATGTTTTTAATTATATTATGATGTTTAATGTAGAGGAAATGATTTTAGATGTTTGTATAATTTTTCAAGGAATTTTTTTGTATTAATGGTGTATTATATAAGTTTATATATTATAGGGGTAGAGACATAATTTTTGTTAAATATAGTTAAATAATAAATTGTGGTTAGTTTTAATAATAATTAAGGAATTTGAAAGGATTTTTACAAATTATCTACTAATTTAGACTAATTAACACTAATTTTCAAAAATTAATTTTAAATAATATATTGGGTATTATTTTGAATATTATGTGTATTTTTCTATTATTTGGATAAATATGTAATTTTATGCTAATTATAATTAAAATATATTTTAATCAGTTTTATTAATATTTAAGAGGTTTAGAGGATTTTTATATAAATTAATGGGTAATTTTCATTAAGTAATGTTAATTTTGAATATTGTTTCCAAATATATATATATATATATATATATATATATATATATATATATATATATATATATATATATATATATATATATATATATATATATATATATATATATATATATATATATATATATATATATATATATATATATATATATATATATATATATATATATATATATATATATATACGTTTGTGAAATTTTGTTTTTAAGCTTTAATGAGAGATGATTTTCTGAACTATGGATATTTATATATGTGATGGGTATTTTTTGGGGAAAAGAAATGACTTAATCTTGTGATGTTTTGTTGAGTTGTGATCTCAGTCAGGACTAAGTGTAGTTCTGGAAGTCCGACTCGAGTGTAAATGTCTGTGATTATTAGAAGTGCGTTTTTATGCAGGTATGGCTCTATCTTTGGTAGAGAGATGTCTATTTTATAGAGGAGACTTTGCCAAAATTTTGATAGATTTTCTCATAAAACGTGATATCTTTAGTGAATTTCTACCGTTAATTAGGCTTCTTCCTGTCCATAGAGTCTTATCTGGTCTTCCTCGAGTCAGCCTAGAATTTCACTATTTTTGTTGATTTTCGATTTCAATTCCATATACATGTTTTTAAATCGATTTGTTTATTTCTTTTCTAGAGCATATCGGAGCGGAAGCCGTGGGATCGAGGCATACGCACGGTCGTCAGCCTTCTCGTTCATTTTATAAGTTGATAAAATGACTTGTGCGTGTGTTTTATTTAAAGAATGTGTGTGTAATACCCTATATATTTATTTAAATAAAGGGATTTTAAATAGTGTTACTAATAAGTACTTTTACATTATATTATATTATATTTATGTTAATATTAATTTTTAGGGTTATTAATTTATGTGAGTATTATTTGTTTATTTTCTAGAATTTCATTGTCTATTATTATCATTATTACTATTATTGCTATTTAAATGATATTAAATTTTGAGGCTATGCATGTGTACCTATAGATAAATATACATATATGTATGCATATTGGTAGGTTGTATACTACATATATGCATGTATATGTCTATACATATATAAACATATATATGTATGTGTACATCTATATGTCATACATATATATATATATATATCTTTATAAGCTATAGTATAAAGTATATTATATATATATATATGTATATATATATATACACCCGCACATACCTATATATATACATATCTATATACATACATATATATATATATATATATATATATATATATACATACACTCATCAAACACCCACCAAACTCCCTCATCCTGCCCGTCCCCCATCCTCACCCAGCCTCTCCGCTGCTGCTGATTCTTCTTCTTCTTCTTCTTCTTCTTCTTCTTCTTCTTCTTCTTCTTCTCTTCTCGCCTGGTAGCTTCTTCCTCTCCTCGCGCAGCAGCAGCCCTGCATCTCGTCTGCACAGCTTCGACACTCGGTTGCGCCATCTCCTGGAAGTGCCAACCATCCTTCGCCTCCATGTGAGCAGCCTCATCTCCCCCATCTTCACCGACGGCAGCAAGTCCTCCCCCCCTGCTCTGTTTTCGCTGCTTGAAGGTGAGAGATGCTCACCTGTTTTCTTTCTTTTCTTCCTTCAATTTCCTGCTCGATCTTGGCAATTCTAGGGTGATTAGTGTTGGTTAACTTCCAATTGAGTTGATTGTATTTTTTTTCTTGAATTTTTGGTAGTTAAATTGAATTTACAGAAATTTATTTAATGTTTATTTGGTTATTTAGATAGTTATTTAGTTATGATTAGCAATTAGGGAGATTATTATTGGTTATTTTTGAGCAAATAAAAATTTATTGAGATTTTAGGTAATTATTTTGATTTTTTTTAGTGAATTTTGGAATTTTAAAACTATTTTAGGAATTTTTGGGAATTAATCATATAAAATAGAAAATAATAATGTTAATTGACTTTTTGGAGATATTAAGTGTTGAAATTAAGTTTAGGGTAAAGTAGATAATTTTAAGAAGATTATACAAATTTTCTAGGAATTTTTATGCTTTATGTCAAAATATAATAATTAGATTAATTTTGAAACTTTGGGTTAAATAGGTAATGAAATTTGATAAATGAGGTTATTAGTGAACAATATGAATTTTAGAACTCAAATCATAATTTTTGAGATTTTTATACTATTTTTATAACTATATTTGAGTTTATGCCAAATTTGACTTTTAGGGTAAATAATATTTTTGGGAGGAATTTGTTAGTTAATTAAATGTTTTAATTACATTAAGAAAATGTATTTTGAGAAAATGAATTTTTGACATGATTAAATAGTTTTTAGGAATTATTTTTAGTAGTAAAAAGCTCATTATGTAAATTATGTATTTTAGGGGGGTAAAAATGTAATTTTACACTAAATTTGATAAATATATATTTTAATTAGTTTTATGAATAATTAAAGGGTTTAGATAATTTTTATAAATTAATTGACATAATTTCCTAAGTAATGTAAATTTTGAATATCAAATTCCCAATATATATATATATATATATATATATATATATATATATATATATATATATATATATATATATATATATATATATATATATATATATATATATATATATATATATATATATATATACATATAATACATTGCACTAGTTTTAATTTGGGCTATAATCATAATTTTAATATGGTTAGAATACAAATTTAATTTGCTAAATTTTGAATAATGGAGATTTTGTATAATTTCTATCTATTCTAATATGTATGTATGAGATATATGTATTTAAGAAACACATATTATTAAATTGTGATATTTTATTTGAGTTGTGATCTCGGTCGGGGCAAATTGTATTTTGGGAGCCCGACTCGAGTGTGAATGGTTTTGGAAATTAGAAGTGCATTTTCTATGCAGGTCTGGCTCTACCTTTGGTAGAGAGATGTCCGTTTTACAGAGGAGACTCTGCCGAAATTTCGGTAGATTTTCTCGTAAAACGTGATATCCGTAGAATGTCTACCGTTAATTAGGTTAAATCCTGTCTGTCGAGTCAGTTTGGAATTTCATTGCTTTGTTAATTTTTTTGGTTTCGGTTTCCATAGTCATATTTTAAAGGTCGATTATTATTTTCCTTTAGATCATTTCGGAGCAGAAGCCGTGAGGCCGAGGCAGACGCGTGGTCGTCAGCCTTCACATTCATCCTATAAGTCAGTAGAACGATCTGTGCGTGTGTTTATGTAAAAATGCATGCGCTCGTATTTTACTACATTGATTACATGATTTATTTAATTTAATGCTATTATTTAAGATGTAAACGCATTTTGTTTATTAAAAATCGATTTTGAGAAATTTTGGTAGAACGGGCTACCTGGTGGGCTTCACCAGGACTATGTGCACATGGTAGAGATTGAGAGATGGATCCGATATATATATATGTTTGGTGAATGCTAAACTGGGACGGGTGCCTCGGTGGAAGCCTTTGCTCTCGGGGACCGCCAGTGATTTGTAAGGTTAAAATGGACTGGGATGGGTGCCTCGGTTGATGCCTTTGCTCTCGGGGACCGCCAGATCCATATATTTGGATTAAGTGAATGACTACGGCTTGGTGCCTCGGTTGATGCCCTTGCTCTCGAGGACCGGTAGTCTAGTTGGAATAAGTGGGCCCGGTTGGCCATTTAGACTTGGGTCTAGGGTTCTACCGAGATTTTTCAAAGCTATAATTATATATATTATAAATTATTTTCACTATAAAAATATATAGTTTTCAAAAAGGTTTTCAAACCGTACAGCTCTTTTATTGACTTACTCAGTGAGGTCTGATTCCCCTCAATTTATTTTTTTCAGGAGCTTGGGAGTTTGACCTCAGACTACCTCTACGCCGGATTTCTTCTTCACCGGCTATTTTATGTAGGTCATTATAAGTTGTACTGTGTACTAATCTAGGTTGCTGCAGTAGTATATATATTAAAGATTTGTATGGTTTAAACATAATTATGTAATTTATTTGTGTAAACCACGCTTGCGTATAAGATTCAATCTGATTTATAATATGAGATGTTGAAATACATTATTATTTAAGCAGTTGAATTTGTGTATTCTGAGAAAAATCAGTTTGATAATGTGTTTTGTTTTAAAGTAAAGTTAAAATGTGAATGGTTTTATTTTCTTTTCCTTTAGGCTTACTACGGGTTTCGGTGGCCTTATGCCTACCCATTCCCTAGTGCCGGTCACGTGCCCTCGGGTTCGAGTCGTGACAGTGTGCGCTTGTATTTTTAATATTTATTAAATGATATATTGAACTTAATGTTGTTATTTATTTTTAAATGCATTTTCTTTATTTAAAAATCGATTTTGAGAAATTTGGGTAGAATAGGCTACATGGTAGGTTTCATCAGGACTGTGTGCACATGGTAGAGATTGAGAGATGGATCCGATTTATGTATGATTGGTGGATAATAAACTGGGACGGGTGCCTCAGTGGAAGCTTATGCTCTCAGGGACCGCCAGTTATCAAAAAGTTAATAACGAACTGGGATGGGTGCCTCAGTTGATGCTTTAGCTCTCGGGGACCGCCAATGTCATGTATTTGGATTAAGTGGATGACTGCAGCTTGGTGCCTCAGTTGATGTCTTTGCTCTCAGGGACCGGCAATCCAGTTGGAATAAGTGGGCCTAGTTGGCTAGTTAGAAACTTGGGTTTAGGGTTTTAGCAAGATTTTTCAAAAGCTATATCTATATATTATAAATTATTTTCACTATAACTATATGGTTTTCAAAAAAGGTTTTCAAACCGTACAACTCTTTTTATTGACTTACTCAGTGAGGTCTAACTCCCCTCAATTTATTTTTTTTCAGGAGCTTGGGAGTTTGACCTCAGACTGCCTCCACATCGGATTTCTTTATCACCGGCCATATTATGTAGGTCATTGTAAGCTGTACTGTAGTAATGACTCTAGAAAGTTGCAGTAATAATTATACTAAGCATTTGTATGACTTAAGTATATTTATGTACCTTATTTTAATTAACCATGCTTATATATAATGATTTAAGCTTGATTTATGATATGTGATGCTGGAGAATATTTTTATTATGTACTCGATTATGTTTATTTTTAGAAAAATCAGTTTGATAATGTGTTCAGTTATAAAATAAAGTTTAAATTGGAAAGTTTTATTTTTCTTTTCTTTAAGGCTTACTACGAGTTTCGGGGGCCTTATACCTACTCATTCTCTAGTGCCGGTCACATGCCCTATAGTTCGGGGCGTGACAAAATGTATGAATAAAAATATTTATCAAAAGTAAATAATTTTTATAATTTTTAAAAATTATAATAATATTTTTATAAAAAATATTTTATAATACACAATTATAATATTAATTTTTAATATATAAAAATAATATTAATGTTAATTTTTTTATATAAAAAAATAATTACAAAAATATTTTTTTATAAAGAAATTTTAGTTGTTAAATAATATTTGTTTTTAGTTCTCGTTACTATTTTCTAGTAAAACTAAATACTTTCTTCAAATTTTCATTCCATTTCTCATTCATTTTCATTCCTCTTAGAGGACATTTGTTTGGTAAAAATGAGGGTAGGAATTGGAATAAGAATGAATAATTCCAATTTTTAGTGTTTGGTTGACTAAAATTGATGTGGGAATGAGAATATAATCCTCCCATCAATGAGATCATCATTATCCTCTTATTCTTAGAGAATGACTTTTGATTCTCGTAGAAATCAAGTCAAATTAATTTAAGTTGGTCAAATATTTAAATATTAATATTTATTTTTAATATATATAAATGAAGCATATAAATTAATAAAAATATGCATTAAATGTTTGAATAAAAAATATTTATCAAAAGTAAATAATTTTTATACTTTTTTAAAAAAATTATAATAATATTTTTATAAATAAATATTTTATAGTACATAATATAAATATTAATTTTTAATATATAAAAATAATTATAATGTTAATTTTTATATTAAAAAATAGTTATAAAAATATTTTTTCATAAAAAAAATTTTAATTGTTAAATAATATTTAATTCTTATTCTAATTGACATTACCTTATGAAAGCAAACACTTTTTTCAAATATTCATTCTCTTTCCCTTTCTTCCCATTTTAATTTCAATTCCGATTACGAAATACTAACTAAACCCTCTTTAATTAAATCCTTAATAGCAAGACCACCTTGCATGCCGCTACAGCTCCCATAAACGGGAGACACGGAGTTAAATAGTTTTTAATACTTGGGCATATTAATAATAAACAAAAATTAGGTGCATATTAGATAAGAGGGTGTGTTTTTTGGGCATTTACGTAAAGATACCTAAATTTTTCATGTTCATTATCCTAGGCTGCCATGAACATCTTTCTTCTATTTCTACCTTCTTTTTTTTATTGTTCAAAATTTTATTTTATTTTTTTATTAAAGTGCCATTAACAAAAATTTTATTTCATTATGTTAATTTGAGTAGAAATCTACAAATTTATTTTACAGAAGTAGTTTTATTTGAAATTAAATGAATTTTTCTTAATTAATGTATACATCATTTAATCTAATATTAGCAAACAATATTTACCACGTACATCAATTATAATAATTGGGCTTGTGATTATTGCACATCACCATTATTATTAGTGAAATCTTAATGACTGAGTTCGTTATCATTCCAAATTCCTATAATATTTTTAAAATTTTGAAATTTTGAAACTTTTTTACTCATTTAAAATTTTTACATGAAATAATGAAACAGTAAATCTCTATGGATAGATTCTATCTAAGTTTTTTTAGATAAAAATGGTATTTGGATGAGTGGAAAACTACAAAAGTGTAATACCTATCATAATTAGGGTTGAGAATTGCCCGAACCCGAATTTTTGAATCAACCCAACCTAAGATGAGGCTCCGGTTTAGCTGTTGAGGAAATAGGCAATCGGTTCAAGTGAGGAATGAAGAGGATGTCAATTATTGGTTGACAGGTCAGGAAAGTAATTTTTTGCCTAATCTGTTCAAAATTTCGATATTTTAGTGTTAATTAAAATGACGTGGTTTTAGAATTAAGGTTAGTATATATACCTATCTTTTTTACCATTACCTAAGCTCTTTTTTGTTCTGGTGAAATTTTTTCAAGGCCCTTCTAGCATCCTGTAACTCATCATTATTATTTGATAGTCATTCATAATAAACTAAAATTGTTTCTTCTAGTTCACCCAAATCTTCAATGTTTTCATTATCATCACCAGTTGATCTTTTATCATTTGCACTATCTTCTTCATCTCCAATGTTGCCATCTTGTCCCTGTTTCCCCCTTAGTATATCTTCTGATATGCTACTCAAAACTTCATCTAAAATAGGTTCATCCACCTGCACATTGTTCAAGCTCCCCAATGTTGTATTTATTTCATCTTGCAGAGATGGTTGAGTTGCTCTGCCATTTACAAATTCATCTTCAATTATAGAATTAACTCTTACACTTACTTCCTCAACCACCACAGAGCCATTTACAAATTCATCTTCAATTATAGAATTAACTCTTACACTTACTCCCTCAACCACCGCAGAGTCACCCCTAACATCCTTTACTGCTATCCCATTTTCATGCTCCATATATAACTCAATTTTTTTATATTTTTTAGCAGCTTTTTAAAAGTTTGACTAGTCTCCTTACATAGCAACATCAAACCAATAGACATAGGTTTCTTGGATTTCCTAAAATGGACCTTCATAACTGTTTTATTACCGA